>JANKOE010000005.1:25635048-25660744 GCA_026284465.1 Erythroxylum citrifolium
GAACGACATTACTTGGTAACAGAATGTACCCTGGTCGGTTATGAAAGCTGTCTTCTCCTCATCCTCGAGACTCATCTATATCTGATGATAACCCGAAAAGGCATCCAAAAAACTGAGTAACTCATGTCCCGATGTAGAGTCTACCAACTGATCGATTTTTGGCAAGGGGAAACTGTCTTTCGGGCACGCCTTGTTTAAGTCGGTGAAGTCAATACACATTCTCCACTTTCCATTCTTTTTCTTCACTAGTACGACATTCGCCAGCCATTTAGGGTACTTGACCTCCCGAATGAACCCAGCATCGAGCAATCTTTCTGTCTCTTTCTTGATCACTTCCTGTCTCTCCTTGTCGTGTGACCGTTTCTTTTATCTGACTGGCTTGCAATCCGCCCGGATACCAAGGGAATGTGACTTTACCGACCGAGGGATTCCGGGCATATCGCTCGGCTCCCAGGAAAAAATCGACTTGTTTTCTACCAAGCAATCCTTGATCTCTTTGGCTAGACCGCTTTCCAATCCGGAGCCTAAATTTGTGAACTTTGACTGGTCAGCTTCATCTAGTGCGATTTTTTGAGTTTTCTCCACGGGATTCATCCTTTCCGTTTCTTCATCAGCTCTCACATCAAGAGAGCTCGTCAGGACTATCGCGCCATCTAGTGCCCCAATTTCTGCTAAGTAGCATTCCCTAGCGATTTTCTCCTGACCCCTTACAACACCGATCCCCTGCGAGGTTGGAAATTTCATTGCTTGGTAGTACGTGGAGACGACCGCTTTAAGTGCGTTTTGGGTAGCTTTTCCGACTATAGCGTTATATGCTCCCGCAAACTTGACGATAAAAAATTCAACGCTCCTCTCCACATAACACGCCTCCTGTCCGAACTTTACTTTTAACAGAGCTCGAGCGGATGGATGAGCTGATTCCCCCGTCACTCCTTTGATAGGCCCGTTTGCTGGCAGTAACCGATCCCCTGATATCTTCATCTGCTCGAAAGCACCGTAATATAGCAAGTCAACCGAGCTGCCTGTGTCGATCAGTACCCGCTTCACCTCGTTACCCTCAAAGCTCAGAGTGACCACCAATGCATTATCATGAGGGCAGCTTACTCCTTTTAAATCAAAGTCGTCGAATGAAATTACCACGCCGTTCTGCTTCCTTTGCTTCACTGACGAGTTTTCGACAACCTGCCTTGCATATCTTTTTTGTCCTCTATCGGTCGATTCTCCTGCTGCGCTATTCCCGTAAATCGTCTTAACGACCAGGACCGGTCGATCATCCTGTCGTTTAAAACTGCTAGTATCTCTTGCCCCGAACTGAGCTCTGTGGTAGTCGTCCCTGAACTTATCGGCCGGAGGACTAAACTGCTGGTGCTCCATAGCTATGCTTAGTTTGCCGCAATCTTGGTTCTGAGGCTGCGTGATTCTGGACGTGGTGCCCTGACGCCGGGCCCCACGGTGGCCGCCATCTGGTTCAGCCGGATTCTGTAAGGCTGAAATATCACTGTTTTGATCCATGATCTTGTGGAGCTTTGCCAATGGAAAACCTGCAAGACAAACAAAGACTCTCCGGGGGGTGTTTTCCGGAAGGCCCCTCCGACGCTTAAGTCAGTCTTTTTTCAGAGTTTTTGGTTTTGGAAAACAAAGAGACAACTAGGGTTTCATCGTCGTACCTGAATTACGTTAGAATAACACCTTATATACCTGGGATTGTCATTAGGTTTAGGTTTTTTCGTGAGTTGTAACGTTTGCGTGGGAGTCTAACACCTGCTGGGCCGAACGGGCTGTGATCATTGGGCCATCAATATCAAGGCCTGGAGCTGGGCCGGGTAGGGCCGGTCCAGTCGACCCGACCAAATAGGAATTTTAAATTCTACTTTTTGAAAAATAATACAATATTACCAATTTTACAAATATCAATTGATATTATATTATATTATATGTATTTAACAAACAAAAAGTATGGAAAAGTTAACATAAATAAGAGAATTCTATAATAAATATTAAAGATATAAATTCCAAATTTGATCCTAAAATATTCTTATGATGAGCATTTTAATTAGACTATCATTTTAAGTAAATTTTTTATTTTCATATTTTTTTTTCTCATATGGTTTTTCTTTTTTGATATTTAACAAGTCTTTTACTTATACTGTTTAGAATATGAAAATAAACAAGTATTAGATTTGTATTCGTTTCTAATCAAAATCACAAAGTGTTTAATTTTATGTTTATCATAATTAGTTATCACGACGAACGTTAAGGGCTTGACTTGTTTATTTTTATTTTTATATAATATTAATTACCATTAAGTGTTCTATTTTTTAAATATTAACCGGATCTATGATTTGTTTCTTATATATATGACTGACTGTGCGTGCTCCTCAGGCAAAGTGAGTTCGAGTTCCATTTCACTTTGAGAGAGAGAGAGAGCGTGTAACAATTGTATTTGTAGCAGTAGTAATGAACAGCGAAAATGAAGCTCAAAACCCTAATAAGTCTCCCATTTCCGACGATTCCGACTGCGACTCCGACTCTGATACAGAAGACGAATCACAGATTAGAACCCTAAAATCTAAACTTCTCCTTAATCCATACGACTATGATGCTCATGTTCAAGTAATCTCAAACTTCCTTTTTTTTTCCTTCTAGTTTTCGAGTTCATTTTTTTTCTTTTCAACATCATGTTTGTTTCAATGCAGCTCATTAAGTTGTTGAGGAAGATGGGGGAGATAGAGAAGCTCAAAGAAGCAAGGGAAGCTATGAGTGCCATGTTCCCTTTGACCCCTGCCATGTGGCAACAATGGGCTCTTGATGAAGCTTCTCTTCATTCTGGGTATTTCTTAACCTTTAAAATTTCTTATACCTCCTTGTCTTTGGACCTATGACTCCCGTATGTTTTGCCGTTGCTTTTTAATTTTTTGAACTGTTACCATTTATTTAATTTCTCAACCAATATTCAGGCCTGAGGCTTTGTCCGCAATTGAGAAACTTTATGAGCAAGGAGTTCAGGACTATGTGGTATGTTCATATTCATATTCACTTCACTTCATCTTCCATACGCATGTGTACTGTATAGTCATTTCAGATTTCAACTACAATTGGTGTCTTTGGACTTGGCTCATTTTATTGTGGCGTATAATTATTGGTTTCAAATGATGACTTTTGGGATGATGGATAGGAAAAGCGAGAACATTGGATGTAATGTAACCATATTCTTATATCCTGCAGTTTAATTGGTCTCTCAGTTCTATCAATAGTGGACCCATATTTTGGACTATAGTTAATATTTGTGTTAGATATAAACTTTGTTCTTATCCAACATTGGGCCTTTATTCTTGTGAGACTTTAATATTTATCTAGAGAGATTCTTGCAACATATGAACTTTATTCTTATTCAAGTAGAAGGTCATTAGCCAATTCTTTTGCTAACTCACATATGTTCAGGGACTGTACTAGGTAGCGAAAGTAGGAATGGTGCTACATGACATCTCAGTTTGATAAACACATGGTGGTTTGTTTCATGGAATTTATAATGTTGACAAGGTTTTTGTGGAGTATTTTTGTTCTTGAAAATGGACTTGTTCATTGTCAGTCCCCAACTAACTTTGCTGTAAACAGGCTTATATCTGATGTTGTTATATATTGAATGGGTTATAGAATAATGGTTTTACTCTTTTGGTTCGCAAGTTGGTCAGTTTGAAAAAATTCATGGAACCTGAAAACCGTATGAGTAGCAATACTGGTATTAACCATCCACCCCTGCTTCATTTTAGTTATTTGCTTGCTACTCTTAGAACCACAATCTTCTCTCGTCCCTAAAGGAAGAAGCTGTCTTGCCTCTTCCATTTTTCATTTTATAATCTCTGTCCCATTTAATCAAGCATACACATTGAGAATTTACTGTTCCTAGTGAATCAAAGTCAACACCTTTTCAATAATTACATTTCATGATTTTCTGTCATCTTTGTGATTGTTCTAGAGATTTACTTGGCAAAAGGTTTCACCTGCTCAGGTTCATTTGTTAGAATGAAGACAAGTTTGAAGGAGGTATTGGTGCCAAGTTGGATTTGCTTCTGATCCATTGATTATGCCTAGGTTTGTAGCTAGATTTTATTGTTGGAAAGAAAGATCATATGTGGACAAAGACATCAGTGGGAATTGTTATACAACAAGTTGTGCCTTTGATAGATGCATTGAAGCCCATGTAACCCTTTAATATTTGGAGCATTAGCCTAGTAATTAAGGAGACCCATCAAAGAAAAGAGAAACGAGAAGTAGAATTATTTTTCTTCTCTTTTTGTATTTGAGAAAAAATGATACAATTAGCCATTTGATTACGATAAAGATGTTATATACTCAAGGGTGATTGCTTGTTTGATGACATTATAGAGGTTTGTAGGAGCATGGGGCTGTGGATCATGGTGATGGCGCACATTATTCTTTAGACTGGTCTCTAATGCTTGGCTCTTTGATATCCCATCATCAATCAATGTCTATGGTTTGATCAACAACAAACTTGACTATATGACCTTCAACTTGTTTAAGATGACAAACTTCCTTGTGTGAGAAAAATATTTAGACGTCACATGTCATATGTTACGTTTGCCTGTGCTTGCTTACTTGGAACCATGTTGGCAGCTTATTGGAATTAAACGCCAATTGCTGTCAAATTGGATAAGAGAGAACATTTTACAGAAAATCAGGAGTTTGATATGTGACATAAAAAGGTGTAGGTAAAGAAAATAGGAAAAGCTTGAAACTGGAAATTTAGAATGAATACATTTACAATATTAAAAATAATAAGAACTTTTCTCTAGCTGTTAAAAGATTTGTGGTTGTAAGTTGAAGTTTGAACAAACTTAGGTACTTAACGTGATTATTTTTTTCATTTCCTTTGTACAAAATTTCATTCTATCTCCTTCAATGTAATCTTGCTTCTGAATGCAGTCTGTCCCTCTTTGGTGTGACTACTTAAATTACATACAAGAATGTGATCCTTCAGTGCGTGGATGCTCTATTGATGGCATTTCAAAGGCCAGGAACCTTTTTGAGCGAGCTTTGACTGCTGTTGGTTTACATGTTGCTGAGGGAAATAAAATATGGGATGCGTATAGGGAATTTGAGCGGGCTGTTTTGCTTACCATTGATGAAACAGATTTAAAGGTGAAATTTTTGTTTTGAATTGCCACTGTCTGCTTTTACGTTCTTAGCTTGTGAAATTCCCTTTCAGTTAATCTAATAGAAGTACTTCATTTTCAAGTTGATCCTGAAACTGAATGTTTACTTTTCAAATTCACATTTGCTCCTTTTCTGTAACTCAAAAAGAAAATTATGAATATGTTAGAGGCCAATTGACATTCCAACTTGTGAATGGAAGCTTAAAGTGTCAGGTTATAGTGGATCCACATGGTTAAATTTGTTGAACATTTCGCAACATATCTTGAGGAAAATAAGATTGTTAATTGGTTGGGAAGGACATTTTTCATTATTGATTGAAGTTAATTGATTATTCAGAGTTAAGTGAATGGTTACTTATTGGTTTAGATTTCCTTTTAGGAAAGATTTTCTGAATGCGATTCATTTCTTGGTAACCAAATAACAATTTAACTTCAACAAAGTCACATTTAGATCATGCACTTACTTGCTTATTTCAACAACCTGCTCTCTCTTGATTAAATTTCTCAGAATAGATCAATTTGCTGAGGAAAGGTCAGAAGCTGATTTTCATGTGGATTAAAATGAGTCATTCTTACAACTTCGACAGAAATGCTGAGCCACCAATCAAAGGAGCCAATCTACACAACCACCCTAGAACTCTGAGATTTATGAAACATCTGAATATGAAAGTTGACATAACTGATGCATCTTCAATCTGATTGCAGCACTCTAGTTCTCTAAACCAATTGTGCTATTTTTGAAGTTCAAACCATATGGCTTTACTCAATCAGTCTTAATGATTTTGGTCCTGCTATTTAGTGCTTTGTTAGTTCATTATGGATTTGAGTTTCCATTATAGTGGCAGATAACTTCATGTGTATTGCTCTCATTTGGTTAATTTCTATTCAACGGCTCCTCTGCTACAAATCACCTTTTTGCCTAGACCGTTGGAAGTTCCATCTTTTCTTTTGTCTGTGAAGGTTTTTGATGAATTTCTTTTTAACCAAAAAAAAAAATGATAATAGGTATGCATTAAGTTGCATTGCTTTATCTATTGTAGGCGAAGGAATCACAGATCCAACGCATTCAAAATATATTCCACCGCCAATTGTCTATCCCACTTCTTGACTTGAGGTCCACACTTCTTGCATATAAGGCTTGGGAAGTAGAACAGGGGAATGTTCTTGATACTGAGTCGAGTGATGTGGATGGGATATCCCCTAATGTTGCTTCAGCATACCAAAAGGCCTTGGAAATGTATAGTGCCCGTGTTCAGCATGAGGAGCAGGTTTCCAGGAGTGATGCGTCTGACATAGAAAAATTTCAAAATTTCATGGTACACAGAACCTAATTCTCTTTTCTTTTTCATCATGATGACACTGAAGTGCTGCTATTATCTCTTATGTAAGTTATGGCCACTGACTGCTTATTCAATGCTCTATTGACCTTTTGAATAGATGTAGGACACTACAGAGAATTTAAATGCTTGATGGAAACAAACAGGTTTCAAAACTTAGGGTTGCGGAATTTGTTACTAGGGAGTTAACAGAAACAATAGGTCTAAAAATCATTGTCAAAGTTTACAAACTAAGCATCACTTCTAGAATTTGGAATAAATATAATCTGTTAGCACCACAACAATAGGTCCAAGAAATCACTTCTATGGTTTTCAAAATCACTCTTAAATCTAGTATCCCACTTAGAAAGAAAGCATAACATTTCCGTGCTGCAAATTCCAAAAAATTTTCTTCTCTTCACAAGTGAAATATTAAACTTAGATAAAATCCAGATGATTAAATCCTACTAAGACAATGATTCTAACTCATTGTACCTTGATAGATATCAAACCCTGACCTCATAAGGACTCCAAATAAACCTACTCCAATTTAGATTCTAATAAGGGAAATTCACAAGTAAAGGAATTCATTAGAGCTACCTATTAAAGGAAATAATGGCTCAACTAATTTCCACTCCCCATTAAAAATACTTTCAATGGCTGGTTGCCATTTGCGTTTAGCTGCTTTTTGTACTTTCTACACTTTGCTGGTTTGTTACATGTGTTCTAAAAACGTGGGAAACTTGTCTCCTTGTCTTCCTTCTTTTCTCCTTTTTGGTCTAATCTTCTGTTAATGGATTTTGATTTTGTTGCAGAACTACTTGAAATTTGAAAAGTCTGTAGGTGACCCATCGCGGGTTCAAGTTCTATATGAGCGTGCAATTACCGAGTTTCCTGTGTCAACTGATTTGTGGCTTGATTATACTCAATATTTGGACAGAACTTTGAAGGTTGTCCCTCTATTTTTGTTTTCAGGAGCTTGTCTAACTTCTAACTTGCATTACTTATAAATTATTCTACTTTTTATTCTATTTCAGGTAGGAAATGTTATAAGGGATGTTTATGCAAGGGCCACAAAAAGTTGTCCCTGGGTTGGAGAACTCTGGGTTAGGTATTTGCTCTCGTTGGAACGTGGACGTGCCCCTGAAACAATGATATCTCATGTATGTTTATTGGTTATCACTTCTTCAAAGTATTTGCTTTGGTGAATGAATTCTGGTTCGGGACAGCTCTATTCGAATTGGTTATTCCCTTTGACTGTGCTGTTTGGGCAATGACTACCTTGTGTTAAAATTTGTTCCTGAAAAATGATTTTAAATGGAACCCGTAGTGTTAATTGGCAATCCTACAAAAATAGTTGTAACTAGGTCTAACAACCTAACTATTTTTCTGTGCAATGCAGAGGCTAGGAATATGGTGTCGAAACTACGATTTAGAACATCTATTACTATATTGTTAAGCAGATAATCTTAACAGAAATACTAACAGTAGAAATTAATCAGAGCATCAAAGAAACACCTGCTAAGTCCAAAATTAATGCTCCTAGTGTGATTGTCTATGATAACACGGACTTTTCCATTGCCTCCAAAGAGAGCTTTGTTTTAAATTACAAAGCGATCAAGTTGCTTTGTGGTACAAGTGAAAGTTGAAGATCTATCTATTCTGGCAATATCTTTTTTCTACTACTAGAGTGAGAAATGCACTATCTTTTTGTCATCTTTCAAGAAAACCATTCATTAACCAATTGTCTTTTCCTCTTTGAATGGTTATTTAACATAAAATATTTGTGAATATGCCAAATAGACTTTTAACCATCACATATTGGCAATATGTTATTTTCATTAGGATTGTGGATTAAATTTTGTTTATTGGTTTCAGGTTTTTGAAAAGTCCCTGACTTGCACCTTCTCAACATTTGAGGAGGTACTATACACATTCATTTTGCATGTGACTCTGGCTGTGTTTTTCTAACATTAGCCACTGGGTATTGTCTTTGAAGTAAATATCTCTGCTTTTTAACTAGATTTTGTTTATTACAGTACCTGGAGCTGTTTCTGACACGAGTAGGTGGTTTGAGGCGAAGAATTTTATCTGGTTTTGAAGCAGAGGATGTGTTGGATTATTCTTTAATTAGGGGAACATTCCAGGTGTGTATCGTTGTGTTACTAGTTCATGAACTTTGACTATTGTTGACATGGTTTGTTAAGAGTAAGACTTTTATCTGCAATACTTTATCTTCTCCTAATAGTTTTTGGTGGAAGGTGTAGATATTTCTTTTAACTGTGCTACTGATGTACGTACTTGGTTTGACACAAAGAGGAATATGATGAACTATAGTTCACCGCAAATATGCTTATGTTGGTGTCTTGAACTGCTTGTATTAATGTTGGATGTGCTGATGTTAGTTCGTTAATTTAGTGGATTTTTTTTTGAAAAATAAATCTAGTGGATTTTTCAGCAAGACATTGATGTGGAAAAACTGGAAAATGGGATTTTTCAAAGCCTTGATCTAGTATTTGGCCTAATTTAATGATCAAAAGAATATGAGCTGTATTTCTCTGGGATATTCATATGTTGCTCATATCAGAGGTACTTTATTGTGTGATCTTGTCTATGGCTTAATTTGAATGATAAAGTAGATAAATGTTCTTCTTTAAGCTCTTTTGTTCAAATGGATGACATACCCACGGCCATTTATTGTATGCTTCTTAGAAAGTTCAGCCTGGCTTGTATACGTGCCAAGAATGCTACACAAGCATGTAACTGTCTGTTTATTTCAGTTTCTAACTGTTTATTGTAACATGGTAGTATGCATCTGATTACCTGTCGCCACACATAAAGAATTCAGAAGGATTGCTGCGTCTGCACGCCTATTGGGCCCGCTTAGAGAATAATTTAGGTAAAGATCTAGTTGCAGCTCGCGGTGTGTGGGAGAGGTTGCTTAAAATCAGGTTTTGACACATCTCCCTTTTTTACTTTTGTTTTGGTTGATATCACTTTGAAACTTTTTGCAACTTTTAATCTTTTACTAATTTATTTTCTTTCCTTCCAGTGGTACAATGTTGGAAGCCTGGCAAGGTTACATAGCAATGGAAATTGAGTTAGGTCATGTCAATGAAGCTAGGGCCATTTATAAGAGATGCTATAGCAAAAGATTTGCTGGGACAGGCTCAGAGGTATTCATTCCCCCTCGTCCCTTGTTATGTATCCAAATTGTTTAGGCCTTCAATGTTTAGTTCCTTGCTCTTGATGATTTGTAGTGGTAGTTTGATTTTCTAAGCAAGGTAACTTTTTGCTTATTTATTTTTATGCATTTTGGGAATTGCATGTAAAGTGAAAAATAGATGGAGAGTACTGCAATATGATGCATTATAGTTTTGATACATTTATTGGGGTACCAGAGTTGTACCAAATTGTATGAGCTTTTTGCAAATTAGTTAGAAGAGAATTGTAAATGGGAAAAGAAAGTAGGAATAATCCAAGGAAGCAAATGGAATATTAACACTTCGATGAGAGAGAGCATGCGGTTGGTAGCATGCCAGTTGCAGAGAATGACCATATTTAAATGTTTTATCTTCAAGCAACAATTAAGAAACTTGAGAAGCCCCATACTGGAAGGAGATAGAGTATGTGGGAATACCAGAAGATAACTACTTAATACTTTAGGAAAAAAGCCTTTTCTAGCAGTATTTTGATTATGCTTACCAAATAACTTTTTAATTGCTGAAATTTGACAAAAAAGCGAGTCATCCCAAACATTTGAAAAGCCCAATAATTGCTGAGTGATGCATACGAGTAGATATAGCCTATAGTTTCTGTTAATTGAAAGAAATATTTCTTCAAATGATAAAATAAAATGGTTTCTATTCCATTACTCTTAAAGTGTCATGAATGTAGGTTATTGAAAAACTATTAGGAATTATGTGAAAACCCTAGCTAATATACAATATACCTAACATGAAACTACAGCTGCAAACAATTAAGTGCAAGTAAACTAGCTAAGCACACAATTGAATAAGATCTCTAATTTAATGCTAAACCCTACATTATTCGTAACACTTTTTCTTAATTTCTCCTGCTTGAGTTTCTCCTTTATGAAATGATGGTCAATTTCTACATTTTTAGTCTAATGATGTTGTTCTGGGTTGTGTCCGGTGCAAACACAGAATTTTTATTGCAATATAGTCTTGTTCAGCTATTTTGAATTTTTAAATCAAGTATGATCTTCATCCATTGTAGCTAACAAATTCCAAGTGTTATTGCTCAAAAATCTGCTTCTACACTTGACCTAGCTGCTACATCTTATATCTCGCTCATCCATATCTCGAGTTGTCACCAAGAAAAATATAATATCAAGTTGTGGATTCTCAATTTACTAGGCATTCTTCATAATCCACCTGTATACCATTTGTTAGATATCTACTAATATCATTTGAAAATAATTACACCTCAAGAGGGGACATCAAATATTATAGAACACTCTAAATTGCTTGCATATGTTCTTTTCCTTAAGTGTTTAAACTAACTCATTACACCCACTGCATGTCTAATCTAGTGTGCAAGAGATATATCAAGGTGCCTGCCTTATCAACTGCCTCATCCCCTTTAACTTACCAATCTTTTGATTGTTGGGAAATATCCAGCTGGATATCTCCTAGATATTATTGACTCCTAAAAGTTAGCAAATCAGATCAGTTAGGATATTATGTAGAGATATTAGTTTCCTAGAATATCCTTCTCTATTTCTATATATACTTGTACCTGTGTATTGATCAATGTGAGAATAATATACAACTATTCAGAATTTCTGCACAAGGCAATTATTATTTCTGAATACAAAAGGAGGTCAAAGTTATTATTCTGGTTTGCATAGTGTAGAACCATTACACATGTCACAGATGGAGTGGTTTTCTATATTTGTTAAATGATGATGGCATCTTTAAACAATGCCAGCATTTCTTTACTTGCCAGTGGGACAAATAGAGATTTTGATGAAAAAGGGAAAACCACTAGGAGCCTCTTTATTTAGGATTGTACACAAAGATATGATAAATAAGATTGAATTCTATTTTGATGCGGGTTATTTTGACTAAATTTCTACCACATGGAGGCATGTTGTAATTTTATAATGTTCATTTAGTATAATAAAAGATCTCTGGTATGCAGATTCTTAAGGGTATCTTTATCATGTTAAAATTGTTGGAAGATAAGGGGATATATTTTAGAGATTAAAGGATTGTGTATTTCTCATTTCTTTCATCCTAAAGGTTTTCGTATTTCTCTCTTTATTATTTTGCTTTCTGTGTGTATCACTTTACCGAAGAATAGATTTTCCTATTTCTCTCCCTTTATTGTTTTGCTTTTGGTGTGTATCACTTTACCAAAGAAGAGAATTGGTAGCGAATATCAAAAGTTAAATGAAAGTTTTATATATGATTGGTTTTCCTTGTCAGAGAGCCCAAGCTACAGAAGTAATCAGGATGGTTACCCTTTTGAGGCTGAAAGGATAGGTCGTGATCGGTCAGAAAATTCATCTGTAAGAAGAAAGGGTAAACTGTGTCATACAAGATATTTCATCATTAAGAGTTTGAACCATCATAATATCCAACTATCAGTTGAGAAAGGAATATGGGCTACTCAAGTTATGAATGAACCAATATTGGAGGAAGCTTTTCGTGTAAGATACCTGTGTATTTAGGTATTTTCTGCTTTCTATCATGTTGCTTTATAGAGATTTATGTTCTTGTCTTGCAGGATTCTGGTAGAGTGATTTTAATATTCAGTGTCAACATGAGTGGTTTCTTCCAAGGGTATGCCCAGATGATTTCTACTGTTGGTTGGAGGCATGATAATTTCTGGAGTCAAGGAGGTGGTAAAAATAATCCTTGGGGTTGCAGTTTTAAGGTTAAATGGCTATGCTTAAATGACTTGCCTTTCCAGAAGACACTTCATCTCAAGAACCCTCTGAATGACTACAAACCTGTCAAAATTAGCAGAGATTGTCAGGTATCAATTTATTTACTGTGTGCTAATTCATTATGTAGCCCTTCATTGTAAAGTATATGACAGTATGTACTGCAGGAATTACCTGAGGATGTAGGAGAAGCTCTTTGTCAGCTCATCAGTGGGGATGGTGATGCTGATGGCATGCTGAAAAGGTATAATTGCCTTCAACCTGGAACGTCACAAGTTTAGACAATTAGCTGATAGCCATATGACTTCATACTTTTAACAGCTTTCATGGAGATGATATTCCTTCAAAAAGGTCTCGTATAGGGCCTCCTTTCTCACTAGGAGACGGCGAATATAACTTACCTTCTCTGCAAATGCCATGGGCCAGGACGCCCATACCTTACTCAACTTTCTTTCACCAACATCATTCTCAATCAAATAGACATCATTTAGCACAACAGGGATCTAATGGGGTTACTTTTCCGAGAAACTTATCTTTTACTTCCGGAGGGATTGTGAGAACGACAGATTCTTGTACAAACAGAAACTTGGCTCACCAAGTGCAGGGTGATGTTCCTTCTCGAGAGGATGTTTGGGGTTTGTCAACAGAAAGCCCTCTTGCTAGTACCCTAACAGACGATGATTTTCTTGATATGGTAAACAGTTCCTTTCTGGGTTTCTCATTCCAATTAGGTGTGATTATTAAGTTAGCATATTTAACATTTGAAATTTTTTTGTTACTGGATGCTTACTTGTTACCGTATGAGATTTAGATGAGATAATACAGAAGCTGGACATTTGTTCTTTGAAAGTCTAGTGAACCTTTTCCATGGAATGTGATTGAATTTATGGATAATTGTTTGCATTGACATTTTTAAAACATTTTCTTGGTTAGTTTTGTTTGATATGATATAGTTTTATGAAAGTAGGGGAATTTTGGGAAGATCCTCCGATTACTTTATCAAGTTTGGTGAAATTGAGACCTTTATTTATGGTTAAAAATTGGTTGAGGAGAATCTTGGGGTACATGCTCAATGGACATATTTTGGGCTTTTTGGTATCTAGAATCATCCTAATATTTTACTTTGTATTTTATATTTTATTAGTTTGATTTCTTTTTACAACATAAGAGGGAATATAGTTGTCTTTTTTTGGAATGGACGAGACAGTTAATAAGTTCCAAATTATTCTTCTTTATTGTTTATTGAGAAATTATTGTGCAAATCCAGTGTTATTATCTTAAACAAAGCACGTTGCTTTTTGTCAGGAAAGCATAATGCTGCTATGTTGACACGTTTAGGCATTTTCATTCTTGACCAGATATTGGCTGTTTACCTGATGCTTTATTTCTATCATGTTCTTAGGGTTGTTACTATGTACATTAAAGTTTTCTAGATGGCTATTCATCAGTGCACATGACCAGGATCACTGATTCATGACTGATAATTGTATCTTTCATGCTCATATATATCCTTACTCATCTGTTATTGCAGACATATGAAGAGTACCTGGAAGTCCACAGCCGATGTGTCAACAGATCGAACCTCCCTGTGAGTATAACCTATAGATGCTTTATAGTATCTGCAGAAGATTAAATAGTACCTTGGAATACATGGATCAAAAGGATTTTTTTTTAATAATTATTCTTTCTATTAGTATTTATTGAAATATGAAAAATTAGGGAAAGGAAAATGGACATAGGATTTATGTGGTTCAGTTGTAAAGACTTTCTTTTATGGACATGAGGCAAAATATACATATCGGACTTGATTGTTACTAGATACTCACAAATTAACTCTTAACATATTAAAACTTGATAATATATTCGGTAATCATGTTTAAGAATTAGTAATGCATCGCTAAGATTTTTATTGCAGTATAGACAAGTCAAAAGTAATTCTAGTGCATTATGTAGTTATTTCCAAATAAGGATTATTTTACTAGTAGATGTTAACATTAAGATTTAACTGATAAATGTTAAAACATTAGAGACTTATCTCAATTTCTCAATTTTTATGAAAATTTTAAGTGGAGATGTATCTTTAACTATAGATATAACAACTAAAAGGTTATATATTTGTTAGTGATATTGTATGCCCATTACATAGTACAGAAAGTCCTATTTATAAATATTAATGATGTATATTATTAAGTAAGAAGATCTATTGATTTACATGTTAAATATCAAATTCTACAACTAATTCGAGCTCTAGTAAATCAACCATGATTGCATTCAATTGCTAAATATTCTAACTCTTAACTTGTTACAAACAAAAAGAAATCATCAACATAAAATTTTTCTCTTTTGAGAATTGCCTTATCGAGCCAACAACATTCTTCTCCCTTAGGAAGAGATTCATTGAACCAACAAAAGAAAAAAAAAAAGACTTCTCATTTGGAAACAGATCCACTGAACCAACAATAAAAGACTCCTTTCTTCTCCCTTGAGAAGAGACTCATTGAACCAACAATAAATAGAATAAAAAACAACAAAGAACTAGTGATAGAAAAAGAAGAAAGCAAACCTAAGAGAAATAGAAACAAAAGCCTGATAGAGAGGAAACCAGCATTCAGTAGAGAAGAATCCTTAGTGATGAAACCACTGGCAGGAGAGAATAATGCAAAGCCCAGCAATGAAAAATCAGCAGAGAATAAACTAACAAAGAAGGAGACGGTGGCACCAAGAGAACTCCAGAGGGAAAGAGAAGATGATTGGAAATGTCCGTAAAAAAGAATGTGGCAGCAAGTCTTTTTGTTTGCTTAACTTTCTGATAAAAAGTTGATTTTTTAAAAATCTCCATTGTAGAGGATGCGTGGTTCATATACAAGGGGAGTGCTACATTTCGATTTGAAACTTTAAGAATTGCATTTATTATATGCATACTGTCCATAATTATCGCCTCTAGTGGATGTGAGCATTTTTACACTTAATACACCCCCTGACTCCTGGAAATCAACTTTTAGTGTGTGAAGTTAGTGGGATTGGATATTTGCTGTTACTCATAGGACTGGACTTGTATGGGAAGATCTGTTATTGAATTAGCAATGGTTCTAGTACCATGTTGAAATGTGAAAAATAAAGAACCATTTATAGAGGAACTTGAATATAGGATTTAGGTGGTTCGACCGAAAGATCTTCTTACACATATATAACAACAAAAAGGTTACATATTTCTTATAAATAATTATAGGAAGGAATGGTGTATGTATTAGGTAATACTATCTCTTGATTTATAGAATAATATCATATTCTACAATTAATTCAGATTCTAGTAAATAAGGATAATTGTGTCAATTTCTTGATATCCTAATGGTGTGTTTGAAAACCATTTGGTATTTTCTATTTGTAATTTATTCTTATGGATTGCTTGATAATTTTGTTGAGAAATTCCTTTTTTTTGTTTTTCTTCGACTTTTTAATTTGGCATTACTTTGAGCATATGGCATCTTTCTAATTTATGACTGTTACTAATCATTAATATCTCTACTTGCATGAGCTGTATAGTTAAGGATTCTTGCCGTGCATGGAGCCATGGTCCCTGCTATATGACTCCATCCATGGTCATTGGTAATTACAGTTTTAGTTGAACAATTACACTGATAACTAAATATGTAGGAAATCCCTGGGTTTGTCTTTGAGGTTGCCACTTTTGCCTACAGCCTAATTCACCATTTTCTATTTTTTTGTCATATAATCACCTTTTGTACCAAAAAAGCCACTATTTTGTTTTGAGTAGAATAAGCAACGACTATTGTAACTTGAAAACTAAATGCTTTTAGAACGTGGAAGGTTATCAGTTTGGATGGAAATAGTCCAAACTACCCTTACAGGATGGCTGCATCCTCTGCCCTCACATTCTGGGTTCACCACTAATTGTTGCCGCTGTTCCAAATATCAAGATAACATGAGCATTGACATATAATTTTGGGTAAAAGTCAAATATTATTTCATGTTTATGTATAAGCATGATAAGTTATAGGGCATACTTTTTATTAAAACAGGTTGTTGGGATTTTCCAAAAAAGAAAAAAAAGGTTGTCAAGGGGTAATTTATCATTGAAACTGATGTTTCTTTTTGGCTCTACTGGATGACATGATCATTTCATGCTGCATGATTTAAAAGCCATATGATGGCAAAAGCTTTGTCAATGGAGTGTACTATTGATTTCTATATGGAAGTGTGCATAAATACTACGTGATAAACGTGAGGATGATGTTGTCCTTATGTCCACTATTTTTCTCTTATCTCTGTTCCATGTAAGAAATATGGATCCATTTAATATTCATGGTCGTCCGTTTGCAGAGGCCCTAGTATCTGTATGTTGCTCTAGTAGTGCTATTTTGCTTAACGGTTCTCCTGCTACAGCATCAAGCACACAGTTTATGATAAAATTGATGGAAAGAAGTGCTTAGTAATGGTTGTATATGAATGGCTAGAACCATTATGCATAACTGCGTGCCCATCCATGTGTCCATCACCTTTTTGAAATTTCTCCAAACCATATAGTAGCTTTGCGGTGTTTTTTGTTCTTAACTAAGCAATTGAACACGACAGGCCACCGGAACATCATGCACAACAAAGGAACCATCTGGAAGTTCAAATGACGCTTATATGTAAGCTTATTTTATTTGATTTGTCTTTCGATTATTCGGTAAACTGTTATATAACTGTTATGCAGAAACTCGAGTTTAGTAAGTCATCAATGCAGGCCATGTAAAAGGGTGCATCGCTCATCTGGGCAATGATTTCATAACTGAGGAATGTTGGAACCCTTTTCGGTTGGAAGTCGTGAACGTGGTCAAGTTGCCTGTATGACGCAAGGTTATCAGTCAATCTGTAATTTTCCAGGGAATCGGGACACAATTATGTTGTCATGTTGTACACATTCTGTAGTTTGATAAGTGAACATACTGGGGTTTACTGGGGGTTTTTACCAAGCTGTATAGGATTTAGATTGATGATAGCCCGCCGTTTCTTCCCATACTTTCCTTTCTAATTGGATCATAAGATGTAGGTGGTTGTACCTATTAGATGTACTATTTCTTGATTTTGGCTAGGGCACATCCTGTATGCGATGGTACAACAAAGTGATGTAAAATAGTTTAACTTGATCCTCAGTTGTCTCAGGAATATCAACCATTTGTGAAGAGGTGCAAGAAAGCTTGTGTTTGGAAGCTCGTGTTAATGACATAATGACATATTTTCTGACTAGTAACAGTGGAACTCTGGTCCTTGTAGAATCTGGTTGTGTTGTGTCGTAAAATTTCACCTAGTTTGATGCATTGCAGGCACCATTTTCTTTCGTTTATGAGCTGTTGTTGCTGATGGGCATGGGCCTATATCATCTGATTAAAGGTTTCAAATTATGTTTCCCTATCTTCTTTCTTAAAGCATGATGGTCCTCTCAGACAAAAAGTAAGGTCTAAAACTTTGTGTAATCCCCAAAACAAAGTAAAGCAGAAACGGAAAGAAAATTGCTTCCATAGAAATTTACCCGCTTTAGGACGACTTTGCTGTTGACTTGTTATCAATTTTAGTTTTTATTTTTAAATTCAGTTTAAAAAATTCAATTTTAGTTTAGCGTCTTCCGATTTTCAATGAAAATTATAAAAAATAGTTTTGTTTTTAATTTTTAATTTTATCAATTAAATATATATTTTTAATTATTTAATATATTAATTATTAATAAGAACTATAAATAATTTAATTAAAAATTGTATATTTAATTAAAAATTTAATTTTTAATATGAATTCTGAATAGTTTAATTTAATTAATAATTTAATTTAATTTTTGTAAATAAATATAATTAAATTTAAATCATCTTCAAAATATATATATTTCAAATAAAATTTGATTTAATTATTAAAATATAATTAAAATAAATATTAATTTTAAACAAAAATTTAAAATTTAAAATGTGTATTTTAACAAAATAAAATAACATTTATTAATAATCTGTTAATAAATATTAGATAAGAGAATAAAATAAAATGATTTAATTAAAAATTGATATTTAAGTTTTATCTCATATATAATTATTATCAGTAATAAAAATATAACT
Organism: Erythroxylum citrifolium; assembly: GCA_026284465.1. NCBI lineage: Eukaryota > Viridiplantae > Streptophyta > Magnoliopsida > Malpighiales > Erythroxylaceae > Erythroxylum > Erythroxylum citrifolium. The sequence goes on from JANKOE010000005.1 coordinate 25,653,554, forward strand.
ATATCAACGTTAATAATTAAACAAATTTTTTTAATTTGAAAGAAAATATAAATTAAAAATAAAAATAAACTAAAAATCATAACAGAAAAATAAAAATGGATCCAAACAATCCTAAAATGTTAATTGAAATGCTTATTTTTTTTGCTAAATAATTGAAATGCTTATTAAGTATTATTGGATTAAGATTGTATATTTTTAATCTATATTTCACGTACTATACTAGTCATGGGGATTAACGAGTACTACTAATGTTTTAGGTTGGAACTCTTACCTTGGTATCATTGCAACACAGTTTAGGAAGAATGGAGACTCTAGATTAGCAATTCCTTCATAGGTGCAATTGGTTTGACTTGACAGGCGAGTATTAACATCCGAGTTTAAATATTTTCATGCTTCATTTCTTGTTTTCAGCTCTCTGGCAATAGCATCTATGGTACCTTGGACAAATCGAAATTTGCTTTGTCCCAATTTGTCATCTAGTACACTAAATAATAATTATATCGTGATTCTAGTTCGATAGTAGAATCAGAGCTCTTATCATGTTCAACGCATGCAAAAAAAGAAGTTTACACTCTTTCCTAATATGGAAATGACTATTCTTGTTAGACTTAGTTCCAGCCTGGGTCACTCAGAAGCAAATACTATTATGATGTATTTGTAAAAGAGATTTCAATAAACCTGGACTTCTCTCACAACCTTAAGATTTAGATAGCTATTATTAGTCTTTTTGCCTGATAATGGCTTGAAACAACAGCGCGTAGTGCACACCTATAGAAATGTCGCCACTGGATTCATCACGAAACTCATTGCAGAGGAAGCTAAAGTCATGGAAGAGAAGGATGGAGATTTGTCTGTAATGCCGGAAAAACTATTGCCTTTGCACACAACTCATAGTCCTAGCTTCTTGGGATTGATACAAAATGCTAGATACGGCAATTTGGGAAAAGAAGTGACCATTGGACTTTTGTATAATAGAGTTACTCCTAATCACTCTTCATTTAGTGACCCTGGAATTGTTGGAGAAAATGAATTTGCAAGCTAAACTCCTCTGCTGCTTTTGCTGTCCAAGGTGGGAAAAAGAAAGTCGCTGCAGAAAAAGTAAAAGGAAGCAGAGATTTGTTGTAGCTAGATTTTGGGTTTGTTCGTTTAAAGTTGTTTTGTTCCAAGGAATGAAGTTGGACAAATTTTTGGTGTGCTAGCATGTAGGTCAAAGCTGAAATAGCATATCAAATATTTATGTTTTGTTGTTATTATGTTTCGTACTTTTATACTACTAGAGGTATTGTTTAGCTTAAATAGGTAATATTAGAGGAAGGAAAGTCATTAGCTTAAAATAGGTAATATTGGAGAAGAAAGTAGTATTATGCAGAAGTCTAATTTTAAATGTTTTGTATTTCTTTATATAGGGAACCAAATGAAATGTTTTGAGTGTCCACAAAAAATTCAAATCAATAAAAAAGTAGTTCCAAAACCTTGTTCCTCTATTCCTTGCTATTTTTTCCATTTTTCCACCATTGGGTGCCGAAATTCTACAAAACTGAAATTCTGTTTTTTGTAGAATTTTCTGCAAAATTTCAATTCAAAGGAACTACAGAGGAACGTCCAGACTTACCAGAGGAACTTGAGGGTCCATATTCGCTACTAATTTACCCTTACTTCTACATGGTATCAGAGCTCCAATTCCTTCGGGACTGTGAAGATCAACTTTGAAATCAATTGTTCAATTTCAACCAGTGTAGCAACCATCCAAACTAGGAACTGAAGAAAATGGCAGCAATAAGTTCAGCGTCCTCCTCGATACCCAACGTCTCAATTTTTGATGGCAAGCACTTTCACATTTGGTCTGTAAAGATGCGTTTTCACCTCAAATCACAGGGACTCTAGAAGGTGGTCGAATAAGACATCGGAACACCAGCTCTAAGAGCAAATCCCACATTTTTACGTCCATAATGAACATGGAATCACCAAAGGAGATCTGGGATTGGCTAAAGGCAAAATATGAAGGCTCATACAGGATCAAGGCTGCCAAGCGGTTGAGGTTACGGAGACAGTTCAAATTCTTGAAAATGAAGGAGGATGAGCTCATTGAAGCATATGCTGATAGAGTTCTGGACATTGTGAACCAAATGAAACTCCACGGTGAGGATTTGCAGACAAGAAAATTATCGAAAAAATCCTGATCAGTATTTCTCCTAAATTTGAAGCAAAGATCGTAGCGATAGAAGAAGCTAGAGATTCAGAATCTTTAACTGTAGCACAGTTATGCAGTAAGCTAGAGGCTCATGAGAAGAGGCTGAACATTATGTCAGAAGAAGGGCTTGAAAGGGTATTTTCTGCTCAACTAAAATTTAACCCGAAATTCAGAAAACTAGGAAACCCACCTAGAGCAAGTAGCATTTTCAAAGGAAATCAAGAAGATGGACAAAGGCGAAAGATTCAACCCTGTGCACACTACAGGAAAAGCAACCATCAGATGAGTGATTGCTGGTTCAAGAAAAAAAGCAAATTCAAATGTCATTACTGCCATAAAACAGGACACCCAAAAATTTTGCAGAGCCAAGTAGAGGGAAGAAACAACCTCAGCTCCTCAAGAGGAAGCAAAAGTCACAACAGAAGAAGTACAGCTACCTGAACATCTTTCATGGCTTTCGAAGAATCAACCGAAGCTGCCAAAATCACCTAGCTCATTGACAGCTGGTGCACCAACCACATGACACCCAACAAGTCAGCCTTTACTAAACTCAACAAATCCATTATAGGCAAGATCAAGCTTGGGAATGGACAGTTTGTCTACGCTAAAGGAAAAGGTGTTGTAGCTATAAAAATCGCCAAAGGGACCAGGTATTTTACAAATGTATTTTACATTCCTGAACTGCATATCAACCTACTTAGTGTTCTGCAAATGCTCGACAATGGCTCTAGGGTATATTTCAAAAGAAAAACTTGCTTTATCTGTGATGATTATGATAAGTAGATTGCAAGAATCAAAATGTCAGGAAGAAGTTTCTTGATAAACCTGGAACTAGCTACAGGAACAGTAAGCGTAGCGAAGGAAGAAGGTGGCCAACTTTGGCACAGGAGACTCGGCCATATGAGTTTCAAAAAATTGCAAGCTATGTCCAAAGCGGAGTTTGTGCAAGATCTGCCAGAAATCATTGAAGCGGCTCATGTATGTGCTGGATGTGCCCTTATACGACAAGTCGGGAAGCCATTTCCAAAAGGAGGAGTCAGTAGAGCCAAGCACAAGCTTGAGATTGTCCACTATGATATTTGTGGCTCGATGCAAGTTAATTCTTTAAATGGAAGCAGGTATTTTGCACTGTTCATTGACGATCTCACCAGGATGACCTGGATATATTTATTGAAGGCTAAAAATGAAGTGTTTACAGCATTCAAAAGCTTCAAATCCCTGGTAGAAAATCAAAGCAGCAGTTACATCAAAGTTCTCTAGACTGATAATGGCGGTGAATACGTTTCAACTGCATTCCAGAATTTTTACAAAGCTTCAAGAATCGTCCATCAACTAACTGTAGCCTATACTCCATAACAGAATGGAGTCTCTAAGCGCAGGAATAGAACCATTATGGAGATGGCTTGAAGCATGTTGATTGTCAAAAGAATTCCTAAAAAAATCTGGGCAGAAGCTACTGCTACTGCTGTATTCTTGCTGAATCGCCTGCAAACGAAGGCTGTCAATATCAAATGACACCATTCCAAGCATAGACAGGTAACAAACCTTCGGTCCAAAATCTGAAAATTTTTGGATCTCTTTTTTTTTTATCACATTTCTGCAGAGAAGAGTTTGAAGCTAGATGAAAGGGTTGCCAAAGGAATCTTCATTGGCTATTCAACAAAAGTCAAAGGATTCAGGATCTATGATCCAATCTTGAACAAAATTGTTATTAGTAGAGATATTCAGGTGGATGAAGATCAATTATGGGATTTTGAATGCAAAGAACCATAGAAGTATTCTGATGTAGAAGTTGATGATCCTGACCAACTTTCTCAAATTCAAGCAGAAGCAGAATTCTCAATCGAGGATACAACTAATGGAGCTGTCATTCGAACAAGCTCTTTGGCAAATATCTATGAAAGATGCAATTATGTCTATGCCGAACTAGCCAAATTTTCAGAAGCTGCTCAAGTTCTAGAATGGATGCAAGCTATGCGAGATGAGATTGCTGTGATTGAAAAGAATAACACCTAGCAACTTTCAAATTTACTAGTAGGAAGAAAAGCCATAGGAGTCAAGTGGATATTCAGAACCAAATTCAATCTGGACGGCTCAATCTTCAAACACAAAGCTCGATTGGTTGTTAAGGGCTTTGTACAAATTGCAGGTGTCGATTATGTAGAAATGTTTGCGCCAGTTGCTTATCATGACACCATAAGGTTGCTGTTAGCAATTGCTGGTCAGAAAGGATGGATTGTTTTCCATCTCGACGTGAAGTCAGCTTTCCTCAATGGAGAGCTTGAAGAAGAAATCTACGTCCAACAACCGAAAGGATTTGACGTTGCTTTATAAAAAGTTTACAGGCTAAAGAAGGCGTTATACCTGGTACCAAAAGATTGACACATATCTCATAAATTTAGGTTACAGGAGGAGCTTGAATGAAGCAACACTCTACATAAAGGAAGACCAAGGTGAAATTCTTCAGCTCGTTTTAGTTTTATGTCGATGACCTGCTGATTATAGGCTCAAATTAGGATGAAATAACTAATTTCAAATTGTTCATTTGAGATGTTAGACCTTGGGTTGATGAATTACTTCCCCGGTCTGGAAGTAAGCCAAGGGCCGATGGGAATTTATATTTCACAATAAAATTATGCTCTTTATCTCTTGAAAAGATTCAAAATGCAGAATTGCAAGGAAACGACCTCACTTTTGGTCACAAATTGTCAAAGGAATCTGGAAAGAAGCTGAAGTATCCACAAGTATTTCGAAGCATTGTGGGAAGTTTGTTGTATTTGACAGCTTCCAAGTTCAATATTATGTTTTCTACAAGTTTTTTATCAAGATTTATATCCGAACCAAGTGAATTGCATTTATGTGCTACTAAATGAGTTCTCAAGTTCATTAAAGGGACAATCAACGATCGAGTTTTGTATGAAAGAGAAATTTTAGTATCCTTGCAAAGGTTTTCGGATTCTGACTAAGCAGGAAGCATCGATGATATGAAGAGCACCTCTAAGTATGTCTTTACCCTCGGTTCAAGTCTAATATGCTAGAATTCCAAGAAGCAGTCGGTGGTGGCTTAATCCTCAGCTGAAGTCGAGTACGTCGCCTTGGCAGGAGCCATGAACTAAGCTGTATGGTTACGAAAGATGATGTCTAATTTAAGTTTCAAACAATTAGAGTCTATTGTTTTGTTTTACGATAACAAGTCTGCAATCACAATTGCAGAAAACCCGATTTTGCATGGTAGAACCAAGCACATCAACATAAAATTTCATGCCATTCGTGAAGCTGTGAAATCCATATTGTATTTTGCCGATCTAAAAGTCAATTGGCCGACTTGTTTACCAAATTGTTAGCTCGTGGAAGAATTGATAAATTGAAAGAAATGCTGGGAGTTTGGTATGGAAAATGCAAGGAGGAGTATGTTGGAGAAGATGAATTTGCAGGCTAAACTCCTCTGCAGCTTTTGTTGTCTACGCTGGGAAAAAGGAAGTTGCTGCAAAAAAAGTAAAAGGAAGCAGAGATTTGTTGCAACTAGATTTTAGGTTTGTTTGTTTAAAGTTTTTTTGTTCATAGGAATGGAGTTGGACAAATTTTTGGTGTGTTGGCATATTGGTCAATGTTGAAATAGCATATCAAATATTTCTGTTTTGTTGTTATTATGTTTTGTACCTTTAAGTTGCTAGAGGTATTATTTTAGCTTAAATAGGTAATATTGGAGGAAGGAAAGTTGTTAGCTTAAAATAGGTAATATTGTAGAAGAAAGTTGTATTCTGCAGAAGTCTAATTTTGAATGTTTTGTATTTCTTTATATAGGGAACTAAATGGAACATTTTGAGTGTCCACAAAAAATTCGAATCAATAGAAAAGAAGTTCCAAGACCTTGTTCCTCTATTCTTTGCTATTTTCCATTTTTCCACTATCGTGGGCCAAAATTATGTTTTTTGCATAATTTTTTTACAGAATTTCAATTCAAAGGAACTATAGAGGAACGTCCAGACTTACCAGAGGAACTTAAGGGACCATATTTGCTATTAATTTACCCACACTTCTATAAGAATGCCTCCACCACCAGCCAAGTGGAAAGGAAAATGTGAATTCACTAGAACCACATGCAATAATAAGCTCATTAGTGCAAGGAAGTCTGTAAGCAAAACGAAAACCACAAAAAAAATTTCACTAAACGACAATGAAGGACATGGGAAGGACATGAGACTCACACGATAGCTGATAGTTCGGTGTATAGAGACTGTTAGGGTATATGTTATATATCTAAATAATTAGTTTTGACATTATTTATTAATTGGGCATATAAGATATTAATTGGATAATGACTTGGATTCAAAAGGTAGATGGATAATCCTCTAGTTGAAAAAGAATCCTATCCTGTTTTGAAGTCTATTATCACGTTGGTATTGAAATTGTTTTACTGCTGGATTTTTGTGGATAGAATAAACAGTGAAGTGGTTGTTGCACAAAAGGGCTCTTGCTAGTTATCTTGATAAAAACAAAAGGAAGAGGTAATTGCATATTTGTATATGAGACGTTGATGTTGAGTGGTTGATGTAGAACTCTTTTCTTAAGTGTGTTTCTTATGTGGGTTGAACACTGAACGATGTGCGTGTGCAGTAAAAAGTTGACATGCGTATGTGTGGGATATAGTTTTATGTGAGCTAGTTGTCTAATAAAATAGATATTGCATTGGACATATAAAGTAAGAGAGGAGTGTGTGCAGTGGGTGTTAAAAAAGCAAGAGGTATGTGTGCGGCGCATATGATTAGGTATAGTTAAAGAACGTATCTTGCTCTTTGGGTGTTTGCTCCATTTTGTGACTCACGTTGTTGATATTTACTGATGTGAGTGTGTGTCATAAAAATATGAAGTAAATCACATGTTAATATATTATTCAATAATGACGTATAGATGCACAAGAAGGGGGGGGTTGAATTGTGATAAACTTTTTCTTAAACCCGTCTAAAAACCTTCTTATATTAAAACTAAACTCGTTCTAA
>JANKOE010000005.1:25660844-25691339 GCA_026284465.1 Erythroxylum citrifolium
ATATAAATATTCAAATAAAATTTGATTTAATAATTAAAATATATTTCAAATAAATATTAATTTATAAATAAAATATTTATTTTATTAAAATAACATAATTTTATTAATAAATATTATATAAGAGATTACATAAATTTATTTAATTAAAAATAATTTACCTTTAAGTTTTATCTAAAATGTAATTATTACCAGTGATAAAAATACAACTACATTAATATTAACAACCAAACCGGTTTTTATTTTTATTAGAAAGAAAAACATAAATAAAAAATTGAAAACGGAAACTAACAACTACAACAGAAAAATAATAGAAGTAGAATCAAACAAACCCCTGCATTGTCGCCTGTTTTCAAATGCACGACTGCTGGTGCTAGAGTGAGTAGCTCCAAATGCAGACGCCAACACGTCGTGTTCCTTGACACCGCCGCAGCTTCCTCGCGTCACCATGGAGCATCCAGATTCATAGGCGAACATCACCATTGCCAGTGGCACCACTTTATTCCATTTGATAGTCATCAAAACACCAACCAAAAATCCAGCCATGTACAGAAACAAATACACAAACCAGAAACGTAACACCAAAGCATAAAACAGAAAACACAACCAGAACTAAAATGAACACAGTCCCATCGGCACAAAGTAGTACACAAAACACAACCCAGAGAAACCACATAAGCAAAAACAATCCAGCAATAAGCGTGACTAATCACACCACTCCCATATGCGACCCTTTTTCTAGAATTCCAAAAAAAATCTAAGAATCGTGGTTCTTCATATTAAGAATCATGGTTTTTCATATTCTCTTTATGGTCTTGGTCTTTAAGGATTCTATGTTTTTGGGTTCAAAGCATCTTGAAATTTACAGATTCACAAATTCCAAACAATTGGACAATAGCTGCAATCACTTTTGAAATTCCAGACTATATGAATTTCTGAAATTCTAAGTGCCTAAAATTACTATGAACTTTTTATACTATCAATATTTAGATTTCATCTAAATCTGATTGTAGGTTCGCAATTATTGCAATTTCAATTCCAAAATTTAATATCAACAATAATGCAACAATTTAACTAAATTATAGAATCAATGAACCATTGTTGAGAAATCAGGATAGAATCTAATCCTGACAGCACCAGAATAATTACGAAAATTTCTTTGTATTTTGATTTCCTGAAACAAAGATTACTTTAGCTCTATAAAATGATGAACACAATAACCATATTAAGCATGAATCGTAATTCATACCTTATTCCAAAACTTGATCATATTTTTTTAGCATCTATTAAACCATTCCTAAAATTGATTCATCTCAACTACTATAGTCGCACAAGCATCCAACCTCTAACTATATCTTTAAAAAACAAGTTGAGAGAATTCTGTAACTCTTACAAAGATGGTTAAGCAAGAAGTGTTAGCTCCATAAAGCTTAAGTCTATTTATAATAGGTTTTGGAATTTTTAGTAATTTAATTGAAATTAAATTCTAATTTCAATTAAACGTTAATTAGAATTATAAATTATCCTAATTAAATACTAATTATGCCCAAATAAGATTTAATATCTCATATTGATCATTTTTTATTAAAGTATTATATTTAATTATAAAGTTTCACAAACTTTATAATCAAATCCAACTTGATTAAATTATTTTTGCTCTCTTTAGCTCATTCTTTATGTGAGACCTATTAGGTTCTCAAATATGTTGGCAATGGTTATAAATTATAATTCTAATTTATAAATAGAATTAGATAAATTAAAACTTCTTTTAATTTATTTTTAATTCTTCAATCAAACACTTTATAACCATAGATCGAGAATAACATCTAGCAACACATCATGACCACCTAAATATTTAGGGATGTCAAAGTGGTTTTGATTAACCTTTTCGTGCATGATTTTTCTATATAATTCAATCATTTTATCATACAATGTTTTGATTAGACAAAGCATGGAATTAATGCTTTCTCTTTTTTAGTCTAATTGTCAAGCTCCTATCTTGAAATGACTAGGCGACTTACCCAGCACCCCACGATGGCCCTCCAGTCAATATCCGATCCAATTAAAAAATTTCCGTGGAGCTAAGCTTATTACCTTTTTTATCGAAAAGCTTTAACTCAACATTAATAAATATAAGCAATAATGGCTTTTTTTTCTAAACCATTTTATTAAAAATTTTGGTAGCATAATAACTGTATTTTGAAATTCTCAAAATTTTCAAAGCTCTTATAAAAGTTCAAAACACTTCTATATTTACATCAAAATCTCCACTACAAATTTTGGACTTCAAGTCCACTCACAAACAATCTCAACAATAAAATCAATTGATTTTAAAAAGCTAAAACATATTCATGCACTTCATTTAAAAACGTTTATATACATCCAGTTTTTACACAAATGTGCATTCCAATATATGTTTAAAGATATGAAATAGTTCCTAAAAATATTTACAAGGCAATAATGCCTACATAGCAGAATGTGAGTAATCTGACTGCTCGCGAGGTGGAGTCCTTGCTTTTGAAGCCCCTGAGCGTGCACTTGGAGGTTTTATTTTGAAAACATAAAGTAGAGTGTAAGCTAAACAAGCCTAGTGAGTGTTAACTTTTCTATGCAAACCATATTTAACAATTTAAACCTCCCTAAAACAAATTCATTTCATTTCTTATGATAAAATTCTAATATGAAACATATATGTTATCTGAAATCAAATTCTTAAGTTACTTTTAAAGTAAATCGTGATAGCATTATTATTGTCATGAACTTTCTTAAACAACATAGCCCACCACTAACTTCTTTGTCATATGGTATCCTTAAGCATAAGGTCACAGAGCTGGTTTTGCATCACATACTCGTAATTGGTTAACCACTAGTTACAAAGCTAGTTCTACATCACTTATCTGTACTAAGTTAACCACTATACATTGGTAATTACGGAATTAATTCTGCATCGCTTACCCGCAACTAGTTAGCCACTAGTTTCGGAGCTAGTTTTACATCACTTACCTGCACTAGGTTAACTGTTATGCACCGATAGTTACGAAGTTGTATCTACATCGCTTACTTATAACTAGTTAACCATTAGTTATGGAGTTTGTTTTACATCGCTTACCCTCACTAGGTTAACCGCTATACACCAATATAATAACATGTATAAAACCTATCAATGTACCATAGGCTAAAAACCATTTCCTTTTTATCAACCAATAATATAATTTCAATATAACTTCAAATTGTATGAAATTCAAAATTCAAACTTCAATTCATATGTTGCTAAAACATACACTTATACTAGCAATATTCACTTGTAATTAATCATTCACGTAAAACTCATAATCATACAATATAAAGTCACATATCATCAATTCTTTTGTAAAGAATTTATTTATATAAAAATTAAAATACACTCACTGTCTTGCAAACTTATCACACACTCACGTGTTCTGTGCCTTTCCTTTACCCACACAAATAGCACTTCGTTTAGGCATTTATTTCCAAATTCAGAAATAAGGCATTGAAACAATATATTTGGTTTAACTGAATTCGAGATTAATATTTCATCGCGTAACAAGTTTGTTAATTGTATTTCCGCTTACTTCCATAAGCTAACTTATTGTTCTCTGTTTCACAATCTAACTTTAAAAATTACTCAAATATCATCTTTTACTTATTCTAGCTTATTAATTTCTTCAAAATACTATCTTCCCCAATTAATTTACCACAACCATAATCAAACTTGAACAACTCACACCAGTAACTACATTTCCTCTTAAGGCCAAATTGTCCTCACTACACACATATATATCATCATTTCAATTTCTTTCCAACTTTTCAACATAATTCACCTAAGATCTATGCTAAGCATCATCCAAACACATCATAAACCATTTCAACTTCATCTTATTCCATATACACTTCATATATGAATTTTTCCAAATAATAAGATAACACTTCATTTAATAATTTCAATGTCACAAAGACACTTAATGACCATCCATAATCAGCTTCACATGGTCATTACATCAAAACCATACTTTTATACCAAAAATGCCCTTATGGCTAAACTGAACATTTTTTCACATCAAACTTGTCCTATTCAATTCCTTTTCATTTATTTACTTCATTAGCATCAAAACTATGCTATGAACATCATGAAACATCAAAATAAAATTTTTGGATCAATTGACACTAGAATCCTTAGCCATGGCCGATTCTCTCATTCTTGATTTCTTGGTTTACTTTCTTATTTTCAACTCTTAAATGCTTCTAAGCTTATTATCTACTGGCAAGTCAAAAATTACCATTGATCTTGAGCACATCCATTCCACATAAAAACCACAAAATTTAATTATCATATTTAATATAAATTTATTATTATTAATAACAATATAATTATATTGACATTAATAATTAAAGAGAATTTTATTTTTATTAAAAAATAAAATAAAAATTATAAGTAAGGGATTAGTGCTGAGTTTAAAGTTTAACCCAAATTTGACCCAAAAGTTAGTGTTTGGACCTAGGCTCGACTAGAAGTTTGAGACACACAATTGAGTCTAAGCTCGATTGAGCTTGAATAACTCAAAGTTCAATCGAGTCTGAATTAAGTTTGATTTTTTTCTTTTTATTTAAAAATTTCAAAATAACCTTGCTATTTTAAAAATATTTAAATCTGGGCTGATCTGGATAACCGAAGGTTAAGCTTGGTCCAAAGCCTAAGGAAAAAAAAAGTTCTGACCTAAAATTCAGCCTAACCGAATTGGATCTATTGATATTGATTTTAGGCCGGGCCACGCTTAATTACCGAATCGTACTCCAAACTTTTTGTTACATCATAATCTGCCCCTAAGCTCCAACACTTTTGTTCCTCGTCGCCTCGCATTTCCTTGTTGCCTTCTACTTTTTCCCATTTGCCTTGAATCATTTCAACATTGAGTATCAAATCGCTCTCCCCATCCTTCCATAGATTCTTAATCGAATACGTTCTAATCGTTAATAGGAAATAGAATTAGTAATGTCTGGAAAGAATCGAGGACCGCCTTTGCCGATGAAAGGAGTAATTCACGCCATTCACGAACCACGCTTCGCCGGCGGAGTAATGCCGCCAGCGCATCCGGCCATTTTGGACGAAATCCGAGAAACCCAGTTCGGGTTAGATCTGAGGAGGCTCCCTGCGCACCCAGCTATAATCGAAGAGCGTTTGGCCGCTCAACATCAAGAAATTCAAGGTTTGTTGGCCGACAATCAGCGACTGGCTGCGACACATGTGGCGTTAAAGCAGGAATTGGAAGTTGCACAGCACGAATTGCAACAAAAAACTCGGTTTTTGGATTCTTTGCATGCGGAGAAGGATGTGCAGATGAGGGAATTGCATGACAAGTCTTTGAGGTTGGAGGCTGATTTTCGTGGTGTTGAGGCTATGCAGTCTGAATTTCGTCGTGTTCGTGCTGATATTAAGGAACTTGGTGATGTTAAGCAAGACCTTACGGGAAGAGTACAGATGATGACTCAGGATTTAGCGAGATATAATGCTGATTTGCAGCAAGTTCCGGTTTTGAAGACTGAAATTGAAACTATGAAGCAGGAATTGCAGCGTGCAAGGTTATTACTTTAGATAAATTGGTTTTAGTTTCATGAAAAAACCTATTGTTAAATTTGAATGTTTTCTGGTGTTTGTATGGATATAGAGCTGCCATTGAGTATGAAAAGAAAGGGTATGCAGAGAATTATGAGCACGGGCAGGTGATGCAGAACAAATTGATAGCAATGGCTCGGGAGTTGGAGAAACTTCGAGCAGAGATTGCAAGTGCAGAGAAGAGAGCTCGCCCCCCTGCTGCTGCAGTGAATCCAGGTACACTAATTTGTATTTAATAGGTGGAATATCCTTTGTTTTTTTGCGATAATTGAGAGAAAGGAAGCAATGGTCTTGGCATCTGAAAACCCATCTTGTTGTAATTGAATTCAGCCTGTTCTTTCTTCAGCTGCGGCTGAAGCCAACGAATTATATTCCACTGTTTTCCCCTTGGAGCTTGAGGGGCCTAATATTTCTATTACTAAACTCTTATTTCTTATTGATGTTCTTCCTGTACAGCTTATCATGCAAATTATAGCAATCCTGAATCTGGATATGCAGGACACACTTATCCGGCTGGCTATGGAATGAACCCTGTAAGTTGGCAATGATATTGGTCTCAATTGTCTTGATGTTTGAAATTTGTAAGTTTTACATGTATGTACACATGTTTGCTTGTTTATGCATTTCTTCAAATTGCATGGGTGATTATTCCTACTTCATTATTGATATTTCTTGACATTTCCTGAACATTTAGGTGCAAGCTCATGTCGAAAACTTTCCTCAGTATGGAGTGGCACCTGGTTCTTGGGGTGGATATGATATGCATCGAGGTCAAGGGCACAGATAAACTGATATCAAAGTCAAGCTAAGATGTCTTCCAACGAGTCCTTTGAGCAGCAACTTTAGATACTTGCATAGGTTTGAACTGTTATCTTATGATAGTTTGTTTAAGAGAATTGATTCTCTTTGGGTTTAATTAAGTTGTACTTGAAAGCAAGGACAATTATGCTATTCTGATAATTGATTATGCTATTTCCATTTTAAATTCTCTTGTTGCAACTACTGTCTTTAATGATTTTGTTTTTTTTTTTTCAAATTTCTAGCATTTGGATATGAGACGTTTTGATTACCCATGGTTGTAATGCTGCCTTTTTAGGACAGATTTTTCTGCAATTTGGCAATAGGGTTCTGTTGTTTTGATCTTTAATCATTTTTACATATATGTAGTATCAACATCTTAACTTAAAGTGTAGCCTAATTCCCATAACATCTATTTGATTATTTTGATGGCCTTAACTTTCATCAATGATGATAATATTACATTTGTAATCAAAAATCTATTTGTCTAATAAGTCAACACGTCCCGCCAAAACCCCCGCTAATCTTTCTCTCTGTCTATGTCGGTCTCCCCTCAAAAGAAATAGTCTCTCTCTCTCTCTCTTCTCTCTCTCTTGTTATTTATTTTGCAAACAAGTATGGGCGTTACAAAAGAAATAGGCCAACTCCTCCCTTTTTATTGAGAATCCGAGGATGAGAAAGTAAGTAATGGCTACTATGTGACAATCTTTGATAATATTTATTTTTTAATCCTTTGTACAACCTGATATTTAACCATGTATACCTTTATGTTTGAGTTCTGTTCCTCTTATTCACCCATATTGGTCCTTGGCTTAGGGGAAGTTATGTAAATTCAAAAGTCTATTGGAGGCTGTAGAAATTATTCCCATCAAAAAGGATTTAATTTGAGACAAACTTCTTATTTTGTATTTGAGATTTTGGTACTATTCTGGATTATCTCCACCTTGTTCCTTTTATTTGATTACATTTTTCAAGATTCTTTACGATGACCTCTTTTCAAATAGGCATGGATCTTGTCAAGAAATGCTTTTTGTTTCATTTGGTAGCCTGGCTTGTATGATAAAAATTGGAAGCATGTTCTATTTTGGTGCTGCCTCAGTCATCTTCTGTCACTTTTTTTATCCAGTCCAAAATTCTTACCCATTTGTTATCCTCTACTTCTTTTGATTTCTCCTCTATGCTTGCTTTAACTTTTAAAACTAATGATCTTGTGTATTCAAGAGTCAGTTTTCCTCTAGCTTATGAAATTTTAAGGCTATGTAACCTGTTGAATTGCATCGCTCTAAATCATCCGATGATGTTCCATTTTGTTGATGGGGCTACTCGGAGTTCTTTTCTTCTTTTGGTTTTCAGTAGGTAAAATGTAACATAACTGAGGTGCAGTTTCTAGATGGTGATAAAAGTGTCTATCTCATTGGTCATTGTAGGTTCATCTTCCGTTGAATTAGTTTTTGGATGTCATCCTCAACCTTCCTAGAAATCTGGATTCCCCTTTCTCAGTCTACATCAATTAGTGGGGTTTAATTACTTTTATACCTAGTTTTGGAGTACATTTCAGGAAATAATTGTTATCTTGTTCAGTATTTTGTTGTAGGTGTGGCCTAGTTCTATCAGATCTAGAGAACTGTTAATGCATATAATGTTTGTCATTGGTCTTTTACTTGCTTTAGAAGCCTTACTCGGACTTGAATTTTTTTGTTTGGTTATTACCTCATTTAAGTGGTACGTTTTTTATATCCATCTGACGTCGGCCCTTTTTTTCCTTTTGTATTTCCTTGGCATTCTATCTTCTCTCTGCATGTTAAAGTGAGACGTTGTTGGTAGAAATTAGCGTGACACATCTTCTGGTAATGCTCTTAAGTATTCAGAATCAAATATTCTAATTATAGGTTTCCCTGCAGCTCATTCTTGTACTTTAGGTTAGCTTTAGCTTTTGGGTCATAAGCTGATGCCTCGAAAACATTCTATTGTTGAATTCTGAATGATATGAGTGATGTAATGATAAGCTATGGCTTGTGTTTTCTAGCAAGCAATCAGAGTTAAGCTAGTCCATAAAAAATTTTATGGTTGAGGCTTCAAACGTGGCTTACATTTTTTATGGAAATTAAAGTTCTGTATTCCAAAAATGGAAGCAATGCCTTACAATTTACAAGGATAAAAGGTTATGAACCAAACCATTATAGTACAAAAGTGAGAGGGATGGTCGACACAATACAAACCACTATAATTTGCATTCAATCTGACTTAGTGGAGCTACTAATCAACAGATTGAGAGATTGACAGAGTGATGCACCTTACAATTAATTAACTCCCCAGCTTGTGGCTACTAAGCTAGTTGTTTTCTTCTTCCCTAAGCTCAACAAGAAGTTTTCCTTCATCTTTGCAAGTGCTTTTGTGTAAAAAGCTGTCCTGTTTTGCTGCTCATTCTTGAATCTCCTCGTGCTTCTTTCCTACCATGCTACATAGACCTCAGGGCTAACTTGAGTAGTTTGGAATTGCCATTTGATGTCTGGTTGCTGCATACTTGTTGGAGTATTTCTTCCCCTCTTTTTCACACGTGTTGGAGTTGCAAGTGAACTGAATTTTCTGCCGTAGTGGTTTAGATTTCAACTAAGTTACTAGATTTTCAGGAGAAGATAAAAAAAGTTTGAATATCATTGGTTGTATTGTGTAAAACATGATCAGTTTTGATATTTGAAAAGATGTAAGAAAGAGATGTGTGGTCTAAGATTGTACTAGATAGAGAGATGGGGCTGGAAACAACCCAAAAATTTTTACAGGCCCATCCCGAGATTGATCGGGCTTGGGCTATTTTGCCAAGCCTGGTACTAGAGGAAAGCATTCCTTAGTAAGGTGGTTAGGGGGAGGACTAGCAAAAGAAAAATCTAAGACTGCATTATTGAAGTACTTGTTAACTATAATCCTAAAAGCCTAAAGACGAAATTGTGTAGTGAATAATGACTTTCATTTTAGTGGGATTAAGGTCATATTACTTCTAACACTTATAAAATTTGTCATTCTTATTTTGCCGAGCTTGTGACTTTGAAAGGAAAACTCAGATACACCATTGACCCCGAAAACACCTTTTATATACTTTTGATTGAATCCATAACAAAACATATATGTGTAAGACCTATGAAGGTCGTATGCTTTGGATTGTTGAGCACTTAGTTTTCAATCTTTATTTCATTCTACCTTCAAAATGTTGTTAGCTTTTGAAATGATGATTACAGTTTCATTTTTAGTAGCTCAAATGAGCTTGACTAACACTTGTTTTGGTGTTCGTGAAGCTAGTTATGTAAAATTTTGGACATTTATGAACCTTTTCATACTTTTTTCTTTTGGTTCAGGTTATTGTTTCTATAACTTAATAACTAATTCTGGGTTTTTACTATACTGCATTTTTTTTGAGCTGTTTATGCTGTTGTGCATTAGGTTAGGTTCACAACTGTTTTGAAATATTACTGAGTTCTGTGTCAGACATGTATTTCATTTGATGCCTGTCATGTGGTTACTCTGTTCAACATCATTAATACTAGCTTTATTTGTTTGTTTGGTTATTTGGCTTTTCTTGCTTCTCTGAGGAGGAGCTCGGTCTTTTTGGCCATCCCTTTATTTATGTAGAAGTTCATGTTTATCTTGGCCATGTTTAAATGGAACCTGGTATGAATTTCCAATTTTGTGGGATTATTGCTCTCTCTCTCCATATCTCTATCCTTTCACTTGCTTTCTTGCAAGCTTGAGGAGGGCTACTTAATGCCTGTCCAGTATAACTCACTTAGTTCATATGGGATTCTATCCGATGGTTCTTGGCTGGAATTACAGTCTCTTCTAATCATTATCCTGAGGGTGGGTGGACAACAGCCACCATTATGTCATTCCATTGGAAAGGGATCAACCTACATTTTTAGAGAAGCTTACCCATTAGTTGAGGTATGCTGGTCTGATTGTTTGACATTTCAACACTGAAGCTACGTGAAAGTTTTCTTGGTCAAGCAAATGATATCTTGCATGGTGTGCTTCTTTCACCGTCATTCCTTTTCAATTCTTCCTCTTCATTTGATGTGCCCACTCTTTGTGCACTCAGACCAGAGGGATAGTACCATTTATCTTTCAGTGCATAGTAAGTGACCTGTAAATCATTAAATTGGGTTGCATAAGCTGTTTTTCTATTTGAATGTAGTAGCTAAGTTGATTATGTCCCTGCGCTGTTGTACTCTGTTAAATTTGTGTTCATCATATGATATTTTGGTGATTAGAACTTTATATTTTGCTGTCTTCTTTGTTCGAGTTTGTGTGTCTTAGTGAAGAAATTTTAGCTCATCTAAGAGTTGAAGAAGGCGTTTATTGGCTATTGAAATGGATATGTCGAAAGATATTTTGTCATCTTTAAGCTGTGCAGCTATAACATAGGAGTGAAAAGTGATCCAGGAAACATGTTGGCAATCTTATTTTCCTATGTAATTATTCTTCTTCAAGAAAGATTTAGAGGATCTAAATGGGACATTGTAGAAGAATCATGTGCATATTGTATATTGGTGGATCCTATCATATAAGATGAAAGTTGTACCATTAGGAAGGAAGCTAATAGGTCTAATGATTATATGTTTGTATAGTTGAATTCCTTAGATGTCCTGGGGTTTTTTTTGTGGCATAAAACTCAATAGATTCCAAGATGATGTGCGTTGGGAAATATCTAGCTGGATATCTCCTAGATATTATTGACTCGTGAAAGTTAGCAAATCAGATAAGTTATGATATTATGTACAGATATTAGTTTCCTAGAATAGCCCTCTTTATTTCTGTATCTACTTGTACCTATGTATTGACCTTGTAAGATATTGAGAATAATATACATATGTTCAGAATTTCTGCATGGTATCAGAGCATACCTGAACAAACCTAAACCCTAGCTGCTACCTACTGTCTATAATCTTGCCATGTCAACCATGTCTGTCGAACATTGCTGAATCCTCTAACCTATCTGTTCAAACACCTTCTCCTCATAATCCTACCTCAGATTCTCATTCCAATCAGATCACTACTATACGACTGAATGGAGAGAATTTTCTTCGCTGGTCCCAATCGGTTAGAATGTACATCCGTGGTAGAGGCAAGATTGGATATTTGACTAGTGACAAGAAGGAACCGACGGCTGATGATCCTACAGACGGAATATGGGATGCTGAAAATTCTATGGTTATGACATGGCTGGTAAATTCTATGGAGGAGGATATTAGCTCCAACTATAAGTGTTTCCACACAGCTAAGGAGCTATGGGACAATGTGAATCAGATGTATTCTGACTTAGGAAACCAGTCTCAAGTGTATGAACTAACAATCAAATTGGGTAAGATCTACCAAGGTGAGGACAGTGTCACTAAGTACTTTAATTCCCTAAAATATTTGTGGTAAGACTTAGATTTGTTTAATGACTATGAGTGGAAACCCCTTGATGACTGTAACTATTTTAGAAAAATAGTAGAGGATAACCGAATTTTTAAGCTCTTAATTGGACTTAATGTTGAGTTTGATGAGGTTAAAGGCAGGATTATTGGAAGACAACCACTTCTATCCATTGGGGAAGTCTTTGCAGAAGTCCAACTTGAAGAGAGTAGACGGTTTGTGATGCTTGGCAAACGAAATCCTACACCTACTATTGAAAACACAGCCTTAGTTTTTGGGAATGTTGCTGGCCGTACTAAGAAGATTGAGGAAAAGTCATGGGTTTGGTGTGACTATTGCAATAAAGCTCGTCATACCCGTGAAACATGCTGGAAATTCCATGAAAAGCTTGCAAATTGGAAGGGATCACATGAAGGAAAATTTAATAAAACTTCAGCTCACTATTAATCAAGTAAAACTCCATCAGCCCATAAAGTAGATGCTGGACAGTTCTCTCAAGAGCAGATTAATTCATCTTGAAGCTACTGAAACCCAAATCTGAATCCTCAAGTGCCCTTAATGCTTCTGTTGCGCAAACTAGTAGTGATTTTAATGCCTTATCATGTTCCTTTCCATACAATTTCGAATCATTGATTCAGGAGCATCTGACCATATGACTTGTTCTTCTAATTTATTTCATACTTATGACCCTAGTTTTGGCCATGAAAAAATCCGTATAGCAGATGGATCATTTTCTGCTGTATCTGGTAAAGGTTCAATAACTCTATCCTCTAATATCTGCCTTAAATCTTTCCTTCATGTTCTAAAACTAGCTTGTAATTTGCTATGTGTGAGCAAACTAGCCCATGACTCTAATTGTACCATTACATTTTTTGACTCATATTGTGTCTTTCAAGATCTAACTTCGAGGAAGATGATTGGCAATGCTAAGTTGATAGATGGTCTCTACTACTTTGTTGATGACAACTTCAAGAAGAAAGAAGCTCATGGCTTAAGTAGTATTTGTTCTACCCCTACTAAAGAACAGATTTTGCTTTGGCATAATAGATTAGGACATCCTAATTTTTCTTATCTCAAAAGACTATTTGTTTAAATCTGTGGATTCTCTAAAACTTCATTGTGAGCATTGCATTTTATCCAAAAGTCATAAGACTATTTACCCTACAAAACCATATCAACCCTCCAAACCATTTTACTTAATTCATAGTGATGTTTGGGGTCCATCCCTTGTTAAAACTCTTTCCCGAAAAAAAAATGGTTTGTAACTTTTATTGATGATCATACTCGATTATGTTGGGTCTATTTGATGCGTGAAAAATCTGAAGTTGCTCAAATCTTTCAAAATCTTTATACCATGATTGAAACTCAATTTCACACACACATTGGCATACTTCACTTTGACAATTTGACAATGGTATCAAGTATTTTCCTTGGAAAATTTCTTAAGTTTAAAGGCATTGTTCACCAATCTACGTGTGTTAACACTTCTCAACAAAATGGTATTGCCGAGAGAAAAAATAAGCATTTACTGGAAGTCTCTCGGTCCATTATGTTTACAATGAATATGCCAAAATACCTTTGGGGTGAGGTTGTTTTGACTTCATCGTACTTAATTAATCGAATGCCCAGCTGTGTTTTGCGTTATGCTACACCCTTAGATGTGTTTAAACAATTACAATGCTTTCCAGAAAATCGGCTTTACTCTGCTCTTCCTCTTCGGCTCTTTGGGTGTAAAGTGTATGTTTACAACCCAACTAGGGGAAACTCAAAACTAGATCCAAGAGCTGAAAAATCTGTCTTTATTGGGTATGCTCCTAGTCAACAAGGTTATAAGTGCTACAACCCTTTATCACAAAAAATTGTTGTCTCCATGGATGTCACATTTCTAGAACATCAAAAAAAATTCCTTAAGGGGGAGAACTCTAGTGAAGCAAAAAATTTTTGGATGCTACTATGACTCCCAACCGCCTACCTATTGTCATTATTGATCATAATATAATTCCTGATAATGAATCCAAAGATACTACTCCTAATCTGTCCATGCCAGGTAATCCCGATTCAACCACAGGGGTGGAAATACTACTGTCCGTTCCTAAGGAACAGAATACTGAGCTTCGTGTTTATACTAAGAGGAAGACTCAATTGAGAAGTAGAGAACAACCTACCTCAACAATGCACGACCTCTCAAAACCCTCGGAGAGTGAACCTAGGAACAATTCAGGTAACCCATCTGTTACTTTACCCCTTATTGTGCCTAGTAATGATCAATCTATATCTACTGACCCACAAATTACCAGTGATATTTTCACTGAACTCTCTGCTGATAATTACCTACCCATAACATTTAGAAAGGGGAAACGGGCTTGCACCAACCATCCCATATCAAAGTACCTATCTTATGGGAAACTATCACACATACATAAATCCTTTATCTCTAAAATTACTAATCTATTTGTACCAAGAAATATTCAGGAAGCACTTCAAGATCCGAATTGGAGATCAGCTGTTATGGAAGAAGTAAATGCACTTGAGAAGAATAGAACTTGGGAACTTGTGAATTTCCCTAGAGATAAAAAGCTGGTAGGTTGCAAATGGCTATTAACTGTTAAGTTTAAGGCTAAAGGCATTGTGGAAAGGCTGAAGACAAGATTAGTTGCTAAGGGGTTCACTCAGACCTATGGTATTGACTACCAAGAGACGTTTGCTCCTGTTGCAAAGGTAAATACTATTCGTGTATTATTATCCTTGGCTCTAAATTTTGAGTGGACTTTACAGACTTTACATCAACTAGATGTAAAAAATGCATTCCTTAATGGAGACTTAGAAGAAGATGTCTTTATGGGCCTACCTCTAGGATTTGAGGATACCTATGGGAGAAATAAGGTGTGCAAGCTAAAGAAGTCATTATATGGCCTAAAACAGTTCCTTAGAGCATGGTTTGATAGATTTGGAAGAGCTGTGAAGATCTATGGCTATTGTCAAGGTCAAACTGATCATACATTGTTCTACAAGCGGTCCAAGGCAGGTATGATATCTATTCTTATTGTTTACGTAGATGACATCATCATAACAGGAGATGATGTATCTGAAATAGTAGGGTTGAAGAAGAGATTAGCCAAAGAATTTGAAATTAAAGACCTTGGACCTCTCAAATACTTCCTTGGAATGGAGTTTGCTAGATCAAAGGATGGAATATTTGTGAATCAAAGTAAATATATTTTGGACCTATTGAATGAGATCAGATTACTAGGATGCAAGGCAGCTGATACTCCTGTTGAAACTGGTGTAAATTTTAGACCAGTTCAACCTAAAAATATTATTAATAAGGAGAGATACTAGCAATTGGTTGGGAGATTAATATATTTGTCACGCACTAGACCTGATATAGCTTTTGTTGTAAGCTTAGTGAGTCAATTTATGCATCCTCTAGGCCAAGAACATTTGGATGCTGTATACAGGATACTACGATATCTAAAAGGAACTCCCGAGCAAGGTTTAATGTTTCGAAAGCGGAACAATCTTTAAGTCGAAGCCTATACTGATGCTGATTGGGTAGGGAGTGCAACTGATAGAAGATCAATTTCAGGTTATTGCACATTTGTTGTTGGTAACTTGGCAGAGTAAGAAACAAAGTGTTGTTGCAAGAAGCAATGCCAAAGTTGAGTTTCGTTCAATGGCGCATGGAATTTGTGAAGCTTTATGAATTAAAAGGATACTGGGGGAACTGCAAATTCCTATCTCAATTCCTATGAAAGTGTATTGTGACAACAAAGCTACAATTTCAATTGCTCACAATCCTGTTCTTCATGATAGAACAAAACATGTTGAGGTTAACAAGCATTTCATCAAGGAGAAGATTGAAAAAGGATTAATTTGTGTTCCCTATATTCCATAGCTGATATTCTCTCATAGGGATTACACAAGAGGCGGTTTAAGCTTCTGGTTACCAGCTGGATATCTCCTAGATATTATTGACTCCTAAAAGTTAGCAAATCAGATCAGTTAGGATATTATGTACAGATATTAGGATATTATGTACAGATATTAGTTTCCTAGAATAGCCCTCTTATACTTGTACCTATGTATTGACCTAGCAATATATTGAGAATAATATACATCTGTTCAGAATTTCTGCATGTTTAAACTAACTCATTACACTCACTGCATGTCTAATCTAGTGTGCAAGAGATATATCAAACTGCCCGCCTCATCCCCTTTAACTTACCAATCTTTTGATTGGTGTAGTTGCGGGCTTGCTCTCTAGACTACTGGTTTCTTTAAAAAGATTGAGGATGTAATTCCTTTATGATAGAAAAATAACCTCTTTTAAATATTCTAGTTCAATTACCAAAAGAACACTTCAGCCTTTCTAAGTCCTTAATTCCAAGTTTCAAACACTTCAGCCTTTCTAAGTCCTTCATTCCAAGTTTCAACCTCTACCTTCCAGCAAGATCACTGCTAATTATAATTATGCCATTTACTTATATAAACAATGCTCTGACTTCCTCATATTAGTTGAATTAATGAAGAGTATATGGTGTGCCTCTGCTTATAGTCCATCTTTTCCATTTACTGAGGAGAGTATTTCAAACCATTGAGCGCACTTTTCATTGTAGGAAAAAATGCTTTGAGAGACATTATTTATAATAGAAACTTTTGGAAGGTGAATGCTGATCTTGAGATGTTGAATTTTGTAAATCTCTTGGCCTTAAATAGAGAATAAGCATCATAAGCTCTCTGTTTATCTGTAATAAATGTGTGTATGCATGTGTCAAGATAAATTGTTTGCTTGGTGCTGACGTGCATTTACTTGATGTTTGATTATGTGTTAGAAATGGTCATATTAATTTGCTTTCTGATTTCCTCTAGGAGTCTTGAGTCAGTGAGGTGCTGTTGGGCATTTATTCACTGCACTGTGGATTAGATATCTTGCTTTCCTAATTAACAGAATCCTTCAGGATATATGCCATTCCTGGTTGCGCTTTGAAAAGGAGTATGGAACACTGGACGATTTCGATCATGCTGTACAGAAGGTATAATTTCCTGCTGCTTTCCCTACACTGGCACCATGCACGTTTTCTTTTCCATTGAAATTATAATGATGCATTTTAAAGGCCAGTTGATCCCACCATCTGCACTGTTAATATATTTTTTTTGTTAGTCTGTGCAGAAAATGTGAAGCATGCTGATTGCTGTGAGTTCTTAAACTAAGTCTTGGAAATAATGAAATTAATAAAGCAGGGTTATGACCAGAAATTTTTGTTAGCCTTGTTGTTAGGTGTTCTATAAGTATTAAGGTGTCTACAATCAAACTATTGGAATCAACCCTATGTGTGCATTGTAAAAGTATTGAACATCTTTCTATTTGAAAGATATTTTAATTGAAGGAATTAGGTAATCAGACCTGGCACTGTTTTCCATAAATATTAGCACTTTTCATTTGACCCTCTTTTGTTGGTGTTTTTTCTGTGTGCTCAAAAGCCTTAGGTGGTTAATAATACCAAATCTATGTTTGAACCAACCTTCTAAACCGATCAAAGAATTTTCAGGTTAAGGTATTATTAACAGACATGTACCAGTTAGATAGTTTTCTTTTTTATTTTTCTGAAAAATAGTTAGATAGTTTTCTTGAAATGCTGTATTTTGTAGAAAAATGGCCTGGGGGGTAAGACTTCCTTTTAAGTGGCCCACAGTTTGAACAACAACATTTCATTTGGTAGTTGAAATATCACATAATAAACAGCAAAAAGAAAACTTTGGGATAGAAATGTATCAATCAGCCTCTTGAATGGCAACAGGATTATTTTATATGTTACCTAGTTTTCTGTACTTTATCTACTTATTAGAAAACTCAAACTGTTTAACATATTTATTTGTTTTTAACGAAATAGGACCTTTTTTCATATTCTAAATAATTTATATTTGATCCTGATTTAAGTTTGTTCAACCCCAGGTTACTTAACTCCCTCACCTTATAAAGCTGAAGCTTGGTCCTGCTTCTAGCACACTGAAATAAATGCTAGGGGCTGGATATAAGTTCTGTTTGTATACTTCACGTGCCTGATAATCTGAGTAATGTTAAGCTGATATCAGGGCCAAACCTTTTTCTTTCCTAGAATAGGCTAGTTTGAGGAGACGTTTGAGACTTTACCATTTCCCTTGTATCTGATAATTAAACAGGGATTCAGGTTACAGGAGTTTCCCATTATTGTGTTTCAATTTAATGCATATGTAAGCAGTTGTAGACTTTCTCTTTCTTTATAATAAGGTTGGTTGATTGAAGTATTTCTTCAGCATTCAGTGTAGCCTTGTCATACACCTTGGCTATTGGAATATCTTTTTTGATTAAAATAAGAAGGTAATGGCAAGATTTTGCTTGCGGAAAGATTGACATTTATTATGTATCTATACCTTGAAGCAAGATGTAGCTGTAAATGGGCTGAAGTATTGGAGTCTTTTGACTTTTCAGGTTACACCTCGACTAGAAGAGTTGCAATTGTATAGGAGACAACAAGAATCTGTAGCATCTACCAGTATAACTGACCAAAGAGAAAAACCCATTAAAAAAAGTGTTCGTGAAAAGAGAAAGGGTGATTTGAACACAGCTGACGAGCAGTCTCCAGCAAAAAGGCAGAAGAAAATAGCTCAAACCCAAAACATGGGATATGAGAAACAAAAAGATCAGGTACAGAATCCAGCTTTCATAAACGAAGCGGAAAAGGTGAAATCCAATGCTGAAGAGGCAGATGATACCCATGGAAAACAGATGGACTCACGGACAGGAAAAACGAAAGTATATACAGATCAATGCACTGCATTTATATCGAACCTGAACTTTAAGGTAAGTAAATAACTACCTCCAAAGTTAAAGCAAGAGTTCTACTTGTGCAATTCTCATTGTTTGATAAGTTGGCGTAGACCTTACTACTGATGCTGTTGACTACTGCAGACAAATGAAGATGATTTACGTAGGTTCTTCAGTGATGTTGGTGGCCTTGTCTCAATCAGAATACTGCGTGATAAGTTTACAGGAAAATCAAGGGTCTCTCTCTGTCTCTAACATTTGCTCATGCAAGTGTTTTTATCTCTGCATTTTTCTTTTCCCAGTTATGTGCTAGGAATATTAGGCAACGTGCTTACCCAATTAGTGAAGTGAGAGTCGGGAAGTTTGATTGCTTTCACCAGGTTACATTTGATTGTGCAGGAAACATTTGGTGGTATTTGATATCTTTCTTGACATAATACACAGCTAATAGAATGTCTTATCAGATTGTTGTAAATAAATATTATTTTATAGTATAATGTTTGCAGGTACAAAAGGCTAGAAAGATTAAGCATGCTTTCTGATTTGTTAACGTGTCTTGCTTTTACTGTTTCTTGCTGATGTGTCCCATCTCCTCTATTTTCTCTGTGAAGGGGCTAGCATATTTGGATTTCTCGAATGATGAATATCTTAATGAAGCTATTGCAAAGAATAAGCAGATGTTGCTTGGAAAGAAGCTAAGTATTGCACGATCAGATCCAAAACGAAGTAAAAAGAACAATCAAGTTGTCTCAAAAGATGATGGTAGGTTAATGATTTATATTTTGTATTACTTTGTGCTTACAGATATACTCAAATTAAGGAATCTATGCATTGTGTGTAGATATCAATAATCTTAAGTTCACAATTCAGCATTTGATCACTATTACTGAGTTGAATGAGAAGTTTGGAAAAATTAAGGATAACTTGTAGCCTTAAATAAAAAGTCAGTGATAGTAAACATGCAAATGTACATACAAAGGCAGGAATTAAATTTATAATCACCTCACTCTATGGATCTTTCATTAACAATGAGTTTGGAACTATAGGCAACTTACTAAGGTGATAAAATTGAACCAGAAAGTTAGGAAAGCTGATGGGAAAACTTGTGTGATTTTGTTATCAAGTCGTGCATTTATTTTATTGTTGTCCTTGCAATGTATTGAACACCATAGCTAATAAGTGAAATGAAATTAACTTGCAGCTCAAACTGGGAACCAGAGTGGAAGCAACGGAGTATCTACAACTGGGCAATCTGTTGAAACTTCCAAGGAGTCCCAGGCACTTCGCAATCCACCCTCTACTGCACATAAAAGAGCTGAGAGCATCGAGCTGAAAGGGAAGAACACATTTGCGGTGCCAAGAAATGTTAGGCCACTTGGTCAGCCTGCAAACCCATCTAAGCCTTTGGAAGAAGACGGGAAGTCGAAGACTAATGATGAGTTCAGAAAAATGTTTATTAAAGGTTGAAGATGGACCATCCCAAGCGTCATGGGTAGAAGCACTTGTTGAACGGAAGGTCCTCAATTACTAGTGAATTACTTGTTTAATGTGAAATCATAGCCAACCAGCTTTAGCCAGACAAACCCTAGTGAGCTGTGAAATTTCCTGTTTCATATAGAAATGAAACTTGCAACGCTCCATAGATTTGGTAAACCATCCTTTCTAATGAAATACCACTGTTGAGCAGGATTCAGACTGGGAAGCAACAAAACATGCTGCTTATATACCCTCGTGTATATAATAATAATGATAATGTGATCGCAAGAGCAATTAGAATGTAACGTGCGGGGGTTCAAATCTCTAGTCTCGGGATGCTTCTACATCTGCATCCTAATTGGATCCATAGAATGAGGATAACAGGAAATGAAATGGGTGATTAATAAGGCCTAGGTGGCACTGGACCACTGAAAAACTACTTTAATGTGGAACTGGCATGGCATTAGGATGCTGTGGTCCGCCTGCATATACAGTTAAAGATGATAAAAGAGATCGTTCTAGTAATGTTCCAAAAATTGTAATGAGAAGACAACCATTGACTTGGTGTTCTCTCTAACTTGTTACCATAAACTCCCTAGTGAATATCTTTTATCCAGAAATCTTTTGGATTTTGATTTTGTGATGTTAATTCTTGAAAAGTTAAATAGTTGGCCCGTGCTCGACTGAACCAAATCGGATCAGAATCAGATTGTACAAAATCACGAAACAAGAAACCTGTCACTGAAAAGGAGAAAACTGAACTATTGCCTGCTCAATTAGGCAAGGGCTGGGCCAGAAGATGATAATAATAAAACATTTTCTAATCAAATTTCAAAAAAAAAAAAAAAGTGTCATGAGTAATACTGTTGGTTGGTTGTGACTTTGATGAAATACAGACTGCAGGTGCCAAGATAACTTTTCATTTTCAAAGCCATAAACCAAAACCAACAAAGAATGCAAAGTCTTGTTGGTGTTGCAGACTCTGGATGATGATATCAGAAATTTAAGTATTGATCAGATTGTGTCAGACCCCAACCCAATGCAAATTAACATATACAGAAGCTTCTGCCTTTTGCACTTGCTGCTTACACAACGTATAATGAACTGTCCCAATTTTCACGTCTCATCTTTTTATATATATATATATATATAGATATAGATATAAATAAAGATTAAGGAGTAAACTAATGATTCTTATTTTTAGTCTTCTTTTTGGTATCTTACCCAAGATGCCTCACATCACAATTAATTAGAATAAACACCTCTTGCCAAGTAAATCAACAAAATGGCAGGAGAAAAAAAAGGTGAAAAATAAAACCCATGATCATTCATTGACTGTGCAAACTTTTTACAGCATGTCAAAATGACTTTAATTGCAGTGGATCTGTTGAAGAGATTAGGCACATGGGTGGGGTTTCATCATCAGTTCACCTGCATAGACATACATGTGCTGAAGTACTACCTGTCAGCTGCAACAATGGCTGTCCTTTGATTTGATGCAACAAAATCATTTAAAAAAAATTGTACAAAATCTCAAGGGAAGCGCAACCCTTGTGAGTGACCTGCAGAACTCGGCTTCTACTTACAGGGACATTTTGGATCAATCACTTAATTTATGATCCACTCTTAGTTATTAGATAGTTAAGAAGAGGTGATTTGTCTCTAAAAATTGAGGTGTTTGAAGTACCAAAATTAAACTACAGGTTGAAAGGGAGGGAGGAAAAAATGGGGTGGGCCTAACAATAACAGAACAGGTAAAGAGACAGAAAGCTTGAAGCTATTTGTTCGTATCATATTCTGTCTTCAGCATGCGTTTCTCTTTTTTCTTATCACAGGCTTTACGGGATCAAGCAAATAGACATTGAGTCAGTCTCACATTCCCAAGTTTTGCCAATCCAACGTTAAGAAAAATCTCATCATTCACTCTTCTTGCATTGCATTGCATTACACAAAGGTTCGGGTACCAAGCACACACTTTTACATCACATACAAATATTTTTACTGAATCTCCGATTTCTTGTTTAAGAAGTAGTGTGACTCGATGTGCAACTTCATCTTTTCATGGATGAAAAATGTAAATACAAAAGAACATGACCTTTTTTTCATTTTACTTTTCTTTGGAATCTTTTCTTCATCTTTTCATGTCGTTTGAACTAAACTTAGCAGGCATTATATTAGTTATGATTATGAATGTAGTGGGAACCAAAGACAAAATTTAGCTATATAGTTGAAATGTGCTAGTTAAGGACGTTATACTTGCAAAGTAACAGCCTTTTCTTCTTTGTTTTTCAATTATTCTTTTCCTTGAAGAAAAAACAAAGAAGAGTTTATTGTTTTGGGGTATGTGTTTAGGAGCTTCATGTCTGTGGTCCCCCCTCCCAATTCTCAAGCCCCAAGGAAATGTCTGCTGCTTTCTCCATCGCTCTCATGCTTATCAGCTTATCTTGATAAGATAATTCTCATCCTTTTGCATGGATACTCGTTTTTAGGTTAAACAAGTGGTTGACTTCCATTTAATATTATTATACATTCCTTTCTCAATGCAAAATATTATGAATCTAAACAATTGTTCTGTTGAAAGTAATGATGCGAAAAGGCATAATTGATTATTTAATATTCGGCATAATACTCAGCTCAGAAAGCAAAATAAAGTCAACAGAAAACCAAAGAGGATCCAATTACATGACAAGTAGAAGTGAAGAATATGCACACAAGCACATCAACTCGAAACAAAGAAAGTAGAAGAATTAAAGCTAGAAGGGAATAAATCAAGGCAATTCCCTTTTGCCCTTTTTATCTTTCTTTCTTTTGGTTAATATAGCACATTAGGCAGCAGGAAGGAAGGTGGTGGCCAGTGGGGGGTGATACCAAGGAATTGTGTAAAAGAAAAGAAAAGGTATATTTGTTATAATTCTATATGTGTATATAAGCTTTTAATGAGTTTGTTGCGTTGTTGTTGCTTGCTTTGAATCTCATGCCATTTCTTGGAAGAATGTTTGGTGCTCTCATCTCTCAAAGCCTTCAAGTCTAAGTCCAGAGTGCAGACAAAAATCTAAAAGTTTGTGGGAATGTTCCCAACGTACGCCTAGACTTTTGCTTTTCTTGGCTTTTAGTTTTGGGGGGATTTAAAAGCAAAGAAGAAAAGATTCAAGGTCGCAATTAGCCGAGGGGACCAAAGACACAAACCACTTCCTATACAAATCACTGCATTTAGGGCTGGATACGCATGCATATAGGATGATTCTATGTTTCGTTTTGCCTTTATTTACGTCGTGTTGTGTGAATTCTTGATTGAACTTCACCACTTTTATGATTCTATTGTTATTGGAGTTCAAATCTGTTGAAAAGACCAAACGTTATAAACCATAAAACCATCTCTAACAAAACTTATACATATTAAAACTCAAAAACCACCGCAGGATTAGATAAGCAATTACCATTAAAATATAGATTAATACTTATTTGGACCACAAGGGCATTTCACATATGTGTAACGTATTATATATGATGCGGAATCTAGTTCCAAATTTTAATGGAGTCCAACTCACCTAGGACGCATAAATACTCGTGTTTGAACACAAAAATGAGTTCAAACATTGAAGAAGTAGTGGTTTGAGGTTATGAATCAAATGCCATTTACGGAAAAGCGAAAGGAAAGCATGATAGGGCAGGGAAGTCCAAAAATATAACACAATTGTAATGGTAGCAAACCAAAAAGAAGGATACGTACCATAATCATTTGATCAAACAAGAGTGCAGAACCAGCTAGAATGATAGCTTGCTGGCAGCTTTAATTGTCTTGCCCTAACATTAGTGTGTGAACTGAAATTGCCAAGTTTTGAACATTTCAAAATCGAGAAACCCATCTAAGAATCGTTGTTCTTTTAGAAATGGAAATGATCCCACTTCAAATGCTTACAGAGAGATAAAGTAAGAGTGGGCAATCTTAATTATGAGTATGAAGTTAGCAAGAATCATAACAGTTGGGCGGTGGTGGTGGTGATGACTTTTGAGTTTCATTTCTGGTACAAAGGATACATTGTTGAAGATGGTTTACAATTGGGTAAGCAAATAACACTCAAAACACAAAGACCAAAGATGATAAATGGAAAACAATTATTATGCATGTTGTGTTCTTGAGTGACATTTTGTATGCGAAAACTAGGTTTCTTGATTGTTTACAAAAATGAGGAATGATTGGAATCTTTAAGGAGGCTTTGTTTCCTAAGATAAGGCAAAGAGGTGGGTGTCAAAGTTTAGTCTCCTGAAGCTGAAGCAAAAGCATGAGGGGCACTGCCTTGGTTGATTACTTTGAGGAAACTAAGTAGTTCACCGCTGCCAATTATTTTTTGCTTTTACTAAATAAATGGTAGCGGTGATTAATTCTAAGGCATAGGTGAGTTAGTAAAGGGTTTTTTGATTTAAGTGAGGTTGTGAGTTCAAATCGCTTTCATGTATGCAGTTGTTTAAAACTTAGAGTCAGAGCTTTACCTCTTACAAGGGACCTATTCGATTGTAGATTATATATATTAGAAGGCCTAAGCCTGATGTAATAAGTAATCATTAAAAACTGAACTAAATATTAATAAAATTTTGGTTTTGTTTTTAAAGAATTTAGATAACACACACCCTTCTTTCTTCTTTTTTTTTCTCTTACAACAAACTAATAAATTATTAGCTTATCATCAGAAATTGGACCTCTCATTATTATAGCCTAACCCTTAGTTTATGATGTTTGAACATATATTCATGCCCCAGAGCTTAAAAACATATAGGTTGATGGCCCACAAACACCTTAATTAGCTTTCACACCTTTTATAATCATTTTAAAGACAATCTGTTCTTGAAGCATGCCTGAAAACCAAACACTTGATAAGATGCGTACGACATGCATGTTTTCATATACAAAAGTCACGATTTAATATCAACAGTGGACACTTATAACTTACTTTTATGGAAACCTTTTCTTATAATGAACCACATTCATGTTAATAAGCAATTCTTAGATGTTCTTGTACATTTTATCATTAAAGTCGCAAAGATGTCCAGAAAATTTGGTCCGGCGGTGATTGTGATTGATGATTATAATGTATGTCTACCTCCTCTCTCTCGAGGTTCTGTGGAGACCAAATATTTATTCTGGTGGACCCTTTACTCACAGAGTCATAATTAACTTCACCATCCCTTTCTCCCTCTCTATATCTTCATTTGGTCATAAATGCAGATAATGCTTAAAAAAGAAATAGCAAGTCCAATTGATGGAATTAACTTACATCTTAGCAACTCAAAGGTACCAACTGATCTCCTCCATTTTTTACCAAAGAAAACAGCTTCGATTTACACTTACCATGTACTACTTCTTAATCAAAACAATTGTTAGATATGGTTTTTGTATTTTACACCTAATGAAGTAAAAAGATGACCAACTAACAAATATCAAAATCACCAATTAGTAGTTGTACTTTCTACCTTTGTAGAAGTTGTCGAGGATGTAAAGAAAAGCAAGAACTAAAAAAAGTGGGCATGTAATCTTGGAGGGAGAGAAGAGAATGATAAAAAAAGAAGAAGAAGAAGGATAAAGATCACTAAATGTGGTGTGGAATGTGGAATAAAGGCATGGATAATGAAAGAATAAAGTCATTTTGGATGATCATATTCAATAAGGCAGGCCATCAAAGAGCACATGTATTATTTTTCCTCCATTAATTCCATGCAACACATCAAGTTTTACTACAGAGGAATTCAAGAGTCAAAATCCTTTATTTAATATTATGTGTTTTATTGTGTCCAATAAATCTCAGCCATTTATTTATATGAGTTTTGCGTAGGGCATACGTAGGTCCCGTAAAATAAACGGTTGAGATTCCATGAAATAGAATAAGACAGAGTAATATTGAACAGAGAATCTGGACTCGGAATTCAATCCCCCCATCGATCCTGTCCTTTTTTCATTTTCATTCTTCTCTTAATATGATCATGACTACTTAATTCAGTTAGCTTTGAGTAAACAGTTTTTACTTTACCGAAAAAGGCATCCTTAATTATAAAGAGTCGATCAACAATATTCCTCCATCCAATAATGATGTTTGGTTTATATATACTGAAATGAGATATGAATGGATATCAAACTTGGTAGAGTTAATTTATGAAATCACAAAAAAGGAGTAGTCGATCGTATAGGTATGCCTGAAGCTAGCTAGTTCATTGATGGCCATGCAATAAATTCTCTTGACAACTACACCAAATGTACATATTCATCTCAGTCAAGTTTCCTTGTTTTTGGATTAGAAAGTTGACCTATTCTCAATACTGTCCATCTGTCTGCCCCTCTATCCCTCCTTAATTTCAATCCATCTCATAATTGTGGTATTAGGTAACATTATTGATGATGCTGTGAAATTTCAAAAGGTATTACATAACGATGCTAAAATATACTTCCTCCTGTTCAAAAATAAGTATTATTTTAGAGAGATTTTAATTATTCAAAATAAGTGTCGTTTGTGACTTTTTATGCATATTTATAATTTTACTTCCATAATTACCCTTTAATTTCTCTCGTATCTTAATTACACAAATTACATATATTATATTTTCAAGGCACTTTAACATGTAATTAATAAGGGTATATCAGATATTTCATTAACTTTCTTAATAAGTGTGCATTCCTCTAAAACGACACTTATTTTAAATAGGAGGAATTACACAGCTTATAATAAGACCTCTTTCTAGCCAAAACTCGATTACTATTAATTTATCTCAACAGAATGACTGGTCTGGCAAGCGAAAGTCCACTATCAAAGATTTCCATTCTCAGCCAAGCTCTAAGTATGGCCTTTGTCCTGTTCAACATAACTTGTCTCCAAGCACTCTTTTTATCTTTATCCTTTATCCTTTATCCTTTTCTTTTGGATTATATTTACTTTGCAAAGTATGCTAAGAAATTGTTTAGCTGCATATAATTAGATTAGAATAAAATACAAGTGCTTAACCCTTTTTTAATTTTTAAAATTATTATTTCTGTTTGTCCATGTGCATTTATTCTTAAAATTAAATAATTGCTCTGGATGAATATAGTTATACATGTTCATTTCTTTATGCGACTCTTTCTCTCTGACAACACTTCTCCTAAAAACCTTGATGCCTGATAGTGCAAGCAAAGCAAGCATCCCCACTCCCTTTATTATCATTCGCTTAAACTCAGCTCCACTGTGCACTGTGCATTCCTCTTTTTGTATGTAGAAAACAAAAAAATCTGCTTTTCAATTCTCTCTCTTATCCCCAACATCACTATTATTACCACACCTCCTCCTACTATAACTTATAAGCTCCTTGTTTAATGCCTTCTCACTGCCATAACTCACCTTCAAATTTCTCTCCATTTTCCTTTCTTTCTTCTATTCTCCCCTCTCTTCTCCTTCAAAATTTCCTTCACTTCACTTAGTTCATTCTCTTTTCTTCTTTATCAATATGTATTCCATCTTCTCTTACAATAATAATCCACAGTAATTGAGCTTTCTCATTATTCTAGCTAGATGCAACCTGATCTTTGGGAGTGGGAGTCATTTTGTTCTTGTCACAAGAAGAGAAAGTAAACCGTTTTTTGAGAGTTCACTAACTCTCTTTCAAATTTGGAGAAATGAAGATGGAAATGTGCAGAGAGAGGAAGTGGCTGTGTTGCCTTGCCTGTGGTGGTCTGCAGCTCTAGTTGGCATGCAGCTTCTGTTTACCGCAGTACTTCTCAAATTGCTTCTTTGTTTCAGTTTCCATCTAAGTTGACCTATATGAGATGAGATATGGACCTTCTAACTGGTTGACCACCCTTCTGTTCCTTTCATCCTTTAGCTATCAAAAGAAAAGAGTGGACCTCTGTGTATCATAATAATTCTTTGCAACTCTACCCATCATCAGGCCAAAGCCTAAATCCTACTCTTACCAGGTGGGTCATTCCATTTCCAGGTTATAATCTCAACTTTGTTAGGATTTACAGTTTTCAAATTGCTTTGTTGTCTGTACGAGAGTTGACAATTGTGAAAATATCTAGGACTTCTAAACTCTTAATCATTTAGCCCTTCTAATTCTCATCCTGTCTTGTTCTTCTGGTCTCCAATCCAGACAACAAAACGCAACATAAACAAAAAACATATATAAAAATGGAACTTTCCAGTCACGAAGGAGAGATCCCCATTCCTATAAACAGTACATACGTTGGGGGACACAGTCATGGTCATGGGCATGGACACTTGATCCATCAACATCATCATGATCATCCTCCTTCTGCACCACCAAGCAGCCACAACCATATCATTCCTACCACAACACCGCCTCAAATTTCCTCCACCAATGGCCCCACGATTCCATCAAGTCTAGATCATCATCAAGACCATCATGCACCCTTTAAGAAAATGGTAAGGTACAGAGAATGCCTCAAGAACCATGCAGCTTCAATGGGAGGCAATGCCACTGATGGTTGTGGAGAGTTCATGCCGAGTGGTGAAGAGGGTAGCATCGAAGCTCTCACATGCTCAGCCTGCAATTGCCACAGGAACTTCCACAGGAAAGAAATTGAAGGTGAATCTGCAGCTAACGCCTGTGATTGCTATCACAACAGTAGCCCATATTTCAGCAGAGTTGGAAGGAAAATGGTTTTAGGGCATCACAGGAACATTTTAGCCCCTGAGGCTCTAGGTTACACCACAGCAACTGGTACCATTGTTCCGTCAAGAGTAGCAGCACCAGCACACCACCAGATGATAATGTCTTACAATATGGCGTCTCTTCCATCCGAGTCTGACGAGCAAGAAGATGGTGGTGGGGTTGTTTTGGCCAGGCCTCCACAGCTAGCTAAGAAAAGGTTTAGGACAAAGTTCAGTCAGGAACAGAAGGAGAAAATGTTCAACTTTGCAGAGAAAGTTGGGTGGAAAATACAGAAGCAGGAAGAAGCTGTGGTGCAACAGTTCTGTCAAGAAATTGGAGTGAAGAGAAGAGTCCTCAAGGTTTGGATGCACAATAACAAGCACAATCTAGCAAAAAAGAGTCCCTCCGCAGCCATCAACATAGCTACCACCACTACCACATAACTCAGAAGATTAATTAGCCATAAACACACACACACACACATATATATATCTCCCTAGTTTATGCCTTAACCCTTTCTTAGTAACTAGATCATGAACGTCTTTGCTTTTTCTTTACACTGTTCTATTACAATATCATCTTTATTTGGACTGTTTTTTGAGTTATTGTGGAGAAATATTGGTCGTGTGTTTGTAGCATTAGTAGTCTTATTGGATTTGGCACGGTTTCATTCAAGGAAGATGTTTTCCAATCAGCTAGTGTAACGAATGCTTCATCATTAGCTCTAAAAAGAAACTAATCCCAAACCACTTTCCAAATTTAAAGTTAACAAGTAGCAGTAGAGTTGACACTTTTTCCTTTGACATCCTTAGCAATCAAGCTCGATTTCCTTATAATTAACAACACAGAATCTTGACATTGGTGAGAGAGGAAGTTAGATGGACTAATGATTGGTCAAAAACTCATCAAGATTCTAACTTTCTATAATTTGTAGGTGGTCGTTAGATGGGAATTCAAAGGTGTCATGTTCCCAATCACAAGTCTCATTAATTATTAGGCACCTACCTCATTCTCAGTCTTACCCCTTTTATTGGTTAGCTCTTACATATTAACATGCTTCCATTTGCTTCTTTATCAAGCAAAATTGAAGTAACTCCAAGTAAAGGAGAAACTTGCAATGATACAAGAAAAAATGAAAAGAAAATAGGTACTGCTACACTCACTCTTTTTATTGGCTAAATATATATATCTCTTTGCATGTTACACTTAACTCCAATAAAACTTTGACCTATACAGCTAAAGAACATGCTCCTACTAAAATGAAAAAAAAAATACTTAACTTGAATTCCTATATATTGTCAACATAAGCATTGGGAGAGCTTGGGTACGAAAACTGTAAGAAAATCTATGAACATATCATAACTATAGGATCGATTATATGCATGGAAAAACAAACATACATACTTGACGCTTGTTTAGGTTTCCATCGGCTAAGGAACACCAAGTCTGCAATCCAACGTTTTTTTCTCTCTCTGAAAACCAAAATACACGAAGTAAGTTGTTTCTAAACCGTTAGCTTTGTCTTTTAAATATAATCTTCAGATAACTACCATCAGTAGTTATTATTGTACTCGGATGTTTTAGACCCATCATGGGTGAAAGAAAAACATCTCCCACTCACACATGAGGGGTTTAAAACAAACAAAAAAAAAAAACTTTGCAGTACTCACACTCGTTCAATAACCAGTGTGACCAGCATACGACGAGAGCACATTGCCATACATCTGTTAGGAGTATATGACATCTC
>JANKOE010000005.1:25693313-25709706 GCA_026284465.1 Erythroxylum citrifolium
AGACGTCGCAGAAAGCTTTTACCTACACTACATTTCACGACGTCTATTACGACGTTTTTAAAAACGTCGCAGAATACATTCTGCGACGTTTTTTGGACATTCTGTGACATTTTTCAGACATCGCAGAATGCTTGTTTTCTTGTAGTGAAATAATTAAAATTCCTCTAAAACGACACTTATTTTGAATAGGAGGGAGTAATTTTTTTGGTGTTTCTGTTGAGGTTCTTGGTCAATCCAATTGTAAAGCTAATATTACCAAATTTCGTAACAACATTTTTGACCTTGTTGATCAGTTGATTCACTTTTGTTCGGGGCTTTTGTAAAGATTTATGTAAAACATAAAATCGTAATGGGGCTGGATGACATCTTTAGGGCGACCATTCTAATGTTTAAGTTAGTATTAGAGTCGTTAAATATATATTTAATAGCATGAAACTAATGTTTAAGGGGTCATTTACTTTCACTTTTATTTTTGAGCAGTAGATTTTAATTTTTGTTTCCTAATTTTGATAACAAAGTTAGTTGTTAATGTCACCTCAGTAAACTTTTATCATTGATAATAATTAAATAC
Source organism: Erythroxylum citrifolium (assembly GCA_026284465.1). Lineage (NCBI taxonomy): Eukaryota > Viridiplantae > Streptophyta > Magnoliopsida > Malpighiales > Erythroxylaceae > Erythroxylum > Erythroxylum citrifolium. The sequence goes on from JANKOE010000005.1 coordinate 25,693,885, forward strand.
TAAATAAAATTTTAAAAAATTTATAAATTAGTTAAGTAAATAATTTATTTTTATTCCCCGCTACAATATTTATTAATAAATATTAGTAAAATTTGATTATATTTTATTAAAATAAATATTTAAATGATTAGAAATTTGTAAGATTTATTATAAACTAATATTTATCTGTTAATTATAATTTCACTATTAATTCCAATTTTATTTAAAATTATGTATTTAGAGATATTTTAAATTAAAAATATATACATTGAATAATTATCAAATTTGACATTAATTTTATTTGAAAATTTTAAATATTTAAATTAATTATGAAATAAAATAGTTAAATTATATTACTCATAATTCTTATTAGTAATCATTAATTAATTAATTAATATATATGTTGGACTAAATGATGTTATAATCCATAATTTTGGTAATAAAAAATATGTTAGTGGTAATATTTTTATCCTTAGTGATATTATTAAGTTAATATGTAAAAGATCAAGTTCAATTGGAAAAGTAAAGTGACCAAAGGTTCCAATTAAATCTATTAAATAACCAAATGATGAAAAAAATGGGTAAAGTGAAGCACATATGCAATTAAGTGAATTATTGTAAACCTTTTAGTAACCATATCTTGGTGATTTCAATGAATTATGAGCCCAATTATTGCGTAACGCAAAAGTCCTTTTATAATCAAGCGAAAATTATTTTGATTTTTAAAGGAACCTTATGAAATTTAAACAAACTTTTAGTGAAGGTTTAATGGTTTTGAATTAAGATTTTGTTAAAAAAAAGGAGATGCTTTGATCTTCAAAAGAACTTTATTCAGGAAGTTTGATCATCCAATCTAGTGACTTAGAGCTATCAATGTTATGATTTTGGACATACTTATTGAATAGTGTGGTAGTATGTTTAACCAGTGTATTTTAAAAATATGTACCATGAGTTTGTGACTATATTGGTTGACTAATATACCAGAATTGTCAACTATTATTATTGTTAGTAGCTATTGTAAGAATTAATTTTTATTTTTAACAATTATTTTAGGTTTTTTTTGAATATATATAGACTACATATGAGTTTTAGAAGGTAGATTGGACATACTAAAGAGTTGTTGAGAATTTAAGACGTTAGAAAGTTCATATATGCATTATATAACATATATTGAGCCATTGTTCATTTGTATGAGCAAGATAAGGAGTTTTTGAGTTACATATTTGTTGTAATTGAGGAAATTTCATAGGATACATTTTGTGAAGATTCCTCCTGAATTTAAATAAAATTATAAAGGTTTACTCTTCACCAATAACAAAGAAAAATGATTATAAGGGTTCCTCTTTATAAGGATGGCAATGACCGATTTGTGACTTGGCCTGACCTCATATTTTTTTAAAAAAATTTGACAAAACAATGTCGTTTTATGTCTTCTTGTTGGGCCACAGGGTGGCCTGACCATATTTTCCATCCCTACCTCTTCACCTATAGGAAAGAAGATATTGTATGGAGAGTTACTCTACACCCAATGAAAGAAAAAGATAGTGAATTCCTAAGTGAATTTTGTGGAGTAGTCGTAAGCTAGGGCTTGTTTATCTGAACCACTATAAATTAGTTTTGTCTCTCTTTTCCTATTCTCTTTTGTTATTGTTATGTTTATTTTATAATTATGTAAAAGTTAGGATAATCATTCATTAGAGTAAGCAATTCATTCATTAGCTTCATATAGGAAACCAAGTGAACACACATAATTTGTCCCTCCTTTCAGGTGTCAATTTGGAGACCAAAAGTTGTTATTAGATTAGGTCTCATTCATTACATATAAATTTCTAGTGACATTTAAGAAAAGATCATTATGACACAACTTTTATAAATTCTTTTGTTAAGAGGACCAAAATATTAATATTGCTCCATTCTTCATTAGAAATGATTACTTGTTTTGGACAACTAGGAAGAAAATTTTGTCATGACCAAAGATTTTGAATTAGGGGAGATTATAGTGAATAATGAATAGAATAGGAATGAAAATAGACTCATGTTATTAAATAGTAAGGAAATGAGCATTTTATTTTTTACATTAGATGAAAATGTGTCATCTAAAGTTTTAATATGTCAAAATGATCATGATATTTGGCATATACCTTGTCAAATATCATGATCATTTTGACATGAAAGTAGATACCTTGTTATGAATACTCCCTGTTACTCTATTAGGTCTTCATTATAAATGGATACTAGTATTACTCTTTAAATTCAACCTTTTTACTTGGTTTGAAGCTAGTAGAGTGAATTTATTTTATGCTCACTTATTCACACACTTTTCTATGGAAACTGAAAATGCTTAAAAATAATTCACTTCTAACTCAATTATATGTCCAAATTATACGAAAAGTATTATAATACAAATTAAGTATTTATTTTCAAAATTTATGAAGCAAATTAAAATTAACTTAATCATTAATGATCATGAATATTTGCCTAAAAAATCAAATAAGATAACCAAAAAACTTATAATGAATTATCTTAATTAATAGTCTTTCAAGGTTAAGAATTTTCTTGAAAATTTTACCTATTAAACTAATTATAACAAAATTGATTAATAGAAAAAATTGATTTCTTCCATTACATTTGAGTTGCATATTACCCTTAATATATATGATATATAAGAATGATGAAAAAGAAAATAAAAGGGAAAAGAAGGAAATTAGGATGACTGGTACTCACCTAACAATAAAAGGCTCTTTAGGTGTAGCTTAAGAAGTACAAACTGGTGGTGGGTAGCATGATCCAATAGTGAAAGACATTAAAAAACTTAAGTCCGTGAATTTAAACTTTCCTTGAAATTCATATAATAAATATCAAAATATGAAAGAAATAAACTAAAAATTAACCCTAAATATTCCTAAAGCTAATAAATAGAAATAAAAACATGTAAGTGATTGGATTACCTCCCAACAAGTATATCTTTACAATTCATTAAGCTAGACTCCTGCTTAACCACTTAATCATTTAGGATCCTCAATTAAAGCTTTATTGAACTCTCTTTTGGTCCTTCGATCTTCTCAATGTTCTTCTTCCTAGTTATAGGCTCATTAGCTTCTAAAAATGCCATATGCTCTATTAGAACAAAGTTGTCAATCTCTTATTCTTCTCTTTGCTTGATATAAATCTCCAATAGATCATTTATGATTATTTCTTGCATCACAAGAAAAATTTTGGCATCAATAACATCTATAAAGGAATAAGTATCATCTTTTTCAAAGGAATGTCTTATTACTTCAAATATTTTAAAACCTACTTTCCCATCTCTTAGCTTTAAGATTAATTTCTGATCATAAACATCTATCATAGCTTAGCAATAGCTAGGAAAGGTAATTATAAGATCAAGGGTACCTCTATATCATCCATCATATTCATAATCATAAAATCGACAAGAAATATAAATTTATCAAACTTAACCAAAACATCTTTTATAAAGCCTCTATGATACTTAATTGGTTTATCTGCTAATTGAATACTTATTCTAGTTGGTTTAGGTTCATCCAACCTTAATTTCTTAGACATGTCATATTACATCATGTTAATACTAGTGTTGGATCGAAAACAAAAGCATACTAGATTTGGCTAAAACGGTAGATTTTAGAAACTTTTTCCGAAATCAAAACGCAGTAGAAGGATAATAACCAAATCAACATGTTTAATCCATACATGACGCGGTATTAGAAAATAAATAACATAAAAGATGATAGAAATTTTACCGACTCCTTAGCTACATCTTTGACTTCTCGCTATGGTATCCTCTCCTTGCTATTGTATCCTCAACCAATCCGATCTACCAATTGTTCTCCTTGGACAACTTGGTTAAAAAGATCCTTTGGTGGGAAAGGAGAAGAAATATTGCAGAAGTTTACCTTAGTTTAAAGAACCAAAACTAAGAGACACTCTCTGTTCTAATTTCGGTTATGAAAGAAAGGATAGTAAAATTCCAACCAATGCACCACCTCTTTCTCTTTCTCAGTGCTAAATGTGCAGCCATAAAATTTAGCTGCATAAAACCGAAAACTACATCATGTAGTTTAAGTTCTTGCCCTCCTTTTTTGTCTTTACAAAATTTGTTTTAATTTAATTAATCTAATTAATTAAATCAAACCAAAATCCATCCCAATATTAAATATTCACTTTGGACTTCCAATTAACACTTAATTAGAGTAAGCCCAACATTTAATCATAGGCTTAAAACCCAATTCAATTAACTCTTAACTAAATTATTTCGGTATTATTATTCTGAATCTAATTCGGTCCTTTGTTCTTTCCTATTTTTGGTAGCCTCTATTTATTTTTCTTACTATGCTTGATAACCTTTCTTAGAAGCCAAGTAAGAATCTAATTAGACTTATATAATTCAAGCTCCAATAAGCCCGGAATTAATTTAATCTTATTAAAATTAATTCTAGCTTATTAACCAAATGTCATTCCACTAAAGGCAATTAGCTGAACTCTTGAATTACTAAATATTATGATAACACATGTTTCAAATAAGATGTCCAATTGCAAACTCTATTATGAACCATATTATAGCCATTCTCACAATAAAGGGTAAATTTACCATTTTGCCCTTAATTGGTTTTTCCTTCCAAATTTTCCGGTTTACTTTATATGGTGATTAACACACAAGATCTCATCTTGGTGTTAAGACTTGATGGGTAGCTAGTCCATCAAACTACTGGCGCTAGTTTAATCACCAATCTCCGTAAAACATCTAGAAGTGATGATATCACTATAAACTTTTTATTTGAGTGAATGTTTCCTGATATATGTTTCAATTAATAATTCCAACAAGCAGACATCGAATTGATACTCTGTGAAAATCCATTCCGATTATATCAAGAATTATAATGAAATACACATGAGTTCACCACTCATCAAGATTGTGGTTCATAATAAAAGAATGCTAAGGTGTATATTTTAAGATTAAAGTAACGACCTACTTTATTCTTTGAAACATACTTGATTCCAGATTTATTTAATAGTGCCATTATCGATAGTCAAATACTATCATGATATAAAACTCATCATTCCTTTAAAGTAAACTCCTTTACTTGCACGAAGATAAATCGCAACACTACAGTTTGAACCACAATCAAGTGACCAACTTGATTATTCAACTGTGAATCAATTAATTTAGATTCTATTAACATACATGTTTCCCATACATCTCCATGTATATGTATATTACTTACAAAAGAATATTGGTGCCTTATGACTAGTTATATTATGCTCATACAAATAAATCCAAACTCTTTTGTTTTATTAATAATAAATATTTTCATTAAGAAGATTAAGTTATATGTAAATACACTTGCTTTCAAGGGTATTATATTTATATAACTCCAACAACTAGCTCCTACATCCTTTAATACCCTTTCAATTGAAAAAAATACTAATATTATAAAGGATACTAAAACTCCCCAGATCCTTGATTTTTTGGGCTAACTTGTTTTGCAAGATGGCAAAGCATTGCTTACTTACAATAACTATTGACAATTCCTTAAATCATTTTTTGTTAAAAAGGAGATATTTTAACAACTTGGTATATTTTGGAATCTATGAAGGAGTTTCATCAAAAGGAATGTTAAGATGTAATTACTTAAAATTTTTTAAAAACTTACTAAATTTTTCTTCCTTTTTATTTATCTTAAGTTTGCTTAGATATGGAATTTTCCTTTTATACTCTTTGATCTTTTTATTCCTTAAATCCTAATAAGCCCATATTTTACATGTTATTTATGTTTGAATAACTTGGTATTTGACACTTTTACGGCATTATATATATATATATATAATATAATATTTTCCTACATTTAGTTCATTGTTTTCTAGGTGACGATCTTAAGGAGAAATACATAATTGAGTGCAACTTTCTCTATAGTTATCTAATTAAAGATATTTTAGAGTCATTTGTAAGGAAAGAAGATAGAAAACAACATTATAAAAGACTTCGTAAGTTAATTCTAGCTTAAAGATGTCAAGAAGTGGAGAAGTTTATAGAAAAAGGTACAATAGGCATTGGACTTGTCAAAAAGATAGGTGCCTATCTTTTACAAAGTTCAAAGAGGTTGAGAGGTAGAAGAATACCAGTGTCAGACTAGCATATATAAATGACATCAAACTCATCATGCTTCTAAAAAAAAGTTACATAATAAAATTAGCACCGATTACAACTTATTATTAGATAGCATACTAATTTATGATACATACAAGTTCTAAAACAAAACGGTTGTTAGTATTGATGCTATTCTAGTGATAGTTTTCATGCAAAATTTACGAGGACATGATATTTCTTAAGTTCAAGTAGCCTAAAACTCTATTTTTGTAACCCTAACTATAATAAGTTTAACTTAGGGAGTTTTTTGAAGGTGTTTGATAGTTTCCTTGCATACTTAGGGAGCTTTTCGAAAGTGTTTGATAGTTTCCTTGCATTTTCTTTCATTGTTTTAGTATTTTATAGCATCGAAGGAGGATTTGAAGAAAGATTGGAGAAGCTTGTGACAACTTCCCTTAGTCCTTTCTTCTATTCTTTACCTTGTATTGATACTTATCTGTTTTTGTTTTATTTTTGTTATGTTTAATGATTAGAAACACTAGTTAGTGTTAGGGATGTAACTTTATGATAGATCTTTCAATTATCAATGGATGATTAGGTTATTCGTTGGTTGGATTTATTCTCTTTTATCTTAATTGTTGAATTTAAGCTTGACCATCATAGATTCAATCTTAAGGACAATATGAAAAACTAAGAGAAGAAATATTATTTGTAGGAGAATAAAATTTTTAGTTACAAAGAGTATTCTAGACTAAGGTAACAACTAAATAGATTAACTATGATTAATGAATAATTTGATTACATTGAATTGTATATTAAAAGGTGGTAGTTACCTAATTATATATACATGTATGCTTCGAGAGAAGGTATAGACACTTTATGTTAATTGTTATTTCAACCTAGATAATCAATCTTATTTCATAATTAGGATTATATAAGTAAACCCCAAATCCCTATCATTTTCTTCATTTATTTTCCTTCACTAATTGATTTGCATAGTTTTCATTATTATTATTATTATTATTGTTGTTGTTATTATTATTATTATTATTATTATTATTACTACTACTATTATTATTATTATTATTATTATTATTTTTATAACTAAGATTAATAGATATTATAATGTAGTTCATTTGAAATTACTATAGCTTTAATTATTTGCTGTAATTGACTTTGTATGCTTACATGTTAAGTAGATTAGCTTATCCTCTTTCTATTTCTCCTCCTTATCTTTCTTTTCTAACAAAATAACCTTTTCCTTCTTTTCTTTCTTTTTTTCTTCAACTTTCATCTTCTTTCCACTTCCCAAATTCATCATATTCATTTACTCCCTTGGATTTAACTCGACATTGCTAGGTAAAGTACCTTACTGCCTTTCATAAAGAAGTTTAGCAAGCTATTTGATATGATTTTCTAAGTTATAGATTGAGGTTTCTTGATTTTGGAGAGAAGCTTCAATATTTTGGAAGCAATCCTTAGATGTAGTAGTACAATTTTTCATGAGCTCCTCAAGGTTGGCTTCCTTTGTTACTGCTATTGTTAAAAGTTGAATGGAGGCCTTTATCTTTACTATCTTTGATTGTTTTTATAAAAAGTTAGAATGATTCCTCCACCCTAGATTATAAGTGTTATGATAAGGGTTAATTTGAGGTTGGTTCCTTATAAAATTAATTGACTCTATCAGCTATCCCATGTTGTAAGGCACTTGAAATTTTTTATTGGGATGTCCATCACCATAAATATCAAAATATGTTACTTATATTGATTTAACTTTCAAACTCATAGCATCAATATTCTTGCTCAAAGCTTTTAGTGTCACCTTTAATGTTATCAGTACGTCAACACTGTAGATCCCTTATAATTTTGGCTTTAGCCTCAGGTCCATTTATTGGTAGTTTTTCATTACTATGTTTTTAATCAACTTTTGTAATTTCTTAGGAGTTTTAAAGAAGATGGTCCCACTTGAAGATGCATCAATCAATTTCTTAGATGGGTAACTCAATCCATTATGAAACGTCTACATCTGTAATCCTAAGTTAAGTCCATGGTGTGAGCACTTTCTCAATAACTCCTTCTATCTCTTCCATATATCATATAATGGTCTCACTCTTTGATTGGTAAAAGGAGAAGATGTCATTCCTGGTCTTGACTGCTCATACTAGAGAAAAATACCTAGCTAAAAACATTTCAACAAGACCATTCCAAGTGGAGTTTTAGAAGGCAAGGATTTCAACCATAAATTAACTTTTACCCCTTATTGTAAAAAGGAATGATCTCAACAAAATCACAACCTCCAATGCTTCATTAATGTTGAAATTATCGTAGATCTCTAAAAAGTTGGTGATATATGCATTAGGATTCTTATTTGACAAGTCGTAAAATTGTACAATTTGTTCAACCATCTAAATCATGTTGAGCTTAATCTTAAAATTATTGGTCTCTACTCTTAACCTAGTAATACGATATGCTATCCCCATAAATGATAAACTAGTATCCCTTATATTATGTTGTCCTTCCTATCCTACCATCATATTTGGTAGCTTTAACTTATAATTTATAGGTTCTTATCCTTTATATTTGAAGTCCTTCTAATTTCTAGATCTAGATTAAAAAGTACTTGAACTGCTCTTGTTCATAAACTAAAGTAATAAAATCTTTAAATTCAACCAATAAACATAATAACAAGAAAGAAAATTATAAAATAACTATGTAAAAAAGAAAATGATTAGATTAATAAAAATAAAATGTTCCTAGTATCTTAGTCCCCTAGCAACAATGTCAAAAACTTGATGCATGAAAATTTCAACTATAATAAAGATGACTAAATAAGTGAACCTATCTTTCTTATAGTATAGTTTAGCGAATACGAGTGTCTATCTTACAAGAAATATAAGTATAATGGTGATCTACTTTTTGTCTTCTTATAGACTATCAATCCTATAGAGAATTAGTCACTAAATCTATTAATCTTAGTTAAACAAATAAACTAAATGAAGTAGATGATTGATTAAAGAGGTTTTGATTAATAAACGAATGAAAACAAGATAAAGAGAGTAATAAAGAAAGATTAACAAAAAGTAATTAGGGATTTAGGGTTCACTTTTATAGAATTTCAATTATCATACATAATTAATTATCTAGGTTAAAATAACAAATAAAAACTAAACTATCTATGCCCTCCATCGAGGCACATATGTATATCTAATTAGGTAAATACCACCTTTTGATGTATAATTTAACCTAATTAAAATTATTAAGTATAATTAATTAATATAATTATCACTAAATTCTAGGATATCATCTTTCTTTAACATTAAAATATTTATTATCTTATTTCATAAATTCTACTTCACCTATTGATCCTTCAAATAATTCCTAAGATTGAATATACAATGGCCAATAACAAATCCAATATTAAGAACAAATAGAATAAAATTAAATAATTAAATAATTAAATTTATAAATAATTGAAGAATCCTTACAAGCTATATCTCTAACCCTAACTAGGCTTTCTAGCCACTAAATATAATGAAAAATAATTATGAATAAATAAATCTCAACAAAAAGAAATTAGTAGAAGGTAAGAAATAGAGAAGATGTCACTGACTTCTCTAATCTTACTCCAATGAAAAGCTATGAAAACTAAACAAGAGTCTTCCTAAATTTTTACTAGAAGACCCCTAAGTTAATTATAATACAAGTATTTATAGATAAGGTTACAAAAACTTAAATGGATTAAATTTATGAAATAATACTTCCTTGTAGATTATGTTTAAAAACTAGTGTTAGCCCAACATTAACACTAATGTTAGTCTCTTTTGTAACTCCTAGGCATCATGAATCAACATATAATTGGAGCTTGATACCAAGTTGTAACCAGCACTAGTTTATAATGTTTTTCTTGGTGTTGATTTTGTCCTACTTTAGCTTGTAAGACCACTTAAAAGATAGGTGTCAATTCTACATGGAACATTGACATCTATTGTCCCTTGTGTTGATAAGTTTTATAAAAAAACTTTCAATATTGTAAGTATACAGATTGTAACTTATAGCATCAAAGGTATAGTTCTCATTAGGATAATTAGACACCTAACAACTATACTAAACTCTGTATAAGGTAGTAAAGATTAATTTTAATTAAAATAAATTACTAAAATTGAAATAACTTATAAAAGGAAACAATTAAATAATTGAGTTGCCAATAAGAATGAATATGATCAAACCTGAAAACTTAGGAATTATTCTATCCTTGTTTTGTCTCCCCTTATTTTTGTTTATCCAATTATACTTAATCCTAGATATCTTTACGCTATGTCAATATCTAATCAAGTAAGCCCAACTTAAATTGATAATAGTAGAATTGTAAACTCTCGAGTCACAAAGCTACTCTTAACTATTTAATTGGATTTGAAGCATAATTAAAGATAATTAATTCAAATTTATCTCTCTTAAATTGTTCATTAATTTGATAATTGCAGATCTATTAAGCTACCAAATCTCGATGCACACTTGAAACCATGTAACTTCATTTGCTATCTCAATTTATTACCAAGTATAAGCATAACAATTATCACAAAGAATTCATAGATGTATTAAATTCAACAAGAATAAGGTTCAACAAAATAGCTCAAGAACAATCCCTAATATGAATTTATAAACTCATAATCATGTTTAACATCATAATAATCCAAATAAACATCCAAAAAAATGAAACAATTGAAGAGAAAAGAAAGAAAAACTAGTTGGAGTATTGATCTGGAAATCTGGAATTTTTAGAGCTTCATTGATGTCTCTTCTTTATCTTCTTTTGTTATGGTGTTTGTTGTGTTTTATATTTAATAGTGCTTAAGGCTTCTATAGTTATTTATAAGGTTTCCCAACTTAATTTGGTTCAAAATATAACCCCAAAACGTCAAAAGTACATAAAAACTCACGAGCTAGAAAAGCTGAAATTTGTTGTTAGTCAATCCTATCAAGATCATGAGGGTGTCATGATCATGACATGCATTGTTTCATGCTTCAAATTCTTCTTCTTTTCTTAATTTCCTATTTTCTTCACTTAAAAGCACATCAAACACCCCTTGAAACATAAAATTAAGATCGGATTTCTGCTCTAACTAATCAAACAATTAAAACAAATACAAACATTAATAAGAACACTATTCTAAGTCCTAAACACATAATTATCATCTAAGAAAACACTTAAACACCTAGAAAAACATATTATAATATACACCTATCAACATCCTCACACTTAAACCTTTGTTTGTCCTTAAAAAAAACTAAAACCACAAATAAAGAATATACAAAAAGCACATAATCACAAAATCACAAAATAATGCAATAATGGTACAATGTTATCAAACCTTATGGAATTAACTTAACCTAAGGTATCAATCACTCAAAATGTGCAAACATATTAACTTATTCCTTTCAAGTTTAGGTGATTTGATTTGAATATACATATCAATCAAAATATTAGCACCCTATTCATTCACCTATGATGTTTGTAAGCATGCACTTATTATTATTGATCAATTAAAAAGGTAAACTATCACTAAGTAACCCTTCATGAAAATTCTTGCTAATATTAAAAGATTACTAGGTTTAATTTATTGTAAAACCATTTTTTCTTTAACAATAACCTAATTTTTTGACGCGAAGGCAAACATTTTGTCATGAATATCCCTTGGTTACTCAACTAGGTCACATTTTTTATTTATCTTGGTTGGAGCCTCATTTTAGCTTTTTAACATAAAGATAAAAATTTTCTCATGAATGCCCCAAGTTACTAAGTTATATCACACCTCTCAACTAGCTACCGGCTCTATTCTTTACCCAATTTTCTTATAAGTTTTTTTCTTAGCCTACTTTATTTCTTCTTAGTCAATCACTCTCATGAAAGGTTATTAATAATTCTAACCAATTCAATTGACTATAATTATAAATGTATATAAACAAATTCGTAAAGTGAAAGAATAGGTGTCATATCCTAATTAACATGCATATTCATCTCAAAGACGCTTAAAAAAACAAAATTAACAAGTTACTATGCCTTTATAATTTAAATGACCGTGTTTAATGTCACCAATTCCATTCAATTCATGCCATTAACACACTCACTAACATACTAAAAATGCTAAATTCACATATAATTGATATTCAATTGCATATACATCCCCACAATTGAACAATACATTGTCCTCAATGTGAGAAACAAAACAATACCAATAAAGATAAATAATAACAAAGAAAAAGTTAGAGGAAGAATATTTGTTAGAGGAAGAATATTTATGGTGATTTGGGTGGTGATGGTATTAGCAATAAAATTTGGAGGCCATAAAGCTCTATTAATTCACTCCCTACAAAATAAACATAAAAAAATAACAAAGCACTAAGAAAATAAGTGAAAATAAAAAATAAACGTATCCTAATTCTTAAGTTGCCTCTCAAGTTGTGCTTGGTTAATGTCATTAGCTTGATGTACGCTTCATGTCTACCCTCAACGTGGGTCTATTATGAGTGGCTTGCTTCTACTTGTTTCATCCCACGGTGGTTTAGTAACTTGTAAATAAGCCATATGTTGAAAGATAATCAGAAGGACATAATTTAACAAATTAAGAAATCCAAGTAAGTCCAGCAATGCCCTTTTCCATAATAAATTGTCAATAAAATAGGAAATAATGAAACTCCTTGAATCGTAAATTGAATACAATAGTTTTTCCTGTAAAAATGTGAACTCTCTTCTTCTTCTACAGTCACCCTTGTCCCCTCTTCTTCTTCAGCTTCTTAAATAGAGACTTATCTTCCTCAACCTCTATTTCCTCTTTCCTCTGTTCTTCCATATCTTTTTGAACAATAACTACATTTATGAATTCGACCTTTATCTCCTTAAAACTCTAGGCATTAATGGGCTCTACTAACTTGTATCTGGTCAGCGTCTTTAGTCAATGAAAAACTCTCTTATAAGACATGGTGGCTAGCTTCACCGTTGGCAAGATCTTCCATAAATTCAAATGAAGCATAATTGTTCAATTCATCAGCGTAAGAGGTAATCCACTCTGAATTATCAATATGCTCATGGCTCTAGTAACTTGTTGTATCTAGTCAAAGAAAAACTCTCTTAGAAGGCATAGTGGCTAGCTTCACCGTTGGCAAGATCTTCCATTAAATATTCAGATGAAGCATAATTGTTAAATTCATCAGCGTAAGAGTTGCTCCACTCTGAATTATCAATATGTTCATTTAATGTATGATGAGGCCAGTTTTGCAAGCAATATAAATGCTCCCATATATAATATGGTGATTGACATTGAAAATTGTAGTGGCTACCCCACAAATTTCACAACATAAGATAGATGTCAATCATACTTCCATGTTATTTGGAAGACTCTTCACATTCCTTGTTAACAATGCATTAGTAAGTTGCCCAACTTGAACCTCTAAGTTATAAAGAGCAGAGGAGTGGTTCTTTATGAATCGATCAAATTTGGCTTCAATCCTCCTCTGACTTTCATCTTAGTTGTCGTTGGAGCTCAACATGTCTATTAACTTGTCTAACTTTTACTGTAAGTATCCAAGCCTACTCTTTTGGAAACTTAGTAGACCTTGTGTTCTCATATAATCTCCTGCCTTGTTAATCCATGAATAATTTAGGTGCTACTGCCACCCAATATATTATATATTATAGTAAATCACATTTATGTTGTAATGCCTTCGTTGTCTTGGAAGAAAAGGTCTACAATTTGCTTAGCTTGAAGTTAATTTCTTGTCTCTTTTTTTCGTCTTGTGTTCAAGCATTTGCAATCACACAAGAAAAATATCAAATCCTTAAATTAAAGGAATTTAAATAGTATAAAATGCCTTTTACTTCCTAGCAATGGCATCATACATTTGTTGATAAGTTTTATATAAAAACTTTCAAGACCACAAGTATACGAGGAATAATTAGACACCTAAACACTTGAATAAAACTTTGTATAAGGTACTAAAAATTGATTTTAATGAAAATAAATTAATAAAATTAAAATAACTAACAAAATGAAATAATTGAATAATTGAGATGCCAATAAGAATGAATATGATCAAAGATGGAAACTTAGAAAATTGTTTTGTCTCCCTTTATTCTTGTTTATCCAATTGCGCTTGACCCTAGATATTCTAGGTTTTGATTGCCCTCTCTCTAGATCTAAACAGGTAAGCCTAATTAAAATCGATAATAATAAAATTGTAACCTTTCGATTTTAAAAACTAAATTTAACTCTTTAATTTGATTTGAAGCAATTCCAAGAATAATTAATTCACATTTAAGATCTTTCTTTAATTGTTCATTAACATGATAATCATAGTTCTATTAAGCTATCAACTTTCTTTGCACACCTTAGCACATGTAACTTGATTCACTCTCTCAATTTATTACTGAGTATAAGCATAACAATTACACTCATATATTTATTAAATTTAACAAGAATGAAGTTCAACAAAATAGTTCAAGAACAATCCCTAATATGAATTTAGAAACTCATAATCATGTTTAACAATATAATAATCTAAATAAAAATCCAATAAAATGACAAAATTGAAGAGAAAAGAAAGAAAAACTAGTTGGAGTCTTGATCTGGAAATTTAGAATTTTTGGAGCTTCACTTGATGTCTCCTCTTGATCTTCTTTTGATTTGGTGGCTGCCGTGGTTTTTAGTGTTTTTCTTGTCTTTAAATAAATTTTGAGGCTTCTGGGTTGTTTATGAGTTTCTTAGTTTAATTTGGTTCCAAAAATAGCCCCAAAACGTTAAAAGTACAGAAAACTCGTGAGTTGAAAAAACTAAAATTTGCTAGAATTTATTGTTTGTCATGCCTGTCATGATCGTGAGGGTGTCACAATCGTGACATGCATTGTTTCATGCTTCAAATTCTTCATCTTTTCTTCAATATTTTGTTTTCCTTCACTCATAAACACATCAAACACACCTTTAAACATAAAATTAAGATCAGATTCTTACTTTAAACCAATCGAACAATTAAAACACATACAAACATTAAGAACACTGTTCTAAGTCCTAAACACATAATTATCATGTAATAAAACACTTAAACACTTAGAAAAATATGCTACAATCTACACCTATCACCTTGTTGCACTAATTAGCTGCCTATTTCTTCTACAAATTCGTTTTTCCATCTTATTATCTTTCAGGTGACTCTAATATATCATCGGTTGGACAACTATGGAGAAAATTGCACTAAATATCATATTTACTCCTCAGATTCATCACCTATAAGACAATGAATTAAACATAGAAAACTATGATAAAATCCATATAAAACATGTTACAAAAGTGCAAAATACCAAATAAATTAACATAAATAACATGTAAAATATAGACCTATCAAGTAATAATAGTCTTTCTATTATTTAATTTAACAAAATAGATGATTGAATTAAAAAGAATAATCAGCAAACTAAAATTAATAATTTAAAACAATAAACCAAAGCAATAAACAAAAATGAATGTTGGCCCCCGATCCCAGAGCCCAACCTTCGGAGTCAGAAACCTTGTGCTGAAAACCCTGAAGGGTCACTTGCTTTCTGATCGCGGCTTGTCGTTCGATCCTAGAATCGATCCTTGGAAACCGGTCAAATGAATAATTTATACCAAGGACTGCAGCATAGGATGCAACCTCGGGTCGTCTCTCAAAGGAACCAGTATGAAATGGACCTAAGCTAGCCTATATGTCAT
>JANKOE010000005.1:25709806-25728137 GCA_026284465.1 Erythroxylum citrifolium
ATTTGGGCTTCTAATTAATAATTAATTAAAGTAAGCCCAACATTTAATCATAGGCTTTAAAACCTCTATTTATATTTCTTATTTGCTTGATAACCTTCCTAGAAGCCAAATGGGGAATCTAATTGAACTATATAATTTAAGCTCTAATAAGCTCGGAATGAATTTAATTTTATTAGAATTAATTCCATCTTATTAACCAAATGTTATTCCACTAAAGACAATTAGTTGAACTTTTGAATTACTAAATATTATGAGAATACATGTTTCAAATAAGATATCCAATTGCAAACTCTATTATGAACCATATTATAGCCAGCCACACAATAAAGGGTAAAATTACCATTTTGCCCTTATGTTGGTTTCCTTCTAGATCTCCCATTTTACTCTATATGGTGATTAGCATACAAGATCTCATCTTGGTATTAAGACTTTATGGGTAGCTAGTCCATAAAACTACTGGCGCCAGTTTAATCACCAATCTCCGTAAAACATTTAGAAGTGATGATATCATTATAAACTCTTTATTTGAGTAAATGTTCCCTGATACATGTTTCAATTAATAATTCTAACATGCAGACACTGGATTGATACTCTGTAAAAATCCATTCCGATCATATCAAGAATTATAATAAAACATATATGAGTTCACCACTCATCAAGATTGTGATTCATAATAAAAGAACGCTAAGGTGTATGTTTTAGATTAAAGTAACGACCTACTTTATTCTTTAAAAACATACGTGATTTCAGATTCATTTAATAGTACCATTATCGATAATTAACTACTATCATGATATGAAACTCATCATTCCCTTGAAGTAAACTCTTTTACTTACACGGAGATAAATCGCAAAACAACAGTCTAAAACATAATTAAGCGACCAACTTGATTATTTAACTGTGAATCAACTAATTTAGGTTATAATAATATACATGTTTCCCATACATCTCCATGTATACGTATATTACTTACAAAAGAATCTTGGTACCTTATGACTAGATATATAATGCTCATACAAATAAAACCAAATTCTTTTGTTTTATTAATAATAAACATTTTCATTACAAAAGTAATTGGAAGAAGATTAAGTTATATGTAAATACACTTGCTTTCCAAGGCACTATATTTACATAACTCCAACATGATGACCATAATCAAGGGAGCCTCCATCTTACCATTTAGAGAAAGAGACAAGGAAGAGAGAAGAAGGAGAGAAGAGAAGAAGAAGAAGAAGAAGGGGAATTGCTGCCAGCCACTCCAACCATTCCTTTCTAAGCTAATTCTTTGTTCCTCTTGTTATTCACTTCATCTAATGTATGTTTTAGATTTGAGGATGATGAAAATTTTGTTAAAAATGTTCTAACTTCATTTGGGATTGATTCTTGAATCATTTGTGACTTATTTGCTTTTGATGTTAATGAATGTTTGGGTATTGTGATTGTTTATGGCTTTTGCATACTTCGGTAATAAACTGAGAGAGTAAACCGATAGTAACATGATTAAGTTGGGTAATGAGAATTAACAACTAATAGATCACATAGACATCAAATCAGTAATTATATGAAGATAGATCTTGTATAAGATCCTAACTGTCTATTAGATTGCTTAAGAACTAATTGAAACGTGGGCTGTTTTGTTAATCGAGAAATTGCAAAAATCAGAAATTCGAATTCAATTAGGGTTATGATTTAGGGTTTAATGATTAGGTTTTGAGAGAGAATAATCAACCTTTCAAAATTTTAGGACTAATACCAATTAATCAAAAATAGTTAAGGTAGCAATTGATGCTAAGTGGTTGTGCTCTATTTTGATCTACGTCTATTAATTTCATAATTTCATTTTTAATCAAATCATATTCAATTGTTTAATTTGATGTTTTAGCTATTTTCATTTTTTACCACATTTGTTATAACCTTAGATAACAATAGGATTCAATTAAGTTTACTAATTCCTAGAGCGATCGATACCTCAAAACTACTGGTTATGATTCTGTATGCTTGCAAATTATTGATGGTTTTATAAAAGTAAAACTTGTTCAATAGAGGTTTATTGATTCCTTAATAATTGCAATTCTGCTGTTGAAATGGGATTGCTATATTTCAACTTTTGGATATAACCTTGTAGCTTAGAATATTCTCAAGCATAATGTAACTCACTCCTTCCTTGAGTTCCTCTTAGCTGCCCCACATATAATAGAATTCACAAATATATTCAACTTGTTTTTGCATTCTTCAATCATCTTCTCAATGGTAATGCTAGGCTTCTCTAAAATTTTGTCTCAAAAGTGTTTAGTCAAAAACCTTGATGATACCATTTTAGGCTTGTTTGTTATGAAACACATGTGCTCAGACCTATATGTTTTTATTTTGAAACATATATTGTTACTATCATAAGGTGCATGTATCTAACTCTAATTCGCTTAAAGTAACTTTTTTTTTTGCACTATACATTAGTTGGTGGCCATCTGGAATTGAAACATCAAATTTATTCTTTATTATCACAAGTGCCCACATTATCATCATTACTACTCTCTTCTTCATTGATATCTATATTAACTTCATTATGCCCAACATCCTCATCATTGTATGTATGATACACCTCAATTGTCCTGTGCATTTTTAAAAGGTTAATTAATGTAATGAAACTTTTATTAGATTCAATGAGCCTTAAAGACTCATTGAGTTTACAACTTGAAACTTTATAATAAGCTCTATCAACCTATAAGTATCCAAGTTCCTTCCCTATCTCACAAATTTATCTATAGTTGACAAAAGCAAGCTCCACTTTATCAAAATAACTTGACAACCCACGCTCGTAACTCAACTTGGGATCTTTATTAAAGTATCCCCTATAATATAATTTCAAGGTTTTGTATTGAGTCGTCATAACCCTAAAATTAGCAAGTAAATAACATTGTAAATGACAAGTAAATAACATGTGAAAAAAAACACATATATAGACTACTTAGACTAATCTTAATTGAGCAAAAAATAACTGAGTAAAAAATAATGTTAATTGAGGTATTTCATATGCATTTCAACTAATATGGAAGCTTCCAAGTGAGAAAGTCTATAATAGAAGTTTATAGATTATTTCTATACTATTCATAAGCACAGGACAAAAAGGAATTCAGACATTTTATAGATGAAATTCATGTTGTTTTTTTTCTATTTTAAATCTTGGTATAAGATCTTTATCAAAGATAATTCAGGATAGTTTATACCTACTTAAGTGCAATATTATGTAATTGATTTTGTTTTATTCTAAACGGTATTGGCATGAGTTATCTATTTTGTAACCACTTCCTACATGATTCATTTCTTAGTTCTCATTATAAAGTCTTCCATCTTCAAAGTGCCACTTCATCTCAATGATCCTACTTTATTCTAGTTAGTTAGCTTATATTAGTCTATATGGTTCAATAAATCTTTCTATACATGTTGCTTCTTAAGTGCAATATTATGTAATTGATTTTGTTTTGTTCTTTTATCAGGTGTTTGGATAGGGTCTGGTCGCGTTGGATTGTACCACCAGTATCTGTCTCCATTATCCAGTTTTGACCAAGAGAATCTTACCCCCCGTTTGGTTGCTGTCATAGCCATTCCATGATCATCAACTGAAAAAAAAGAAAAAACTGAACAGAAAAGAGAAAAAAGAAATGCTTTCCCTTCTCAAACGCACCACGGCGCTAAAACACCTAACCAGCAGGCTTCTTACCAACAGTACCACCACAAAATCCTACATTTCGCTTCACAGCCCCTCAAAACCTCCATTTCTATGGTTTATTCGCCACGCAAGCGACAGGACCGACTACGACCATGTTAGGGCTGACGTCAACTGTCCCCGATGCGCCTTCCAAATGCCCGTGCTTTTCTCCAACCGCCCTTTGTCTATCACCGGCAGAGAAACCGGTATATACCAGTCGGTGAACTTTTGCCCTAATTGCAAAACGGCGTTCTATTTCCGTCCATTTAAGTTGGAGCCCTTGCAAGGGAGTTTCATTGAGCTTGGGAAGGTTAAGGGCTTCGAGAGTGAAAATTGTAACAGCTGTTGGAAGGAGGATAAAGTGGGAATTGCTGAGAAAGATAGTGGTACAATTAGAAATGTTGGGGCTGGTGGTGATCTGGGTCTAGAAAGGGACTTGCCAACTCCTAAGGAGATTTCTAAAGGGCTTGATGAGTTTGTTGTTGGGCAGGATAAAGCGAAAAAGGTTACCATTTTTTCTTTCTTCTGCTATGAAATGGTTTTTCCTTTTTCGCTTCAATTTAAATGCTTATTGAAAGTATCTATCGTTCACTTTTATTGATTTGAAAACGAGTTTCAGTATAATCGACATTGGTTTTTTAGGGATTTGACGTCTGGGCAATTTAGATGGATTAACCTTTTGCATGTTGGGTGTAATAACTTTCAAAACAGAATTAAGGGAAGATATTTGTAGCATTTAAATTGATATGCCAAGTAAGAAAGGAAATTGGTTTTGTGATTGCTAGAGAAAGTTTTGAGCATTGGGTTTTTTGTTTTCATGCTTTTAGTTTTGGAGTATCATACAAAAAGATTATGTTTGATGATGTCAGATATACTAATTATGGTTTTATTACATTAGTAGTTTGACTATTGTGTCTTTATTGGCTTGTACTTTCTTATAACAGGTTCTTGCAGTGGCAGTTTACAACCATTACAAGAGGATATGTCATACATCCCATCAAAAGGAGTATGTAATCCAATGTCATCTGTTAGATTGAATTCACTTTTTTTTTTAGCTCCCTATTTGAGCCAATATTGAATTTTTACATTTTCTTACTCTACAATTCATTAAGAAATAATTGGATTTATAGCAAGGTGATAGTAAAGTTTAACTTGTAAATTTGAATTGGTTTGTTTAACTTTGATTCTTTGTATGGATACTAGGTCAGGTTTACACTTCAATCATAATGAAGTTGAAACCATTGAGAACGAATTTGTTGAGTTAGACAAGAGCAATGTACTCTTGATGGGCCCTACAGGCTCAGGTATGAGAAACACTTATCTTGCGTATATGATTTATGATAATTTGTGAGTCGTTGTCATCCTTATTGTCATTTTGAACCTATTATCGACTATGTTTCTATTTGATTCATATGGTCTTACCTTGACCATAAGTATAGGGAAGACGTTGCTTGCAAAAACATTGGCTCGCATTGTGGATGTGCCCTTTGTCATTGCTGATGCAACAACTCTTACCCAGGCAAGTTTGTTTATCATATGTTCAAGTGAACTTATTATGTTCAAGGTTATTCCCAAATGTCTGGTTCTGATAACATTGTCTACAAGGCCTTTTATTTTGCTTGCAATATCATCACTTGCTCAGCTAGCATTGTTATATTCAAGGCTTTCCTCAAGTATTTTTGTCTATTGAATATGAACCTTTGAATCGTGAACAATCTTAAGCACATGAGCTAATACTTAATTTACCTGCTAATGAGTGGCTTTGTGTACATGCATGAACATATTCCTCATTTCTGTTCTTGTTATGTTTGAAAAACTAAGCTGGATTTCATGGTGATTGGCCTTCTTGACTTATTTGTCTGTTAAAAAATTGATTTTGGACTAACATAGCACCTTGCTAGTAATGCCACTTATGTACAACATTATATTTTCAAATTGCAGATCAGTTTAAGAAACTTATTCCTAGTAAAATTTTGATGTTCAAGAAAAGAACGCCCTGCTTATTGGTGCTTATGATGTTAAGTCTTAAGTTGCATTTTGTTTCCTTAAATTTCTCTTCATTTTCCACACTATATATATATATATATCTTTTTCTTTCTCTCGCTCTCTCCAGGCTGGTTATATATTTATTTTTTTTCTCTCTCTCTCTAGGCTGGTTACGTGGGAGAAGATGTGGAATCAATATTGTACAAGTTGTTAGTGGTATGGCTTATTTCTTTTTTTTTAATTATATAAAATTAATATTTAAATCATAATGAAGAAATATGTGAGGGTGAACTTTCAAGATTTTGTAGTAGTTTCATGATGTTCTGTAATTTGTTGTAATCCCCTGGTACTATTACCATTGAAAGCTTGAACTTTTGAACTTTCCTCTCGTAAATCATTCATGTTGTACAATTTATGATTTTATGCCCCCTCTTAAAAGTTGTGAATCCTCCAAAGGGTAATTGGAACCAATGACCAATATGTTAAATTAAAGTACATAATTTATTAGTGACAAGAACTTTTTGGAAGACTATTATGCTAAAATGACCTATTTGTAGTTGCTCTTTCAAGTCTGTGGTTAAACTGATCGACTTGTCCAATGAGTTATTGATGTGGTTTTTAATTGTGTTATCTCTTTAACATAAGTGGATCATTACATTTTGTTTTTCTCCTGCTAACCACTTTGTATCATAATTGCGCAATCAAGTAGTTTTATTTCACCGTAGTCATGTTCTAGTTTCAAAACCCAACATAACCTAAAAGAAAATTTTAATGTTGAAATAGCTAAATGCTTTACACAATGTAAAGAATAGATGATGTAGAATGAATAGAAGATATATCAAACTAGTGGCTAGAACTTGCGTAGCTTATGAAAGTTGCTGAAAATTTAGGGTTTGGTTGCTAGAAATTTAGTTCTTTGATTTTTGGAAATTTAAGTTAAAATTATTGGAATTTTAGTCAGATAAACAAGTAATGGAGGGTAGGAGATTAGGAATTACTCCTAGAGTCTAAGAATCACTCTTAAAAGAAAGCATCACAGCTTCTAATTGGAAACTCAAGTTTATAGAAATTCACAACCTCATTATTGAATGGTTGAGTACAATAACTAGGATAACATATCAAACTTATTACTACTTCGTATTTAATACGGAAACCTAACATAAAGTAAATTTCAAACCAAATTGTCTTTGTCGTAACTTAAGCTCCCATTTTTCATCTTACCATATTAAAGCTTGTGGTGAATTGTTTTTCCCTCTTTTAATTTCTTTTATACTCTCTAATCTCTTTTGTCAATCTTCCCTAGTTTGTTTGAAGTCATCCTTGATATAGAATGTGACAAATATCGTTCATATACGTCTAGATTCAACTTTCAAGATTCACAATCTAAAATCCAAGTGCTATTAGAAATTGATCTTCCTTTCTCTTTGATAAGAACTTGTCGATATCCACCAGCTCTTCTAGCTACAATTTGTTCATCAAGAATCCTCTATCTCCTCTTTAAGATGAGGAATGGATGGAATTATCGTAGTTGCAGTTATAGATTTGTTCCATCAAGTCCACAATGTTAAAAATAGGAGTAATTCCCATATCACTTGGTAATTCCAAAACTTGCATTAGCACTTATCTTCTTAACAATATTATAAGGTCTTAATGCCCCTTATATGAACTTATATTTTTCCTTTGGAGAACTCTCTTTATGAATCCTTACCATCACAATATCCTCATCATTGAATTCCACCAAACAATAATGTTGATCAACATGTTCTGTATAAGTCAAGTTGTTAATTGTTATCGTTTGTTGTACATCATCAATATATCCGTGACATATTGTGCAAAATGTTTAGCTTCAGCACTAACTTGTGTTGTTTATGGTAAAGGAACCAAATCAATAGGCTTTTTTAGTTGAATTCTTGAAACTATCTCAAAAGGACTCTTATTGGCTAACCTATTTATAGAATTGTTATATGCAAATTCTACCATAGGAAGAATTAGGTCCCAATTCTTCATCCCTTATCAAGCATCTTGATAGGTCCCCTAAGCTTTTATTCACCACCTTTGTTTGTCCTTCAGTTTGGGAATGGAAAGAACTTGAAGTTTGAAGCTCATTGTTCTTTGTGTTCCATAAAGTTCTCCAAAAGTAACTCATAAATTTCACGTCATGATTAGAGACAATAGTTAAAGGTAATCTATGAAGATGTCCAACTTCTTTGAAGAAGTGCTTAGCAATATGGACAACACCTTAAGTCTTGACCATTATATTTGCAGATGTTTTCATAAGAAAACCACATGGCTTCTTGACCACACAAGCATCAAGAACATACGTACCGTTTCTTCTTGTAGTCAAATGCATTAACTTGCCACCAATGCTGAATATTTTGCCAGCGTATTCACAAATTTGTATTCATATGTTGTGTTAATTTTGCATCTTCATTCAAATCTACTTCTCTTTCCTCACCCACTACTACATAATCTCTATCAACTCAATTGTTGTTTTCTGAACACCAAGGATATCATCAAGTTTTTATCCAACAAGCTCTGAACCCTTAGAACTTGTGAGTTAATCTTTTCAGCTCCCTGCTATGTTATCTTAGCTTCTTGTCCTTTTATTTCAGCCTTTTATCTTGTTGTTTTAGCCAAATTTTCTTGTGTTTTGATTTGTTATTTAAGTGTTTAAACTTGTTGTCAAGCTTTTAAAGCTTTTTTAGGGCTGGCGAAAGAATCCACTTCATGCTTTTCTTCTACTTTAATACTTTGATTAGATTCCATTCTCAAACTCTCCTATGTCATCAATTACCTGAGCACCTTCTACATGTAAACTTAAAGATTCTGATTGATCTGTTGATGAAGAGGTGACAACGGTCTCACCACTTAGAACAAACATTTTCTCTGAGGCAATGCCTATTAGATTTGAGGAATCAAAATCAATATATGATTTTTCAACAAAAAATTTTCCTTAGATTGCATGTTGCTGATTAATAATAGTCCGTTCATCTTGCTTGTTGGCATCTTTCCTATGTTTAGCATCAAGTATAGGTTTTTGATTGGCAAAATTATTTCTTATTAGAGTTTTGACTTTTAGGGAATGAATTTCAACTCTGTCTGGCCTCTCCAAAAGTTGTCGAATATGCTTTCTTGTGAGAGTTGATACATGCAAGTATTTTATCTCACTCTTGGTTGCAGAGTATTCTTCTGTATACCATTCCACTATGTGCTACCATTCTAAACCAAAACCTTGATACCAAATTGATTTAGGACAAATAGAAGATATATCAAACTAGTGGATAGAACCCAAAGAACTTATAAAACAAAATTTGGCTGTTGGTTGGGTTCAACTTAGGTTGCTGGAATTCCAAGTTTGGAATAAATAAAACTTTAGGCTAGAATTTTCAGGTTTTGGTTGTTGGAAGTTCACGTTAAGATCGTTGGAACTTTAGTGAGGTAAACAAGCAAATGAGGGTAGGGAAATAGGAATCATTTAGAATCTAAGAATCACTCCTTGAGGAAAGTATCACACATTTTAATTAAAAACTGAAGATTGTAGAAAAAAATTCAGGATTTTATTATTGAAGAGTTGAGTACACACATATATAGAAAAATTCTTGACTATATTCCCAACTAAAATATCTAAGGAATCATTTAGAATCTAAGAATCATTCTTAGAAGAAAGTATCACATCTTTTAATTAAAAACTCAAGATTGTAGAACAAAATTCAAGATCTTATTATTGAAGAGCTGAGTACACACATATAGAAAAATTCTTGACTATATTTCTAACTAAAATAAAATTGAATCCTAGTTTAATTATTGAATAATAAGTTTAAGTCCTAAACAAATAAGATAATATATTTAATTTATTACTATCTATCCAATAAGGAAACCTTTTATAAAGTAAATTTCAGTCCTTTGTTGTCACCTCAACTCCCACTTTTCATCCCACCAAATTAAGATTGTGGTTGATGATTTGTGCTCTTTTTTATTTCTTTTATTACCTCAAACTCTTTTGCATCAATAAAAGTATAAGTATACTCTAATTCATAGATGGTGAGTGATTGGTCTATCTTAATTATTGTGCTGGAAGTGCTTGGGTTGTCTTGTGGTTGCTCAATTGTGTTCAAACTAACATTATAAGGTGGCATAAGGAGGTGGTTTATAAATTTATGTCTTGCTTCAGAGAAATATGTTTGAGGAAGTTGACTAAACATGCTTCACTAATATTTGTACTAGATTTTGGGTTATATCTTAGCCAATAAGAGTTATCATCTGTGCCAATACAGTTATGCACCAACCTTTTACTACATTGTTATAGGCTTAGACGCCTCTGTTTGTCAAACACTAAACTTATTCATCTTTGTGACTTGCAATAGTTTGATTTTTATGTTTTGATTTTAGTCTCCATATATTTGTATCTTCATTGTTCTGGCACATGACATAATTTATGTGGTTCCTTTTTCTTTTGTCCTCTTTTGTTATTTAGGCAGCTGACTTCAATGTGGAAGCAGCTCAACGAGGTATAGTCTACATTGATGAAGTTGATAAAATAACTAAGAAGGTATTCCAACTCATTATCATATAGGTTAAGGTATTCTAACTCATTATCATATACGTTGAGTCCTTCAGTCCTACGCTGTCCACTTGATGAAAATGGTTTTTGAGTTTTGTTGCAGGCTGATAGCTCTAACATTGGAAGAGATGTTTCTGGGGAGGGCGTTCAACAGGCATTATTGAAGATGTTGGAAGGAACTGTGAGTATACCAATTTGAAAGTGCTTACTTAACGATGCACACTTTATCGTACTGGGTTATGTTATGGACCATTAAAGATGGTGTTTCAGTGCACCAACTTTATGATCGCTTCAATTGATGTTGGGAATATCAGTTCTTCGGTTGGGTAAACTTAGCAGAATTTGTGTTGTTACATTTTTTCTGATTCTTTTCAATGTGCTCACCATCCTATCTTAAGATGTGGAACTGGAGATGAGTTTTAATGTATTTGGAAAAAGTAATACTTTCTTTTCTTGTGCATAGTGACTATAATGAAAAAGGAACTTTTGTTAAAAATTTTCAGAGTTGTGCTTTCCAAGATTTTCCATATGGTTGTTATTGTCTTTCTGCGTTATTGTTGCATTGGACAAAGTTTTACTTTTGAGCATTGAATTTGCACCGGAAAAATATTGTTATGCAAATTGGATCTAGTTAGGAAATAATTGCATCACAGAAAGTGTTAAGTTATAAAAGATCTTTTGTCTATCATACAGGTAGTTAATGTTCCCCTTCCTGATAAGGGACCTCGGAAGCATGCTCGTGGTGACATGATTCAGGTTTATTATTAAATGGTGATTTTACATATTTTCAGTATAACCTCACGCTCGATTCAATGGAGTCCTAACTTTGTTTTATATATCCTTTAATAGTTGGGACTGTAGACTCTTGTACTCTTCATGATGGTAACTAAAGAGTTACAAAGTCAATTAGAACTTTAACTTCCCATGTTTTATGTCATTAGGATAAATGAAAGTCATGAAACTCTCCATGTTCTTCATTATGGGATGGGTTGACATCCTTCCAAAAGGACTGGTCATTTTTCTTTGCTTCTTCTTGATGTTTAGCTCGCACATGTTTTTTAATTGTTTTCTAAAGTATGTGGCAGCAACATAATGTGGTGTGGACATGCTTGTTTCTACTATTCACAAATAAGTAGAATGATGAAGCCTTTTCATTTTTTCCCTTTCCAAAGTAGAGAAATGTTGTTTAAATGAAGATGTGAACTCTTCTACAAAATTATTCTAGCGAGACTGTTGTTTTTGTTGAGAGGGGTTATTTAATGGCAAAAGTTTGTTGATACTTTTCCTAGCTTCAGAAAAAGGGGTGTGAAGAGGTTTAGATAATTTTTGACTGGTAGGCTATTTTCTAGTTTTCCATTGGAAGAAGAAGATGCTTAATCTTACTTTACCAAGTTGAAGGATGAATAGGTAAAAGTAAAGCAAGGAGATTTAGCAAGGGTATTAGTTGGAGTTATTGGCTTTTATGTTGCTATCACGACTTCAAAGGGTTTAAAGGCCTCCTTTCTCCCCAATTTGTGAATGGTGCTATTTAGCTTATCATGACTTTTTTTTCTTCTTTGTACAACAATAACAACCAATGAAAGTCCCGCTGATCTTAAAGCCTAGGGAGGTCCAGAAGTATGCAGCCTTACTCTTAATTGCTAGAGAGGTTGTTTCTTATAGACCCACATAAAATATATATATGTGTGTGTGTGTAAAGTAATAATCAATATTACAATAGATATAGAGCAAGGTTAAAAATAAGAATCAAAAGATAAAATTGGTAAATAAATATACAAACAAAGAAGGAGACAAGTAAATAAATAAATTAAAAAAGTTATTACAAGAATATATTTAGGCTAATTAGGAAAATATTTAAGTTAAATACATGACATAAGCCTTGAAACTTTGAAGAAAAATGTTTAAAAGATCCATAAGAATGAAATTGACCTTTTTGTATGAGACCCTTTATTCTTATTCTAGTACGTTAAAGTTTTTTATTATCTTCGGTAAGTTCTAGTAACGTCATATCATTTTCTTGTTTGGAATTCTTTCTTTTCTCGTATAGTCTTTAAATACAATCATCTCGCATCTTATTACTGAAGCATCAGGGTGTCTCCTATTAATATGTTAGAACCATCTAAGCTTTGCCTTTCCTAATTTTTCATTAATATTAGTAACTTTTAATTTGTCTCTTACTATTATATATATGACCTTATCTCTTCTAGTAAGGGTGCTCATCAAATATATCTTCGCTAACATTAACTTGTGACTATGCACCTGTTTGCTAGGCCAACATTTTATCCTATAGAGTATGGTCGGCCTAATCGCTAAACGATAAAATTTATCTTTGAGCTTGAGTAGTACGTTTTTGTCATATAGAATTTCTGAAGCACTTATTCCTTTAGGCCACCCTGATTTGATACGGTAAACTATGTCTTCATCGATCTCTTCATTTCTTTGGATGATATATTTTAGATACTTAAAATGCTCTTTTTATAGTATAACTTCTGAACCAATCTTTATCTCTACATTGTAGGTCACCCTATGGTCTGAAAAGTTACACTAAATATTCAGTTTTATTCCTGCTCAATTTAAAGGTCTCTCTTGCCTCATCCACAAAAGCAATGTCATTAGTAAATAACATAAACTAAGGCACAGCCTTTTAGATGTTCTTGATGAGCTCATCCATTACTACTGTAAATAAAAAGCTCAATAAGGAGCCTTGGTGTAGCCCTATGTCAATAGAAAAATTCTGTGTATCTATTCTTGTCGTCCGTGTTCTAGTCTTATAGCTTTATACATATATTTAATAATCCGTATATAGGTCATAATACATATATTTAATAATCCGTATGTAGGTCATAAGAACTTTCTTAACTTCTAAACACCTCCTCATGATTTCCTTAGATACCCTATCATACACATTCTCTAAATCAATAAAAATTATATGTAGATTATGCTGTTTTTGTTTGTAATATTCCATTAATCTTCTAAGGAGATGTAAAGTTTTTGTCGTGGACCTTTGTGATTTGAACCCAAATTGGTTCTCCGAGATATGTGCATCTTTTTTAACTCTCTTTTGTAAACTTAGCGGCCATAAATTATGTTTAAATGGCCTGAAATATGAAAATTCCATCTCTCTATCTCTTTGTTATGCCTCATAACTTTCTTCTTATGGTTGTAGATTGATACAAAAGATATACTTTTCATTTGTGGTGGTGCATTTGTCAATTTGGAAAAGGTCATTTCAGAAAGGTAAAAAGCCTCTCTTTCCCTTAGTAATTATTAGTAGTATCGCCTGTCGGATTTTGTTGTTTCCTGTTCTCATTCCCTCTTTTACAAGGCAACAAGATGCTTCCATTGGCTTTGGAGCTCCAGTTCGAGCAAACATGAGGACTGAAAGAGTGACAGATGCTGTGGTGACATCATCATTATTGGAATCTGTAAGCACAAAACTTGTATGCATGAAGAAACGAAAAGGGCAAAATGAACGGAGCCTTATGCTATTGGTGTTTTTAATGGATATCTTTAATTTGTGTCCTGATTTTTCTGTGGCTTTGTGATTAGTAAGACAATATATTTTTGTTATTTCATTCGATTATACTAAGAAGTATGACCCATAGCACAAAGTAATTTTTGCAGCTAGGCAGTCATGTTGATGAGAAATTATTGGAGTAAATCTTAATTGCTAACAAAATATTTGAAAATAAATTTACTTTTTAATTTGATAATGGAACTGTGTTATGAGAAAAGTGGAGCTAGTCCTGAGTAATATTTACAGCTAGGCAATCATGCTTTTGAGAAATAATGTTTATGAAGAGCAATAATCTCAGAATGGGTCTTGATGTATTTAACTTGAGTTAGAACTTTATTTCTTTCTTGTATTCTTCATTAGTTATGCAAATACTAATATGTAAATGTTTGCGCATAAAACAGAAAATTTACATTAACAGATGAAAACAAAATATGTTAAAAAGTAAGATTGAAACTTTAATTGAAAGTAATAAAAAAGCATATAATGCTCGTGAATATGTTAGAAGCATTTGGATAACCTTTCAAAAGTTAAAATTGTTATTAAGGATACTATTGTGAACTTAGTGGGATATAATATGATCTTGATAAAAACTGGGATTGAATTAAAATTTGAAAAATAGAGTTTTCACTGTTAAATTGGTCTGTTGTACATGGTTCCTAATTCAACGGAATGGTCCACCTGTTGGCTTTCTGCTGGTTGGCTTTGAATGGTTACTGGACCTTTTGGTTGACCATTTTTACCAGTCAGATCAGTCCAATGTGGTCATTACAGTGTTGATGATTGCTTTTGATGCAAGCACCTGATATGTAAATAATAGTTTATTGTATATATACACATATAGGTGGAGAGTGGTGACTTAGTTGCATATGGCCTTATTCCTGAATTTGTTGGACGAGTCCCGGTCTTGGTCAGTTTATCAGCTTTGAATGAGGATCAACTAGTTCAGGTTTGTGACACGTTCCTTTATTTTTCTTTTCTGGATTGTTCAAAACAGGATGGAAGAAGGGGTCTTTTCATACAACATTCCTCGTCTTTTGGATCATTGCTGCTATCATTTCTTGAGCAATGACGTGCTCATCCAGATGTTGATCTAATATAACCAGCAGGTGTAAGCACCTGAAGTTTTTTCAGAACTTGCAAAAATAGTGTTAATGACTACACGTTTGGATGATGCCTATTGGTTTATACTTGCTTTACAATCGGAAAAAACTTGAAATTTCATTATTAGCTTTCAAACTTCTGTCATTAAGCCATTCTTGATGACAGCTAGGCAGATGCATTATGATGATTATTGTACAACAGGTTCTAATGGAGCCAAAAAATGCTCTTGGTAAACAGTACAAGAAGATGTTCAACATGAATAATGTAAGACTTTCCCTCTTATTTTCAATAGTAGCTTTATGTTTTCTTCTTCCTTTTGTTTCCACCTGTCAGTGCTTGTGTTGCACTCCTTTATGTGGTATTGAGACCTCTGTGATACTTCAGGTCAAATTACATTTTACAGAGAATGCACTAAGACTGATTGCAAGAAAAGCAATGGCAAAGAACACGGGTGCCAGAGGTTTAAGATCCATATTAGAAAGCATTCTTACAGAGGCAATGTTTGAGGTATATATTGTGACACATTATGTTTGTCTGTTTGTGAAAGGAATTAAGAGCATATCAATTTCACTTTGCTCCTTTACTGCCTTTTTGTGATCCTAGATGTCTTGCTAATTTGTTTAAGGCTTAAATGCATGCATGGGGACATTGGTTTTACTGTAATTGTGATATAGTTCATATTTAATGGATGAATAGAACAAGTTATTAGCCTCTCCTACTAAATAATCTTGAGATACTGTTGTTATTCATGCAAGTTTCCTGCTGAATTCGTCATGGTCCCTAGGAAACCAATATGCATATGTAATAAGTGATGGCATCGAACCTGCAACTGGAGGATTTTCCTGCTTACTTTCCTTCTTTGTCTTTCCTCTGGTGGACAGATTCCAGAGAACATGTCAGAGTGCAAGAATATTAGTGCAGTTTTGGTTGATGATGAGGCTGTTGGGTTTGTGGATGCACCGGGATGTGGAGCAAAAATTATTTACAGAGATGGTTCAATGCAATATGATCTCAATGAAACAGGGTCAAAAGAATCCATTGTAAGTATTGATCCCACATCGTTTTAGATTTATTTGTTATGCATCTTAATGACCATTTAACAGAAAAAATGTTTTGGACAAATTTGAAATTGCAAGCTTCTAGGGTTTATAAGAATCCAATTATAGTTGAGATGTGTTTTTTGAATTATGGAAGACAGATTTGTGGATTGCTAATCTGCTTTTGATGAATATCAATCGCATCAGGATGGTCCTGCTTCCAACATTTGGAACCAAAAGATTCTAAAAAGCTACGCAATTTAAAGGATTCATAGTACATGGATTTTACCCTTTAGTTCACATGTCAGGATGTTATGTGCTGAAATATTAGCCACGACTTTCCTTTACCCAATTTGCGAGTTCTGATAGTTTGATGGTTTTAATGTCAGGATATAATTTAGAATAAAAGAATAACCTTTGGTGAACATGTCACACTTCTATAGCACTGTGCTCATAGTAATCATTTTGCATTAGAATTATGTTTAATATTATTTCCTGATTAAATTATATTTGTACTTAATGACTGATTATATTAAAACAACGTGAAGTCTTCAGGGAAAAGGAGTTGCAGTGGGTAAATTGTTGGAGCCGTGATCTTGTAGTAAACTTCTTTATAGCGTCAAATCGTCAAACCTGCTTGACGAGTAAAAGCATGGCAGAGCATCATGGGAAATCATTGGTACGGAAACAGAGGCTATACATGTTCAGAGCTGACTTTAACAGAGTAGACCCTTGATTGTGATGTGAAATATGGAAAATGTGCTTTCATACACCTTCAAGATGGATGTATGTAGTTGAGCAAGGATGATCTAGCTCTTTGCGATTACCATGTAAATTATTGATGAAATTAAGGAGGATATGAAGTTTCTAAAGTAGATTATTTTTTTGGTAATAGCATAAAATCATTCCAGATATCGCAAGCTTAAATAGTGTTTTGCTAGAGCTTCTAAAATGATTGTTTTCATCAGATGTGTGATGAATATTTCGTGTTCTCATTTTCGATCTCTATTTAAGACTTATTTTGGTATTGTTTATGTCACTCGATAATAATGTAGATTTTTATGCAAGTAAATATTTTGAATTGTAAGTTTTGCCACCCTTTATGGGAAGAAAATCAAAAGCTCTTCTTCTTATGTGAAGGAAATGGAAAAGACTAGATTTACACATTTTCACCTTTATTTTCGTAGATTTACCTTCCTGGCAGGAACGGGGGGCAAATTTTTCAGAATATATACATATATATATATAGGTCTCCCAAGACTAAAATCCTGTATTCGTCACTTCCTGGAGTTTACAATTAAGGAAAATATTCTCAGTTTGATGAAAGACTAATGTTTTGAAAATTGGATTGGATATTTAATATTAAATCCGTTAAAAGAAAAGTTTAAGGTTTAAAGATTTAATTGATATTAGGTGGTTATAAAATTGGTATATAATAAATAAGAAGTTAAAATTATAAAAATAAATGATAATTGATATAAATATAAAATATTTTATTGAAATAAAGAGAATATATCAATATTTATTAATATATAATAAATTTAATAATTTAAACTAAAATCAATGTTTTAAAAATTGAACTGGACATCGAACCGGTCGAATGAAAGGTTTAAGATTTAGAGGTTTAATCGGTAATAAATCGCTATAAAACCGGTATATAATAAATAAGAAGTAAAACTTATAAAAATAAGTAAAAATAAAATATTTTATTGAAATAGAAATACTTCAATGTCTATTATTATATAATGAATTAATAATAAATAAATATGAGTCTAATATAAATATTAAAATAATAAAAAAATCAAAATTGTATTTCTGAAAGAGGTTATGTCTTATCATCGTCAAAAGCTCCAAATTCTCCAATGCTATTTAAAGATTCATAAACTACAATTTCATCTAAAGCATTTGCATCATCTTCTTCTACTGCATTAAAATAAATTACAAATTAGTAATGTATGAAATTATTCTTAATTCATTCGTTATGATAAATGCATTTTTTTTTCATAAATCGTCTTTTCAAGTTCATTATAATCAAGATCAGGCGATAGTTTTTCTTCTTCGATCCAAAAATCAGTATGTTCAATACAATCAATATCAACTGGATCATATGTTCTCTTCTTACTAAACGATCTGAATACATAATAGAGAAATTATAAAATTAATAATAAAAATAAAACTATTGAAATAAAAACAAAACTATAAAATAGTAAAATACCTATTCTTCATTCTCTGATTATAAGTAACATAAACAAGGTTATTAAGTCTTTTATATTTTTATTAAAAAATAACGGCGATACACGTGTAAAATTAACAGTGCGTGTCGACTCATCAAATGTTACTTACATGATGACTTAACTCAATTTAATTTTTAAATTTAAATTAATCCAATTAAACTAACTAATAGATTAAGATAATTATAATAT
>JANKOE010000005.1:25737513-25748605 GCA_026284465.1 Erythroxylum citrifolium
TTTGGTTGCTTTGACTTGGTTGAGTTGTGTTTCCATTTGTTTGCTTTGCTTCCGCCTTATGCCTTTCAGTTTGATTCACTTTTGCTTCCGTTTTCGTTTTGTTTCCGTACTTGGTTATTCGATTCGATTTGTTTCGCTTTGGTTCCGAGCCTTCGATTTGCTTTTGTTTCTGTTCTTTCGTCTCGTTTTTCGGTTGGGATCCGAAATATGTCTAAGTATGAGGGTTTCGGATTAAGTAGGTTGGATAACCGGTAATGGGTTCCAACAAGATCTACCAAAATTGAAATGAGTTGATTGCAAACTTAAAAATAGGTCGGCATAAATCCTTTAGATTAGGGTCAAACCTAATAGCGAAATTTATAAATCGGTAATGCAATCCTAGGATCTTTAACCAGAAAGATTTCAGTTAATCCACCTATGGATTAGTTTTTTGTAGTCTCAGGAGAGTTATTAATATAAGATAGGAATTTCCATGGTAGAATAGTCAATAAATAATTGCATGGTAAAGGGCCAATTATTTAATGGTTTTTAGGGGGATTCATCACCTAGATACTAATATTTGATATTGAGTTTTCTAAGTAATTTCCTTTATTCTTTGTTCATTATTGTTTCCTATTTTATTTTATTTAGTTAAGATTATTTTTAATTAAAAACCAAAAATCAAATTATTATGCTAGATAATAGGAAAAAGGTAATCATTAGTGATTACTGTTTTTATAGGATCGACCCGTACTTGCCTATGTTAGCTATGGCTACGTTGTGCACTTATGGTTAATTTAAATATTGATATCTAAAATATATTAATCAAGATTTTGGTGCCATTTTCTGGGTCAATAATATTAGGAACACCTGAACGTTATTACTCTAGCCATTATTTTTATTTTTATTTTATGTTTATTTAACTTTATTGTATTTTTGGTTAATTTATTTAATTATTTTTTAAACTTCTCTACTTTGACTGTGAGTTTATTGTTAGGATATTGAGATTTAAGATTATAACCATAAGTCAAAATGGATGGATAGGGTGGACAATACTTTTATGGGAGCCATGATATGTCATCGCAATATGTAACATCACCATATCGAAGAGAGGGGTTTCCTTACATGTTTTTAGAGGCTTAACTGATACCATGCCTTGCTGTAACACTTATGGGAGTAACCATTACAATCTTGGATGTCTGGCATCGATCTACATATGGGAGCAACCGAGCATGTACAACCAAAATTAAGGTGCATCGTACGAGAATACGTATAGTTCATAGTTGAGCAAACCTTACGCATATGGATGGAATGACTATGCGCTAACTAACTATACACAGCAAGAGTAGCAATATGAAAGTATTACGGATAAGCTAATAGACTACCTTGCCAAGTGTGTAGCTAGCCGATGTGCATTCAGGGAGAGATTTTTTTGAACTGAATATGATACATTTTAAGAAGGCAAGGAGTAACAACTACTTTGAAAGTTATGATGGACAAACTTATTCAAGAATCAAATATGAGGCATTAAGAAATATAGGCTTGTATATAAAATATAGTGAATCATCTCAATCAACTGGCGAAAATATTATCTGATGAACTGTAGGGAGTTTGCCTTATACTATTGAAACAGATCCTAAAGAGCATGGAATGGCGATCACCCTCAGGAGTGGAAACGAGCTTCCATAAGAAGAAGACAAAGAAGAAGAGGCAACCTTTGTTCAATAAGAGGAAGTAGAGAGTGGCAAGAGATATTTGAAGAAGAAGATGAGCTAGAAATCGTTGTCCAGGAAAAAAGAAAAAGAAGAAGAAAAATAAGAATAGTGGACACAGGTGGTTGAGGAAGAACTCGTGGAAGAACCAAATAAGGAAACTACTGATGATTCATTAGTAGTCACCATAAGTATGGAGGGTTTCCACTTTCTCCAAGATAAATTGGTTGCACCAATAGACTATTCAGGGAGTTATGTTGTTCTCTATTTAACATTTTTGTCATTAGAAAGGGCATTAATGGATTCCATTGGTGTTATTAATCTAATCAATTATGCCCTTATTGTTATCTTGCCATAGCTGGCTTACTTACATGCTACAAAACTCCCATTTGGAGAAACGACTATGTAGCAAATCGTTTAAGTCCACGATCTCGAGTAGCAGAATGTGTAAGTCCACGATCGTTTTTAAAAATCCCTAACCCTTTCATTTTCTCACATTTTATCTCTTCTCACTCACTCCCATCATCACCCTGTCATTCTCCTATCCTAATCTTTACGTTTTCAAGTTAACGATACCTAAGTAAATTTTCTTGTTATTTTCACTTATTTATGCATGATTTATTGGGTGGTTTGCATTATTTGTAGATTTTTCAACCAAAAAGTCAAATTTATGATTTAGGGGTTTTGGGAGAATATGTGTGATTTTATGCTTAATTGTGGTTTAATAGTTAAATTTAATCCATACCTAATTGATTTAATGATTCAATTTGATTAGTTGTATGAATTGGGTGAAAATTCAACTTGAATTGCGAAATTGTGCAATTTTGCTCACTAATTGTTAAATTATGATATTTTTGTGAAATTAGGATTAACTAGTTGCTTTACTAGTTAATTGAAGTTGTGTTTTTGTTTAATTGCATGTCAATTTTCATTTTTCATGAGTTTAGTGTTTAATTTCATCAATTTTGCATAATTGCTAGATTAAGGTTTTTAATTTCAATTTTAGGGTTGAATTTGTAATTTGACAATTACGATTGTTTTGATTGTTGATTAAAAAAATTTTAAATTTGATTTTGTGAATAATTAATTTGTTTGTTTAATTTCTAATTATTTTATTTTATTTAATTATTTATGTAGACCCCGCACCTCAGTGGGATTTATATTGGTGTTGTTGTTGTTAATTATTTGTGTATTTATATATTTGTGTTAATTTATTTATTTTTATGTTTTTACATTTAATAATTTAGTGAGCATAGTATATTTTAAGTGTGGGAAAAAGGGTAGCCATGTAATTTATTTGTAATTTCTCACACTTATTTTAAGTTTCAAGCAAAATGATGAGATCACAGCGAGAAAAGGAGATCCCAAGAAGTGACAACAAAGAGAAGATTCCTTAACCACAGTCCAACCCCTAAAAAGGTATTGTTCAATGTCGAGGCCAAGGAGGAACAATACCAAACTTAAGGATAAAAGGTTTGGTACTGGTTGATTCACAGACTGGGAGGCTACAACAAGTTGATTTAGTTCGACAAGTTTGGGACCTCATTAACGTTGACATATGGTTCCAACTCTTTCAGATCGTGTAGCCATCTTATTGGGAGTTGATGCTTGAAGTACTCTCCACGTTCTTCGTGGAGAAAGGAGGCCAGATTTGGGATCGTCCTAACGTGATCCAATTTCAATATGGGAGATATGTTTCAGATAAGTTATTTAAAATTTTCCATGACAATGGGTCTTTACAACGAAGAGTTCATGGTGATGTCAGAATATGTCGAACTACGAACATAATTTTTATATAGGTTGTCTACTTAACAGATCTGGCATACGATCAGCACAGAGGAAGACTATGACCCAAGAAAATTCAACGCATCCACATTGTGACATCCCACACTCATATACATTTATGGTATTATGAGTCACACACTGAATGGTTAGGGTGATAGTTAGGGAGTCATCGAGAATCTGAACATGTTTTATTTATAGAGTATGAGTGAGAGGACACCAATCCACCTGGGGCATGCACTTGCCTAATTCATCAGGCGTCAGAGTGAGAAAAGGAAGGTTGGCGCAATCTGTGTCAAGAGTTATGTGACTAGACTTTTGCGACAGATAGGGGCATTTGATAGATTACCATTGATGCACCAAGTGGCTACTATGGTGGCACTCAACCTCGACGTCATAAAGCATATGTACATAGTGAGTCGATGACGAGGACCCACAGGTGACGTTTATAGACTTATTGGAGTTCTCGATGAGTCAGCAGCATCGAGAGGACTAAGAGAGTAGCTACCACAACCACAGTAATTACCATCCCAAACAAGAAGGATTACACTAGAGGAGTTTAATTTTGACCAATTGACGATATCTTGGCTGAAGAGACATTTGGCGAAACTTGTAGAGCCGATGAGCAAGCTCAAGACCTCTGTTAGATGGATGGGGAATTTACTATTGTTAATGGCGAGCCGTTAGGGCATTACTTTCTAGCCTCCATCATCTAGCGTGGGTTCTTCATCAATAACTACTCCACCTGATCAAGATCATCGACTTAAGGACCCTCCATTATCGAGCAGGCCTTAGTCACAACACAATTGAGGGAGATGCTTAACTTGTGCATGCTTTCTTTTTTATCTTTAATTATGCAAGTTTCTTATTTTATTATTTTATCTAACATTAATGTTAATGTCATTTCATAGTTCTTACTTATTTTTGTTTGTGTTGTTCTTATTTCATTTTATCTTTCTATCCCATTTGCGTTTCTATTTTACAAGGATATTTTACTAATATTGGATGACAAAATCAAAATTTTGTCCTACTTAAGAAAGTGCAAACTCCACCTTCTCACTTATTATAAATGCTTATATTGTGTACATTAAGGATAATGTATGACTTTAAGTGTGGTGAAGGGATTAATGATTTTAATAATTTTCTTAAGTTTGTTATAATCTTAGTTATTCATTATGTGAACTGATATCTTGACATAATTTAAATATGTCCATAAAGACTTTATTTCATTATTGAATATTGATTTGAATAAGTATGCAAAGGATGATAGTTAAAATAAAATATTTTTTATAAGTAATATCTTTTAATAGCCATTAAGATAGTCAAATTGAAAAAAATTGTATATTATTTACACACATGAAACCATCTTTTTCGTTAGTATGCATAG
Source organism: Erythroxylum citrifolium (assembly GCA_026284465.1). Classification (NCBI taxonomy): domain Eukaryota; kingdom Viridiplantae; phylum Streptophyta; class Magnoliopsida; order Malpighiales; family Erythroxylaceae; genus Erythroxylum; species Erythroxylum citrifolium. The sequence continues at coordinate 25,742,374 of JANKOE010000005.1, forward strand.
TTGAATGATTCTAGAATATGTTTTTATTATACATATTGAGATCATATTTTGATAAATTAGAAGCATTGAAATGATAAAGACAGTTAGATTCAACAACTTGTTTTAGCCTATTTCTTTGATTATTAGCTTACCCATAATTTATTTTTAGAAATAACCAAGTTGAGCTTTAGCCTTTTTCATTGATTATAACCTAAATTATTAACCTTTATTCTATTTTTCTTTGAAGCCTTTTTGTTGTTTTAAACCTTGAAGCTTATTTACATTATTTCATTGTTTAAAACTTGTAATTTTAAAAGGTCCAATATTTTTTAATTGTGGAACATGATGATAAAAAATACGAGCATAGAAAATTGTAAATAAGTATATAGTACTAAAGGAGATATAATGAAATGACCTTTGTATTTTATGAACAAGTTTCTTATAATGTTTCCTTTGTAAATTTCCTTCAAATCAACCTTTTTATTATCCCAATCATACCATACCTAAGCCCCATGGCAACCCTACAAAGACCTTTTGATTTCTATTTCTGGTTTATACGTAAGTGCTGGAGATGTGATAATATTGCATGATTATGGTAAGAGTTCTACTATGCATTCATATCATTGAGATTGAGAAATCATACGTATGAATAGATCTACCATAATTAAATGAAGTTGATCGCAAACCTAGAGATAGATCAATATATATCCTTTAGATTAAGGTCAAATCAAATAGCAAAATTCATAAATCAATAATACAATTGTAGGATCTTTAAAGAAAAAGATTTTTATTAATCCACCTATGGATTAGTTGTTAGTAGTCTCGAGAGGGTTATAAATATAAGATAGGAATTTTCATAGTCCAATAGTCAATAAAATAATTTCATAGTAAAGGGTTAATTATTTAATGATTTTTATGGGGATTCATCACCTAGATACTAATATTTGGTATCAAGTTTTCTAAGCAATTTACTCTGTTCTTTCGTTCATTATTGTTTTCTATTTGATTTTATTTATTTAAGTATAATTTTTAATTAAAAACTAAAAATCAAATTCTTAGGCTAGATAATAGGGGAAAGGTAATCACTAGTAATTATTGCCTTCATAGGATTGACTCATACTTGCCTATGCTAGCTACAGCTACGTCATGCACTTGTGGTTAATTTAAATATTGATATATAAAATATATTAATAACCTTCATAAACTTATATAAATGATTCCTTAAGAAACCTTGCTGATTAAGAACATTCTATCTAACAAATTATCATTTTTCTTAACCCAAACTTCAAATATATACATTAATTACTACACTTTCGCAATTATAATTCATTTTGTGTAATTACATAATAAAAACATAAAGTCACAACTCACAATTATAACTCATTTGTGTAATTACACAATTCTACCATAAAGTCACTATTATAACCATTTTGTATGATTATATAATTAAACCATAACTCACAACTATAACTCATTTTTTGTGATTATATAATCTAAACATAAACTCATAAGTCATATATATAACCCAATTTGTGTAATCACTTGATTCAACCACGAAGTCATAAATATAACTCATTTTGTGTGATTATATGATTAAAACATAAACTGACACCTTTAACTTAATTCGTGTAATCATATAATTTAACCTAAATTAACTAACTCATTTTGTATATTAAGAAATCAATTTATAATATATAACCTAACTTATAATAAAGAACAACATTTAATTCAATATTTCTCAAATTTCAAATAATAACACAAACTTCAATTTTGTATTGAATGATTGAATCTGTAATTTTCAAAATCCAAACAACATAAATGACAAAATACATCCAAAATTCTAGATTCCAAATTCCAAATACTTTAATTCTATAAAAAATCCTCAATCTCATTCCTCAATTTCCAAAATGCAATTTCCAAACTTAGAAGTCAAAATTCAAAATTCTAAGTCATTAATGAATTTTTTAAATTCTAAAAAAAATCTCTATCTTAATCAATACATAAACATATTTGTTGACCTTGATATCTCTTTTAAACCGAAAAGTTGAAGTTTAGCTCTTCATAACTATCAAAAGGGAAGGAAAGTTGCCTCCTTTTAAGTTTCTAATCTCTACATACCTTTTTAGCCTTTTAAATGCCCTTCTTATAATGCAAAATTAAGGTTGTGATATTATACACAGTAGCTACATGGACATGTAAGTGACGATGTATGTTAATTTGGTATAAATCATTAAATTACACAGTCCTAGTAAGCTACATGGCCAACATACATGACTATGTAATTCTCCGCATGAGCATATAGGTCTCAAGGTTGCTTGAAACAATGTCTTCAAGTTTGTACAAGTTTTTATTCCTATACATAATCGTGTAAGTTATAGTTATAGTACCTCTAATTCTTAAATTCCTTGTCCCATCTTCACCCTAATTCATCTCCTTCTTGATCCACTAAGGCAAATAAGATTGAATATCAATAGAATGACACCTAGGATGTGAATTTAGCTCATTTTGATTCTTGTTCCTTCAACTTGTATCTAAAGCAAAATATGAACTAAAGTAAGTATCTTAAGTACAATATAACATTAATCAATAAGCATTAGGGAATAAATATATCAACAATCAACATTTATCAAGTTCCCCCACATTTAGCTTTTGACCATCCTTAGAAAAACTAAAAAATCAAAATCAAAATCGGAACACTTCCTCTTTAACCATATTTCCTAATAATAGACATTCATAAGAAAAAGAGGAATAACTTTCAAAACCATGGTAAGAATTAACCATTCAAAGTTTTTACTCATGATCAATCAAAAATCATTCCCTTAAAAGACAATTATCTAGGGGTAGACTTTGACATGCTATGTTTAGAAATAAGATAAATATAAAGGTACACTAAAACACCTTTCACGGTCAAGATATTCCATAACTTTGCATATAATTTCAATTCTCCACCACTAAAGGTTCATATACACAATCATGAACCAAAGGATTTTTTAAGGTTGAAATGGGGCCAAAGGTTAAGGTGAGAAAAAATATGGTCATATTGATCAAAAGCCTATTCGAAAGACAATAAAACTAATGTAGGAAAAACACTTAATAGAGTGTCGAGGGCAAAAACTAATATCCACTCAAAATTGGGTACCATCAGTTGTGAAACTTTGTTTCAAAACTTAGATTGAAGCCTTCACACCATAAACCACATAAAACATAAGCAATTAGAAGAAATCACTCACAAAATAATGATAAACTATCTAATATAACATAAGGAGTGATCCTTCACAGCAAGTTATCCCTTATCTACATCATAATCATGTCACTCATTCTATATAACTTTAGGAGGAAAGACTAATATGAGTTATTTTGCAAAAGAAAAATGAATTTCTTCCTTAATAACTTCTTTTCTTTTTCTAATCATAAAGACAAAAACAAACACAAAAATTGAGAGAAACTACATCAACAATGGAACTCATTGATAGGAAATAAAAAAACACTTTTCATTAACTATAACCAACCCACATATATGAGCACCCTCACACTTAGTTTTTTTGTGTATCCACAAACATCAACATCATAAATGCTCCACTAGATTGAAGGCTTAGGCAAGACATTTTGTAAAGTTAAAGGGTCGTAATGTGGTTAATAGGAAAAGAAAGGCGAATAAGACTCAAGGGGTTTAACAACATAATAAATTATGTCATTAGGTAGGCTATTAGGTTAATGTAGCTTACAAAACAAAGAATGCCTATATAATTTCCATATTAATGCATATGATAAAAATGTGTTCTTGAATAAAAAATCAAGGCAAAGTCAGGTTATACATGTCTTGAAGGTCATACATAAACAAAAGACAATGAGATTGATATGGACCTATATTTCATTAGTATGTAGGTTATATGAACTCTATTTTGTTACCTTAACATGTGTTGATTCTTTTATTATTGCAATTGGCTGATTGATTTATTGTTATCCAATTACATTTTTTATTTATGTTCTAATAAACCTAGGCTTATTAGATCATAATTATTTCATACTTAGAGATTGAGAAATCCCAGGTTTGAATAGACCTACCGTAATTGAAAGTAATTGATTGCAATCTTAGAGACAGGATGACAAAATTCTTCCAGATTATGGTCAAACCTAATACAGAGACTCATAAATCGGTAACACAATCTTATAAACTTTAACCTGAGTAATTCGGTTGGAAACCTTATGATTAGTTGTTAATAGACTCAAGGTCAGCTATTAGCATACCATAGGAGTCTCTAATGTCCAATATATCAATAAAACAATTCCATAATAAAAGATCAATCTGTTAAAGATTTAGGGGGATTCAAAACCTAGATACTAAATTTTTTATATCAATAATTTCCTTAGTGCTTCCTTAAGTCTCTATCCAATATCATTGCCCATTTATTTTACTTTCTTTATTTTGATTTTCTTTTTATTAAAAATATAAAATCAATTTTAGGCTAGATAGTAGGAAAAAGGTAATTGCTAGTAATGATTGTCCTTGTGGGATCAACCCATACTTGCCGGTACTAGCCACAGTTATGTCGTTTATTACAATATTGACTAACTCAAAAGAAGTCAATCAAGTTTTATAATAAAGGATTTTAGTTCATCTAAATGATGTTTTATGTATGAATTGTTTACCTCATTTACCTAACAAATATCATTGTGAATGCCAAATTTTTTAGTGTTTGTTGCCATACATTATATTAAAGTTCTCGCCTCTATAGGAGTCTTTTCATACTATGCTCTACCACTTGCTACATCCACCAAGCTTCTATCAATAGGCAATAATCTTTTGTATAAGTATTGGATAAGGATTTGTTTCGTGATAATATGATAAGGGTGCACATAACTTCTTGAAGCATTCTCAATACTCATAAAGGGATTCTTGATGATGCTGCTTTATGCTACAAATCTCTTTTATTATATTGGTTGTCTTTTGTGTCAAAAAGTACTTCTTAAAAAATATCCTCTTCATTTTGATCCATGAACTCACACTCTTTACAAGAAAATTAAAAAAGTTAGCCTTTTGTTGTATCCTTTAGTGAAAATGGAAAGGCTTTCAACATAATTTGCTCTTTCATCACCCCTAGAGGTTTTGTGCTAAGACATACCATATTGAGCTCCTTAAGATGCTTATAAGCATCTTTATCTACAAGACCATGAAAATTAGCTAAAATATTTATCATTCCGGACTTAAGCTTAAAAGTAATATGTTCAGTAAAATTAGGAAAAGTAATGCAAAAAGGCCTTTAAGTCAAATCTAGGTCAACCAACTCTCTTAGAGTTCTTGAATTGGCTATAATTGCTTCCAAATTGATTTTTCGCTCTATTCCCAAAGTTGCTTTGTTTTCCTTATGCAACCTTCATAATGTCTTTTCGATCGCAGGATCAAATTGTATAGGATCTTAATGGGGAGACCTCATTACTACCATACAACAACACTAAAAACATAAAAAGATCAAGAAACAATTATAAAAATAAACTATATACAAATATATGTACAAAACACCAATTAATATCAAAAGGAAAAACTAAGTCACTTCACCCCATGGTAATGACGCCAAAATTCTTGATACGTATCGAACACATTAGAAAGTAAAACCTAACATTGCACAACTAAATTTGAAGTTGTAGTAAGCAAGGATCACATTTATAGATAGTGTGTGTTTAGCTTTTGTAATGAGTAAACCATTGACTAGGATTAGGGGGTGGAGTTTGGTTAGATTTGATTAACAAAATAAAGTAAAACTAAACTATTGAAAGTAAATCAACTCAAACAATACAAAATTGTTGATTTTGAATCCAGTTCACTGTTCAATCTCGACCTTCATATGAATGTTCATAATCAATTGTTATGTTGTTCGCGTACCTCTCTTTGAAATTATTAACAAAAAGTTCCATTAATCTCAATTTTTTCTTAGATTATATCCAATTAAAACAAGTTCGTTAATTAGGTCTAGCTATCAGATAACTTAGAATAGGCTCTTTAGATTTAGTAAGACAACTGCATTAAATAGGAAAACAAATTAATATAGGCAACATCTACATAAGCTCGAGTCATTTAACCTACACATTATTATCCCTAATGATGTGCAACCATTAGTTTGTAGGAAAATCCCGGGGTGTCCATCACATGGACACGGTGCGGAAAACAAAAATTTTTATTCCGGGACCTTCCCGAAAGCCAGGATCCATGTGAAAGTATAACAGTCAAACCATAACGACCAACGTAGACCGTCTC
>JANKOE010000005.1:25748705-25759286 GCA_026284465.1 Erythroxylum citrifolium
TAGGGAACAAGTCGACTTATCAGTACCGAGCAAGCATAAGGCGACTTACACATGTACAAGTCGACTTATCACTTACATAGTTTACCATAACTGAAGCAGAGTTACAATGATTACGTATTGTAATTTAGATTTTGGCAATGAGTTCATATATGAATAGTCTATTTAGAATATCTATATCATTCAAACATAAATCCTAAAACATTAATCATAGAATAAAACAATCATTTCCAAAAGAGAGTTAAGAACAACGTTATTAGATTAATCAATGCCCAAACATGTTCGTCGCCTTCGATATCCCTTTTGAAATGGAAAGATGAAGTTTAGCTCCTCATAGCTCTCCAAAGGGAAAGAAATCTACCTCCTTTTATGTCTTTAATATCTTCATGCCCTTTTTGGCCTCATAATGCCCTTTTATACTTAAAATTAGGGTTACATAACGATACACAATCAGTATATGGGTGGATAAGTTACCATGTATGTCAATTTTGCTAGAAATCATAAACATATAAATTTACAGTAAGCTATATTGTAAGGTTGCTTAAAACTACTTCTTTGCTCCTACACGCTTTCAATGACTCACACAGACCCATACACGACTGTGTATGTCATATACACGGGCATGTGCACCTCTATACAGGTATAAGTTACAGTGAATCTATTTCTTACATTCCTTATACCGTTTTCACCTTAACTCATCTCTTTTTGCTTCCACTAAGGCAAATAAGATCGAACATCAATAGAACGACACCAAGGATATGTTATATGTAAAACCAGGGCTTATTTTGGTTATTTTCCTCTAACTTATACCTAAAACAAAATATGAACCAAAATAAGTATCTTAAGCACAATATATCATTAATCACTAAGCATTAAGAAGTAAATTTATAGTCAATCAAGCATTTATCATATAACATTAATAAACGCAAGGTATTTATTAAGATTAGGACAATAATAAGGATACTCATTTTAAAGACGACAATATCCCAGAAAGACAGATTTCACAAATTTGGGATCTATTTAGTGACTTGAGGATGAACATTACGAACAAAACACGTACTCCTAAATAGACTAGGCTCAATAGGAAAAAAAAAGGTTGGTAGGAAAGAGGATCTGATAAGGAATCTTACTTTTAAAGGACGAATGATGGCATACAGTTTAATAAAAAACAAGATGTTGAAACTGCATCGGCCCAAAAACATTTAGGAACATATGTTTGGAACAAAAGTGCTCTACTTGTTTCAAGAAGATACTTTTTTTTTCTTTCAGCGATACCATTTTGAAATGGTATGTCAATATAAGCAGTCTAGTGAAGAATGTTATTCTTACGCACATAAGTTTAAAAGGAATCAAAAATATATTATTTGACGTTATCACATTGTAAAGTATATTAAGAAACAATAAATTGTGTTTTGTTTTCAGCATAAAAAGCAATGAAATGGGAAAATAACTCAGAATGATTCTTCATTAAATAAGGCCAAGTTATCTAAGAAAAGTCATCAATAAAGGTAATAAAGTATCAAAATCTAGCTTTAGAAACAATAAGATATAGACCCCAAACATTATAATAAACTAACTCGAATGGAAAACGAGCTCTGTTATTGAATTAAGAAACATAAGGTAAACAATGATGTTTTGCAAACTGACATTGACTCATACTCTAAATACAACACACTTTGAAATTCTGGACACATTCTTTTTCAAAAATGGAGAAAGATGACCCAACCGATAATGGGCTTCAAAAGGGGTTAAGATTACAAAGCAAGTAATTGATCTGGGCAAATACTCAGGAATATCTAAGACATAGAGACCTTCCGATAAATGTCCATAACCAATAATCTTCTTCTTCATAGAATCTTGAAATAGATAATAATCCATAAACAATAAGACACAATAATTTAAGACTCGAGTTCTAGAACCTAGAGTAGATAAGGTAGAACCATTTGCTAAAATGACTTTGAAAGACGAGTTGTGGAGTTTAAAGTGGAAAGAAGATCAAGATTACTCGTCATATAATTATTAGGACCAAAATCAATGACCCACATAATGTTGGAGGAGGAAAGGAGGTACTTATTGGGATTACCAGGCTCTTTGTTCAGAGGATGTGTTGGGTGTAGTAAAAATAGTCATAATGTAAGTTGAGTGAGATTTTTTAGACTTATTTTGTAGCTTTGTATATATGCATTTGATTTGCCTCATCTTATGACAATAGTGTCACTCGAATCCTCTTGTACCTTGATTTTGTTTTTCCCAACCCATTGTATTACCTCCTTTATTATAATTATAATTAGAAGGTCTTCCATTGCTATAACTAATAAGGGCACTAGAAGCCTAAGCAGATGGGGGAATAATAGCACTATTCTCTGTGTGAAGAACTTTGGTGAACATTTCATTTAGAAAGGAAATTTCCGCACTGGAGAGGATATGTGACTTTGCTGTGTCAAATTGAGAATTAGAGTTAGCAAAAACAACTCGTTATTGTCATTTCTCCTATTGAGTTTGTTATAATTTGACATCAGGACTTAAAGGTAATAGGACATCCAATTCGTCATAAAATACTTTGAAATTCATAAAATAGGTTTAAAGAGGTTGATCATATTGCTCAGCTCGATTATGAAGCTCATAAATATGAGAAGTATTCTCTTTTCCTAAATAAAAAAATCCATATAATTCAATAATTCTTTAACATACTCGTAATGATTAATCATTCTAACTACTTCATTGTCTATCTAATTTCAAATCTGCAAGAATAATCTAGTATTATCTTTTAACCATTCCTTTCTTAGACCATCCATCGGTGGATCATTTGTAAGGTGGTCATCTTTGGAAATAATGCGAAAATAGATCCTAATTGTCTTGCTCCAATCCTGATAATTAGGACTTGTCAACTTATATTCAGTAATCTTAGACATTACTAGAATGACATGAGTTTCTGCTCATTAACCATATTTACATATGTTCACAGAAATAGGTCAAAAATGACCCGTTAGGTAGGGGCAGGATCTTCTGTCCAATATTATGACATCTTATTCTATTCCATGAATCTCAACCATTTATTTATGCGGGTCTCGCGTTTATTTATGCGAGACCCACGTGAGACCCTTATAAATGAATGACTGAGATTCATGAGATAAAATAAGACACCATAAAATCAAACAGAAGATCCAGACTCGCTAGGTAGACCTGTAACGTTGTAGAAGACCAAACCAAACAATTTAACAATTTTACGTCACCAAATGAGAAGCCCAAGTAAAACAAAGCCATGTGATAAACCAAGAGATTCGTGGCAATCCCGAATGAACAGTCCAGTGCCATGAAAAGTGTAAGGTATAAAACAAATAGTGGCAAAAGGGGAAACAAATCAGGCTGGACAAAAGCATGGCGGCATAGCGCCTATGAAACAGTCACACAAACCAAAACCTAATAGGTATACACAAGGCAAAATAATATCTTATGAAAAACCCAAATGTTAACCCGAAATACCAGAGAACAGGAAGGGTAGTGGTAAGAAGAGGACAAATTTGGCTAAACACATCAGCAGCACAAGGAAGCAGACCTTCTGTAGTGCTGGAAGGAAGAACGCAACGCCTGAGAACTTAGTCAAAAGTGAGGATGCTATTGCACATGCCTAGACACGCCAGTGCGTGGGAGGAAAGTTGAAAGCTCTGGACAGTGCATGTGACTCTCATGCAAGGCTTTTCACAACCAGACTGCAGGTGGTAGCTTGTTAAGTGACCTTCCAACTAGTGTCGGTGGTGAGATTATGATGACCCTAAAAGAGGCGTAAGGCGTTATGCTATTCGAGCTAGAACTTCAAACAAAAAATGACAAAGAAACAAATGCAAAAGAACAATTTAATCTCTAATGTTTGAACACCAAAATCTAATTTAAACTTCAACGTTTCCGAACATTTAAATAGAACCCTAATGTTTAGAAAACGTTCAAATTAAACTTCACTTAAACGAAAATTAAACTCAATCCAGTATCGAACCCGGTACGATATTCATAACTTTGTATCCAGGAGATGATTCCCAAGTTGACCTACTTCTTCATTTTAATAGATTTTGCAAAACTTTTCATTTCTTTTCGTTTATATGATAATTTATAAGATATGCAGATATCCAATCTTACAATTGCAGAACAATGCTTTCCCTTTATTAAAATAAAGCTAAATAATCCCCTTAGGAGAGGATCTCTGAAAACCAACTACAATCCTTTGAAAAGAACCCAACTTCTTTTCATAAAAGTTTTCACACTTCTTATCTCAACAAGGTTTCGATTTCTACTACAACAAAAGGGGCTTTTAGGTACGAAAATTTTTGTTCCTAAAAGCCCTTCGTTCTCATCTCAAAATTTATGTAACAAAATACTATAGGCAATGTTTTTAACAAATCGTCACTAATTATTTTTTTCTACGAGCTACATACGTAGCAAAAAGAGAGCAGCGTCGATACAAAAAATTTTCGTGAATGATAACGTAGCTAATAACATTTAGCCACGAAAACGATGCGTATCAAAATATCATTAACATAACTAATAATTTTTAACGACAAATTATTAATCGTCACCCAAAATAATTGGTGATGATATAGCAGGCGTATTTTTGCTACATTTCTAAAAATTACTGGCACCGTTTTTCAAAATGTAACTAAAAAGCTTTGGCGACGATTTAAAAAACATAGACAAATCTCTTTATCTATGTTTTTAATTTTTTAATAACCATTATTACTAAAAATTTTATCTTGTTAATTATAATTATTAGTGACTTTTTAATCCCTATTATTGTATGCAATATTTAGATTTTTTATCTTATAATTTATTATATGAAAATATCATTATAAATTAGAAACTTTTAATATAAGCAATAAAATATTATTAAATGTTAAGTATAAACTTTAACGAAAAAGAGGATCCACGACTTACCTCAACGGAAGGACAAAATGACGACAATTGGAGAAGACAAAAACATGCAAATGAAGAAGACAGAAGGTTGTCGACTTGGGAGGAAAGTGTGGGAGGTGGAAGAGTCAGATGCTTCGGATTAAACCAGATAGGAAAATGACAATCTTTTTTTTCTTTTATATTTCAACATTTGGCGACGCTTTTAAAAAATGTGGCCAAATGTAAAAACACAACAACCCATCTTAAAAAGGAAGGAAAAGATGTCGTTTTCTTTGACATTTTGAAATGTTTCAACATTTTGTGACAATTTTTAAAATACGTCGTCAAATGTTTATAAACCATCAACCTTTTAGCGATGCTATTCATAATTCGTGGTTAGTTGTCATATTTGTTGATGAATTTCTAAAATAGTCACCAAATGTTTATACATTATCAACCTTTTACCGATGCTATGCATAATTCGTCGCTAAATATCATATTTGGCAATGAATTTCTAAAATTGTCGCTAAATGATTATACACCTTCAACCTTTAGCGATACCATGCAGAATTCATCACTAAATATCATATGTGGTGATGAATTTCTAAAATAGTTGCCAAATAGTTTTGATTTTTATATTTTCAAAATTTTTTGGTAATATATAAATTATATAAAATAGTATGAGATTTATAAATAGTAAATAGAGTTTTGTAACACCATTTATATATTTTCAAATCATATATTCTAAAAGACATTAATAAGAACAATTAGTTTATTTTGAATTTTATATTTATATAATTTTCTTTTTGTAATTAAAATTTTCTAGAAAATGTAACCCAATTTATATATAGTAATTAGAGTTTTGTCCTATTTAAAAAAAAATTTGTCACACCATATAAAATTGCCAAATCATATATTTTAAAAGATATTAATAAAAATAATTAATTTGTATAATAAAAATTAATTCTAGGTTGTTTGTTTTATAAATTTTTAAAATAACATTGTTAGTAAATAAATTTATTTTTACACTTACAATCATTGCCAATAATATTTAATTTGATTATTGAGAATATCATATTAATATTTAATATTGATTTCCATTGTTTACTATATTACAATTATTTTTTAATTACATCGCAATAGATATAATTATATATGATAATTGATATAATATTATATTAATGTCCTTACCAAAGGTCAACCCAAATGGTAAAGGCCCACTATTTTGCGATGGTTTTTTAAATTGACGCCAAATGGTATATTGATTCCAAATTAATCTAACATGATGTTGTTTTGATTAACTACAAATGATGTCATTTTCTACTAGGTTATTAACACCAAAACGAAACTCTCTTCTTTTTCGTGTTAACTGTCATATTTCCTCTTCATTCATCGTCCAATAAGTGTTGTCCCCTTTGTTGTGGTTTTCATTGTCGAAGAAGTGTCATTACCTGTGTTGATATTCTTCTTCTTTTCCTCTTTCTTATGCTCTGTTTTACTGGTACGTTTAGGAGTTCATCTAAGTTTTATGTTCTACTTATGGTGTATGGGTATTTGTTTGTGCTTGTGCTTGGAAGATGGTGAATTGTGTTTCTGAGTTGGATTTGTATGGGATTGACTTTTTTTTTTCCACCTTCCATGCTTGTTTGAAAAAAACCTCCTAACTGTTTGATGAAATGCTTCAACAAAGGCTACTTCTACCATAAATGTTTATATACATATTTACATTTGATTGTATCACTTATAGTATATAGATGTATCCATCAAAATGACTTTATTTCAATCTGTAATGAGGTTGTGATTACAAAAATCAATTAAAAGTCAAATGGTCAAAACCAGAAATATGTGTATTGGTCGACTTTTTTTTCAACCTTCCATGCTTATTTGAGAAAGCATGCTAACTGTTCGATGAAACGTATATTAGAGAATGAAGGTTACTTCTTTAATAGATATTTATGTACATATTTACCATATGATTGCTTTTACACCAAATCTATACTACTTAAAGTATACAAATGTATCCATCAAAATGACTTTATTTCAATATGTTATAAGGTTGTGATTAGACATAACATTTAAAAGATAAATGGAGTATATATTAGACATAACAATTAAAACTCAAAACTAACAACCTATTACTCTTATTCTTAAAAGACCAAAGCTTTTAGCATACACACATTTGAATTTATTTAATATTTTTTAAAAACATATATATAATGGAGTAACTCAAAACTGACAAGCTAATTATTAAGATAATTTAAAGCTAAATTACAATTACATAACTATTTATCATTAGAGGATTCTACAAAGGATGTTTATGTAAATAGAAGCAATCATATTTTGGAGGTGTAAAGGATGTCTATGCATCCCCTAAGCGTAGTACATACACACGTAACATTCTCAACCTTATCATATGAAGTAGCCACACTTGATAGATCACAAAATTAACATTGCTAAAATGTTGGAACATTCAAATAATAATTCTTCTATTGACTTTTCAAAATAAAACTGTTAATATCAATTCATTGCGGAATGTCGACGTGGTGATTAGTTTTCGATGGTAGAAATGAGCTCCACTAAATATAGGAATATCGTAGTGACAACTAGTTTTCGACGGTGGAAATGTCGCGAAATGTCGACAAGGCAACTAGTTTTCGATGATGGGAGGAATATGAAAAAATTGTCCCAAATGAAGAACAAATCACTGCAGAACAAATCCCTTCATCAAACATTAATCACTGTTTTCCTTCTATGACCGATCTTCTTCTTCAAGGTTTTTAGTATCATCTAAACTGCCTCTCTTTATTGTCAGTATCTCATTTATTGTTATGAAGCTATTATATGAACATCTGATTGTATGTACTATATGTCATGTTAAGCTTCCTCAAATCTTCAAGAGAACATAGATAAAAATAGAGGTGGTGGTGATGTCCCGATGGTTCGTATAGGATTAGAAAAATTAGTTGTTTCGGAACAGTGCTTGATTGTAAAAACTATGTCTGTTTATTTTGACGATTATGGAGTTTATCAGTCTGGTATGCATGTGTTCAAATTTGACTTCCTAATACCATTTAATTTGATTTTTATATTTTGTTTTCTCATTAGTTGAAATGCTTAGTATGTGCAGTTGATCTAATACTGTCATGCATACTACATTTGGGAAATCATTTACTATATTTTCTGTAAATTTAGTTAAAGCAAAGAAGTTATTAGAAGATGGTGTCAATTCACCAAACCTAAGAGACAATATTTAACTATTTCAATTAATGACTTAGAACATGCAAGGACGCTTGTTGGGGAATCCAAACATTGGAAATCACTTTACCTTTGCTACCGACTTTAATGTCACTTGGAATCCAAAAAGAATAATTATTTCTTTTCCTTTTCAACGAAATATTAGGCATATAACTTTATTTGTTATTTTATCTGTAAGAATCGTTAAACTTTTAATTAACATCTTGTAGTACTTACCATATATCATTATATTATATTGCTTACCTTATTCCAACATTTATATGTATTATTATTTTATTGTTCTTAAGTATTAATGATTAAGAATAGTAGTCAACTTAAATTTTTTATATTTTTATATTATTAATATTAAAATTTTAGGTATGTTTACCTTTTCATATCCAAAAGGATAATTATATATTTTTAACGCATTAACTATATATTTTAACAAATTTATAAAGAAGGGAAATGAAAAAATATGAAAATTCATATATAAATGTCAATTATAATTAACATTAAGTATGTTTATCTTTTTATATCCAAAAGGATAATTTATATATTTTTAATTCATTAACAATATATTTTAACAAATTTATAAAGAAGAGAAATGAAAAAAATATGAAAATTCATATATAAATATCAATTATAATTAACATTAGGATTATTAAGCACACTTAGCATTAAAAAATTATCAATTTAACATTATTAATTATAAATTCTTTAATATTGACTTTTGGCGATGATTTTAAGGTTTCGTCACAAAAACTCTACATTTGGCAGTGAATTACCAATTTTGTCGCAAACACCCACGTTTTTTTGCAACGTTTGAAACTATCGTTACCAAAAGCTTGACCTTTGGCGACGAAATACTAAAATTGTCACAAAAAAGGGACTTTTTGTGACGGCCCAAGAAAATCGTCGCTAAAGATATTGCTTCAATGATACATTATAACGTCACCAAAATCATGACTTTTGGCAACGAATTAGGAAATCATTGCCAAATGTGGACATTTAGCGACGATTTGCATATTATCGCAAAAAAAGACATAGCTAATAGTCTATTTTGATGTATTCTTTGATTGTATGAAGACAAAAAAGGGAAAGTTTTGAGTCATATTTGATGATTAGGTTGGCCTTTAGTGGTTATGTTGTGTGTTAGATGATTAAAAGTAGTTAAGAGTGGTCTAGGGCTTACAGCTGAAGAAATAATGGAGGATAGTCAAATGGAGAATTGGTCTTGGAAATGATTTAAAAGAAGGGTACAAGACCCTAGATTGGACACTCAAGAAATGGAAATCCAATTCTATCACCATTGTCATTGTTCATCTGACTTATAGTCTTTCTCAGGATTTTGTTTACACCCCATGTAAACCTGGAGATGATCCCAATTTTGTTTTTGTTTTGTTTCTTTAGAACTCAATTGGGTTTAGGTTTTGTTAATTTATTTTTCTATTTCCAGTTGGGAAGCTCCTTGCAAGCTCTATAAGTGAAGAGAAATTGGATGTTCTTAGAAAGTATGAGCAAGAAAAGATGAAGTTACTGAGCAAGTACATAGCTTTCTGTAGACAGGTTTATGTTCTTTTCTTCTCTGATGATTCACCTTGGAATCAACTATTTCTGATAGTTTCTAAGGATCTCCATTTTCCTCAAAAATTTTACAGGTAAAGCTTGAAATTAGGAAAGTTGAGAAATTTTATGGGCCCATTCATAAGGTCATAGTAAATTTGATCCCCAGGTACAAGATAAAGAAATTGGTGATGGAAGTTGCATTTATGAAGTCTTCTTCAAGGTGGAATCAAGTTTTCCTATCTTCTTAACTTTGTGATCACCTCATTATTTTTCTCACAAAGGAACAATAATGTTAAGATATTTATTATATATCTTATTATTTAATTTTAGCATTTTTGATTGTTAGATCTTCAAGATATTGCAAATATTAAAATCCAAATTAATATGAGATGTAGCTATGTGATATTTGTTTATTTGAATTGGATTTTTGGATAATGGTTCATATTTGAAAGAAGTCTATCTTAAATAGAAGTATAAGTGCATCACGTTGTTGTTGGATAATGTGAAGAGTGGAAAAGAATTCTAACCGGGCTGTATGATTTTTGGGGATATAAGATAAAGGAAGTTGTCTTGCAATTATATGGAGCAGTGGTGTGCGTTAATTCTTTATTGGGAAATACAATGCGTGTTTCTCTAGCATTGTCCTTACTCCTTGGGTGTTTGCTCCATCTTGTGGCTCACGTTGTTGATATCTATTGATGTGAGTGTGTGTCTTGAAGTGAATCACACGTTAATACAACTATATACAAATACACAAAAAGGGGGGTTGACTTGTGATAACTTTTTTGTTAACCCCTTTTTTAAAGAAAACTTCTTGTTTAGAACAAAAAACTTGTTCAGATACGAATTACTTTAACACTTGTTTGTAAACGTTTTTCTAAAACCTTGCGTATTAGAAATATC
>JANKOE010000005.1:25759386-25778275 GCA_026284465.1 Erythroxylum citrifolium
TGCTTCTTGAATCTTTAAAGAAACGGTTATTCAGTTGAGTTCTGTAACTAACTCAGACTGATACTTCCGTCTTCTTTTCGCTTTCGTCTGCTTATTGTATCGCTTGTTTTTCTGCTTTGTCTGCTTTTCTCGGATAGCTTTCATCTTCTTTTGTTGGATAGCTTTCGTCTGCTTTTCTCGGATAGCTTTTGTTTGCTTTTCAGTTAGTTATCTTCCGTCTGCTTTTTAGCGTCTCCTTTTTGTACTTTGCTAACTTCCGCCTGCATTTCTGCGTTTGTATTTGCTTCGATATCTTCCGTCTGCTTTTCATTTGTCTTCTTTTTGTTTGTCATCAAAATTATTAATCGCGTAAAGTCATTTTGACTTAACATGTCTATGAAGTGAGGATTGTTTGTTGCGCATAAGTGGACTTCTGTTGAATAATGTATCTGGTGGGAGAGTTACTGCTACTCTGTTTTTGTTTTTTGTTGGGCTGATTGCGTAGGTGTTGGTCACGTATGAAGATTGTGGGGGCTGCGGAACTTTCTTTTAGTGCTGAATATTTGTGTCCTTGGAACATTCTTGATATGCTGCGCACTTGATTTTCTTCATGAGCTGAATATTGCATCTTATGTCTCATATACGGTGAAAGGAAAATAACGCATACTGTATTGATATTGAATTTATGGTGGAGGCAGTGAGAAATCAGTTATGGCAAAAAGTTTAAGCTGGATTATTTTGAGAAGACAAATTCATAGGGAAGCCTTCTTTGTCTCAAGTATTTTTGTTATTTAATTTTCAGTTGATTAAATACTTGAGCTATTTTATTTATTATTGTTTTGAGTGAAAGTAGTTAGACAAATCCTCTGACGAGGTTAATACGAGGCGGTCGTACTATTGGGTTGATTGAGAAAATCCTCTGTTGAGGTTAGTACAAGGCAGTCGTACTATTAGATGTGAAATTCTTTCACGGAAAGTGAGGTTGAGGGATAGTGTCAAGGGTTGAGTGGTGTCGATTCAGTAAATCTATTGTACTTTCATGAAAGTGATTAAACTAGGTGAGGGCCCCACAGATGTAAGCAAGGTATGCCGAACTGCGTTACCAAATTTCTGGTGTTTTTATTATTTCGATTTTGCTTGTTTTTATATTTTATTGGTGCCAAGAAAATTTGTGGAAAGTTTGCGAAATAATTAACCCCTTCAGTTTTCAATTAAGAAGGTAAATTGATCCCTCCTACGGCATGCTCGGTTACATATATCCCACATAGTAGCCTCCAACCTTGCATACCTCCACTCAGGTTAGCCAAAAACTCTAATTCATGGCCACCTAATTGTCGACAACATCCTTCTGGACCGAAACTTAGTCTCTAAGATAAGTACGACCCGCTTCCATTTTAAACAATGACTTTTATACGGTATGTTTAAATGCAACCCACTTCTATTTTAAATAGAAAAATCAAGTTAGTCCCATTTTTATGCAATTTTTTTAGAAAATAATTCCACGTTAGAAAAAAAAATCACGTGGCATTTAACTGACAGAGGCCAAACTCCATCAGATTTTTCATCCAGGTAAGGTCTGATTTGAACGTTTTGTAATCGTTAAGGTTCAACTTGAACGCTTCAAAACATTAAGATTCAACTTAGATTTTAGTATAAACGTTAGGGTTTAAATTACTCTTTTCACCAAGAAACAAAAGCTAACTACTCATGTTATGATACCATGTAACTTTAAAGAGAATAGATCCACTTTCTCAATTTATTATGTAAAGATATTATAATACTTATAATCACGAAATCTTAATCCCTATAAAAGGGGTTTGATTTCTTTTACCAAACTTATAGTTCTCAATATCTATATTTATTTTGTTCACTGTGTCATAATTGTTTTGTGAGTACTAGCCAAATGATTGTGGAACAAATCAAATGTTTGGAGAAGTGTTTTTTTATGTCTGCTTTTGTTGTTTAATTAAATTTGTTAATTTTTATACCCATGTTATAAATTTTAAAATAATGGAAGGTAAGAGAAGTGTCAACTTTTGAATTCTTTTTATTTATTATTTAAAATATTTTAATGTATTTTAGAAAATATTAATGCAACTATAGTACATCTTTCTATATATTTTTAAGGTTTATGATTAACTAGGCTCTGAAGATGTTTGTAATGCTAGTAATCCATTTCTTTTTGAATGGATCATACTAGGGGGATTTAATTGAAAAGGTTGACTTCAGGAGAGGATGGTATGGTTCTTGCAGTATAAGATATAGTTTGTAGGATTTGGAGGCTTAAGCTCAGGTGGGACAAGAAATAAGTTTTTTGGGCACCAGGTGCACCCTTTATAGAAGTAGAGGGGCTAGCAACTTTATGTACAAATAGTTTTATAAACTAGCAGACGACGATTTGTCCCTTACAGTTGATAATTCCAGGTGAATACTAACAATGACCAACTAATCGAATTTCATGCAAGCTATCAAGCAAAAGATTCGTATGAACTGGTTTTTTTCCCCCAAGAGCTTATTTAGTAGCTATAGGACTAGCTAGTATAGCTTTTATAGGAAAGAATGACAAGTGAGGATTTATGCATGTTATTTGGCAAGCAATTAGAGTATTCTTGAATTTTACGACCTTGCTTATTTGTACAATTTGGACCTTTGAATTTGTTTATGAAAAAACAAAAGAAAAGAAACTGTTTAGTGATTGGTCTTATTGGTAAATATTCTTGAATCCTGAAATCGCTATCCTAAAAGGTCCTCTTACTAGCCGATTTGATTCCTGTGGCTAGTCAAGCACAGTAATGGGCACAATTTAAAACCATAAATTAACCAAAAAAATATAGTAGGAAATAGGTCATGCAAGAGGCAATTTATTAATGGGCACAATTTATACTGACATTGAAAGCCTAGATATATAGGTAATGAAATAACAAACTTAACTAATATCTCGATAAAGGTTAACCGAACAAATCAAAAGTTTAAAAGTTTAAATACTTAAGATAAAGAAAACAATCTAAACAGACTGGTACTTAGAAAAAATATGATTATATTTTTAACAACTTTGAATTATTCTCTTGCATTCCCTCTTTATTCAAAGTAGTAAGACTTCTTGAACCTGATAATGTACTTTCCATCACCCTTTAATGGTTGTAGCACTTCTCTCAAAAAGTTGCTTCTTGATGCACTTCTCACTAATATTAAAAACAAATTTTCTTCTTCTTCAATAACATGTGCCAAATTAACACTTTCTTCAGTCTTATTTTTGCAGTTCCCTTGTACATGCCCGAATTTCTTGCACTTGAAACGCTGAGGCTTTCCCTTATGCCAACAATCGTCTTTATCGTGATCGGGCTTATTGCAAATACCACACTAAGATTGAGTTTTTCCTTTTGAAGATGAGGCGTTTGCTAGATATGCCCCCTCAATTACCTATTAAGTTGCTTCTTTTCTCAACATTCTTCTTTGGTCCTAAGCATGCGAGGCATTGATTAATTCAGACAAGGTAATTTGATTGATATCTCTTGAATTCTATAGAGATAAAATTTTTGCCTAAAATCTTTCGGGCAAGCTTACAAGCACTTTGTCTACGATCCTACTGTTAAGTAGCTATCCTCCCATCAGTTTAATTTTATTTACAACCATCGTTAGCCTATCAAAAAACTCTTGTAAAGACTCCTTTTCTTCCACCCTTAGAATCTTAAAATCTCTTTTGACATTTAACACTTGCATTCACCTTGTTCTGTCATTGCCATGATAAAGTTCTTTTAGTGTGTCCCAAGCTTCCTTGGCTATTTCACAACCCATAATTTTTGAAAAAATTGATTCAGAGACAACATCATGGATTTGATATAAGGCTCTTGGAGCTTTGACTTCTTTATCTTCATGAGCCCTAATTTAATTAAGTGTTGGGTTATTTCTTAGAAGTAGCATTTTCCTTTCACCTTCAACCATTCCCACAAGCCAATACCTCTCAAGTCAAGTGAGCCTTTATTTTGATTGCCTAAATTTGATAATTCTCACCATTAAAAATTGGAGGTGAAAGAGTAGATGTATTATTAGACGTCATGTCGTTACTGTCTCTTGAATACTCACAATCCCCTTAAGATCGTAAGGAGCTCTCCTATATCATGTTAGTTTTTAGAACCATAAATTCACCCCAAAAAAATAGTAAAAAAGAGGTAATACAAGAGGCAATTTATTAAAAGGTGTGATTTATATATCGGTAAATATTAACTAAACAAATCAAAAGTTTAAATATCTAAATAAAGAAAACAACTTTAACAAACTTGGATAACTTAAAAAAAAATAAAACCATATTTTTAACAACCTTGACTCATTTTCCGACAAAAGAGCGGTTTTGCACTTGCTTATACGAGCACCCTTCCCTTGTTTCTGAAGTTACACATACCAAAAGAGGGGTTTTGCCCCCCTTTTGTTTTTTTAGGAGTTGGCTTATCCAAAAGGATATTGCAGTTGCCCACCTATACTCATCATCTCTTTTCCGACTTTTGAACGTTTCGCCCTTGTGCATTTCCACTATTTTTAGTCTCAACTCTCAAACAAGCAATTATTACGATCCACGACCAAAAAGAACGGAACTCAATACTATTGTTAAACGAGATCTAGATCGGCCTGGTGGGGGACAATCCCTGTCTTTTAGCCAGGCGTTTCGATGACATTCAGCCAATGTCTCAACTTGGGGCTTAAGTCTAACAACAGAACATGCTCGAGGCATGTCTGTTTGTTGAAAGTTATGTCACAACTTCTCCAATACATTTTCTGTGTCTAACATCACTTTTGGTCTTTTCATTTTAGTGATGTCCTTGGTACATGTATCGCATCATAGTAGTTAGATTGATTGAAAGTTACCTTTATTCAAAGCATAAATACATCCTGCTTTTCCAAATCGAAGGAAGATGATGAAGTCCCCA
The DNA here is from genome assembly GCA_026284465.1 of Erythroxylum citrifolium. Classification (NCBI taxonomy): domain Eukaryota; kingdom Viridiplantae; phylum Streptophyta; class Magnoliopsida; order Malpighiales; family Erythroxylaceae; genus Erythroxylum; species Erythroxylum citrifolium. The sequence goes on from JANKOE010000005.1 coordinate 25,764,288, forward strand.
TGATATTCTGTACCTTAGAGAGAAGGCAGTAAACCCCAGTAGTTAGTGACGTTACACATGAACACCTAGTTACTCTTATACGGGGTCCTCCGGAACTTTTCCTTTTCTTCTCCTTAATTACAAACTTTTAAATAGAGCAATTTGAGTGATTACAGATCTTAGTAATACTCAAAAACCTAGATTTAATAAGTTCAAATCACTTGCCTTTCAACAGCAAAAGATAATTAAGATTAAAGCTTATAAATTCCTCTTACGGCATTCTTTTCATTATTGCATCTTTTTCATATCCGAACAAGAGGAAAAGATAAATTTACTTCTTAATTCCTTCCATAAGAACCCAGTAAATATAACTACAAAAGGGGCATCCCTTTTAGCCTTTCTAATATTTCTTTATCTATAATACAAGCTATATATATATATATTGGCAACAAGGCAGTGGTTTATATTTAACTTGTAATATTGCTCAAGGTATATTATCTTCTCCAATGTATTTAATGGAGTTAAAATTCTCCTCATGTCCCACGTTCTGAACTGTGCTTGCTATAGATGGGTTGTAAGAATACCATCTGGCCCAAAAAAGATAGTTGAGGAAGTTGAGAAAGCTGAGGACTGCAAGTAACCAGTAGAAAAGTTCAAGCCTGTCTTTGTTGAGATCATTCTCACTGAGCCAGCCTCTTTTTGAGGAAGTCGAGGTGACTTTGTTCACCAGGGAAACTAGTAAGGAGCTCAGGTAAAACCCAAAAGAATACGAGCAATAGGTGATAGCTGTAAAAAATGTTTGCATCCCTTTTAAAGATTGCTTGTAAAAGAATTCAATGAGACCAACAGCAGTGAGCATTTCTGATATTCCAAATATCAAAAATTGTGGGGTAATCCAAAAGATGGATAATACTTTTTTAGATTCAATGGCTGCATCCCGTCTCTTCTTCTCCATTATTGCAGCTGAAACCATGGAGAAGGTAGCCAAAAACAGTCCGGTGCCAATCCGTTGAAGAGGGGTTATTCCAGTTTCACGGCCTGTGATCTTCCTTGCGAAAGGGACAAAGGAAGTTTCATAGAGAGGGACTACAAAGATGAGAATTATGTATGGAATGGATTGAAGTGAAGCTGGTGGGATATGAAAAGATTTGGTGACTTGCGTGTTCATAGCACTCCCTTGCTGGACTGAGAATGTCTGAAGTTGGGCTAAAATTGTGTTAAAAACTATGGTACAAGCAAAGATGGGGATAACTGATATCAGTATCTTCACTTGCTCGACTTGTGTAACAGTGCACAATCTCCATGGACTCTCGTTTGTACTATTCCCATCTTGAATCCTGATGCAGGCCTTGTCCAAGAACCTGATAGTAGTTAGCTGATAGTTATTTGACTCACTTTTTACACGGCCATGGGAGTTTTGTCATAATCAGTTCCGTGCACGACATTACATGCAGATGTTTCATCTTCAGGTGATATAGCAAAGATAACAAAGGATTGACTGACACTTTATAGAAAAAAATTTCAGCAATACTTTCAATAGTGAACCAGGTGGAAAAATCTTGAGAGGATATTGTGGGGCACAAGATATATAATTAAAGATTCCAAAGTTTATTATTACCTGAACCTTTGGGTGTGAACAAGATTAGTGGCAGAGTCGGAGGAAGTGGACATATACGGCACATGGTCTTGGTTTCCATGACGCAAAATTTGCTTTCTTTTCAATATGGCTGCCACAAAAACCTGAGAAACGTAGATAAGGTCAAACGAAGGAACCCCATTTAACAGAATAGACGAATTGGCCGGGGATATCTTTTACAACTTTTTCAGGGGAGTTTAGTCAATGACCTATGCCGGCAGTATAAAAATATGTAGATTACAGACCACTGTCAATGAATTTGAAGTACAATCTTTAGTTTTGACTTGTGTACGACAAATGGCATGTAATAGTTGGAAAATGAATAGAAGGTCTAAAAGCGAATTACTTGAGCAATGGGGGTGAAGATGCTTCCTTGAGGAGGTTTGTTCCTGTAATATAAAGTACCAGAAACCAAGCTGATCAATCCCAATGCCATGGCAGCCGCAGACACTCCAAAGCCAACATCCATGCCGGAATGTGTTTGGAGCCACACAAGAACTGTCAGGGCAACAAGTTCACCCATGGAAAAGGCAAAATAGGCGGCATTGAAGTAGGTGGATAGCTTCTTGGATTGTTTTTGGTTGTTTTGATTAAACTGATCAGCCCCATGAGCAATCATGTTGGGTTTGACACATCCACTCCCTAGAGCGACTAAGTATAGGGCCAAAAAGAAAATGAAGGCCTCGACACCTTTTGCTTCTACGCAATGGTCTCCATCAGTTAACATGTTGCACTGTGGCGGCTTTAATTGAGGAAGATGAGCTTGGACTGATAGTAATATAAAACCCTAAAAAATTAAAACCAAAAAGAAAAGGAAAAAAGAAATTTATTTATTTTTGTTGAAGAGTAGAGCACTGTAAGTAATAACAGAGGAGAAGAAAGAAAGAAAGGTGAAATGATGTGGCTTACAGAAAGTTCAACAAAGCCAAAGATGAGCATAGTCCAGAAGCACCCAAGATAAGAGTCTGAGAGGTAGCCACCAAGGAGGGCCAGGATAAAGACAGTGCCAACAAAGTTTGTGACAATATTTGCAGACCTTGACAAAGAGAAGTGCATTTCATTGATAACATATGTTATAAGGTTGTTCCCTACCGCAGCTATTGCCATTATCTCAAATGCCTGAAGCCCTGAAACAATATAATTTATGACTGATAACCATTAAGAGAAACAAGCTTCGAAATACTGCAAATTAACAACTTTATGATATGTCGTATACATACATACCGAGGACAAATGATGCAGCTCTCATGCCCCCATGCTTGTTGGGGTTAGAAGCTCTACCTCTCCAATCAACAGTAGTAATATCATCACCATCAACCTTGATAACTCCTTTGAAATTATGCATTCTATTCCCCTCGTGCAACTCTCTATCACCCATTGGAACTCTTTTAGTCTGCTTCTTCAGCAGGAGTCGGTACTTACCTTCCTTTATTTATAGACGGCAACTCCCAAAAAGCTTAAGCAAAGTTTTAAAGCCAAGCCCACACGCTCTGCGCGAACGTGGTTAACACTGGAACCATGAAAACTGTGCTTTCCATTCCCAATGGAACTGCTGATGAGTTAGGATACTCGAAAGGAGTGTGGTTTGTGTGTTTTCCTTTTATTAACAGGATAGAGTTGACAATTTGAGTGGCATTTTGTGCCTTGTCTCTTTGGGTGGTCCACATTCTTCAATGTCCCTCTTTCCTAGTGAATTCCCACTTTTGTTCCGTGAAGTATGACCTGTGGATTTGGGACAACGACGTATGTTCACATTAGTCAAAAGGTTACACACTTTTTTACTATACGATATGACGCAAAATTCTGTCCTTTTTTTTGTCACTAGATGTCTTGGGCGGGTCTCAATTATAGGCGACACCTTTAAGTCATGTCTACATCTCAGACTAATCTCCACTCGAGTCGGGTAGGTCCCTTGCGGGAGGCAAAGCTCTGACTCCAAGTTTTAAACAGCTGCATACGTGAGGGAGGTTCGAACCCACGACCTCACTTAAACCAGGAGAGCCCCTTACTAACTCACCTGCGCCTTGGGGTTAAAATTCTGTCTACTTTGTTGAAGAAGGAAAAATAGAGTTCAGATTTTCTGTCTAATATTACGGTGTTTTATTGTGTCCAATAAATCTCAGTCATTTATTTATGCGAGGCCCGTATGAAACTCGCGTGAGTTCCGTAAAATAAATGGCTGAGATTTTATGAGACAGAATAAGACAGAGTAAAACTGGACAAAAGATCTGGATTCGGAAAAATACCTTTGACGAGTACCTGTGTGTTATGGTCGCAAGGTGGAGTTTACAGTGGACGCATGCCTACTAGAAGATTAATAATTATAAATTATGTGAGGTTGATTAAGTGCTCTAATGGGTAGTATTCTGTCCACAAGTTTAAAGGTTTTCAATTCAATTCCTCCCTGAGATGAGCTATGAAGGAAAAACAGTATACCACAATTTCCATTTCAAAGGATCGAAAAAAGCTAACAGCATTTTAATTTCTCATAATAAAGCAATAATTGAGTTAAACGAAAATTAACTCAGAAAAAAAGAGTTTCAACAACTTAAATTATTTATTTGAAATTAATATTAGATGTTAATTTTCTTCGAAACTGGCACTATATAAATTTGATGTTTAAACATATTTTCACACCAAATTATCCTAGATAATTACATATATATCAAAAATGTTGTGTTACCCATTCAATATAAAAGTTTGACAAGCAGAAGCAGTTTGGTCGTTATTTTATTTTTAATTTTCTGATTTGATTTTATAATTGGCAAAAAAATTATTTTTATTTTTTAGCTTCTTCATATTCTGGTAATTCATAAAAACTAGCCTTTATTTTCTATTTTCATTTTTATCATAATCATATTTCATTACTAATTAGGTAAAATATTATCCAATTATTGTATATTGATTACTAATAAAAATTTGATGATCATATCTTGATCATTCAATAATAAGAATTCCAATTTTTAATAAATATTTAAATATTAAAAATAAAATTAATGGACTAAATGAGTACATTGTTATTAACAAATTTATATTTGATGATATTACTAAGTCCATTATAATGAAATTGAATTAAACATATAAAAAATTAGCATATTGTAGAGTTGATTGCAGTCTTAAGCAATCAAATAGTCCATATGTGCATTATATATATAACATATATTAAATTATAATTTACTTGTACAGTAAAGAAAGAGAGCTTTAAGTTGTATATAGTTGTGAAATTATTACAATTAAAAAAATATTGGGATACATTTTGTTAGGGTTCCTGTTGACCTTAAACAAAAGTTATAAGAACTTCCTTTTTATCTCATCACAAAGTAAGATGATTGGAAAGGTTCCTCTTCATTTATGACAAAGAAAATATTACATGGACACTTATAGAAGAAAGAAAGTAGTGAATTCTTATAAGGAAGTTAGGTAATGAAGTTTGGTCGAACCATGATAAATCAATTTTGTATTTTCTTAATTATTATTGCAATTGTTTTATGACTGTCATAAATGAAATTATCTTAATTATATATTTATTACATTTCAAATAGGTGAAAACACATATAATTTATCTACTTCTTATGTATATTTTTTACTAAATTTAAATTATTGTGATAGTAGCATTTGATAAGTGTTAGAATATTTTAAATTTTTAATTCAAGAAAATTATTTAATAAAACAGTTATAAAAATTAAAATTTTATTTTAAGTAGAAATTTAAATTTAAATTAAATCCATTTTAACAAATCTAAATCTTGTTAATGTTTTATTATTTGTAGTATAAAAATATTATCACATTATTTAATAACGACACAATTTTTTATTTTTAAAAAAGGAAACAAAAATTGAAAGTTGAAAATAAAATAAAAAATTTAAATCAAAAAAGGGGTCGGTCAAATATTATTTCAATGAAAAAAAGGTACCAATCAGTGAGATCAATTAATTGGACCAATGGTAAAATTTTTCTATTCAATAGTGGAATCTCCACTAGGTGCTTCCTGCACAGAAGAAGTTTTTTATATTGAAGCAAATGGAAGAATCTAATAACGTTGAAGAGCTTATGCCGACAAATTAATTAACGTTTAGTATAAGCCTAATCAAAAAGAGGAGAAGAATGAAGCAGGTGTGGTGTGGTTTGTAAATGCCCTTAGTGAAATAAAGAATGATGAAGTTTGAATTAAATTGCGGAACCAATATATATATATGTAGTGCAGTGTTACCATTTGAAAACTTATCTGGTTTGTGTCTTTTTTGATGTAGGTGAAAATGGGGACAAGAAAACAAACTCAAAAGGTTGTCGGTTTCAAGCAACAAAGTGATTAGATGTCATGGAGTTACTTATCTAGCCACCGTGGTCTCAAACGTGTTTATGTTAATGTTCCATCTGGCTTAACCAACCATCTATGTTTATAGCTGAATCTATAAACCATTTTTCATTGTATAGTGCACTTATTTCTATTATCTATAGAGGGATATACATATTATACTAGCTAAAAGTAACGTATCCTGTCAGTATTTTGAATGGAAGATGATAGTGTAATGGATCTCTAGTTTGGCTTATTTAATTAAGCATGATCACTTGTTCTTTAATGTTACTTTTGGATGCACGGTGTTGGATAAGGCAGCAAATTTGAGCAAATAGAACATGCTTAAGATTTTCTTAGGGTATTAAAGAACGATGGAATATTTGACTAATTACTTGAGTATCTTAATGATTAAGTATAAACTGGAGTGCTCTAAATTTAACTTAATAATTTAGTTTCTCCTTACAGCCTTCAGGCTTATACAGTAGCCACTCATATGGCTTGTGCTTATATACTCCATATACTATTTTTGACTTGGCCTGATAATGAAATTCTTTATTTTAAAAAAAAATTGGTACCACCTCTTTTGATATCAAATAAGAAACAATAATGGTATCTTTAACTATTGACCTAAAAAAATTTATTAAAAGACCTTAGATGATCCAAGTAAGAAAATTAGTATTAAAAGACCAATTATTGAAGTGAGGAAGAGAAGTACATAGCTATTAGTGTTATATAAAAGATGGTAACACTTTTTATATTAATTATATTTAGGATATTGAATTAGCATATATATATATTTAAAAGGAGAAAATCTTGTTGTATGCAGTGTTATGAGTTTCGTACCGTTCCGGCCGGTACCGGCCGAAACGTACCGTTCCGGACGAAAATCGGTACCGGAACGGTCATAAAGGTACCGGCCATGAATTCCGGTCGGTACCGGCCGATTCCGGTCAGTACCGGCCGGTACTGCCGATTCCGGAATTTCCGGGACCATTCCGTAAAAAATAAAAAAACAAGGGACCATTTTGCAAAAATTCAAATTTCAAAAGAGAGAATGTGAGATGGATTATAGTAGACAAGCGGGATCGGAAAAGTCCCGTAGTCAGTGGAAACCATCCATACGGTTGTCTGGCCGCCGCCTGAAAACAGAGTAGCAATCAGGCTTTTTCTTTCTGCACAGTTGAACTGAGAAAGCATCAATAAGAAACAATGCTTCCTCGTACTAAACAACCAATGCAAATCCATAAAATCAAATGACAGTTCTCATCGAACGGGCTCATATCAAGTGTAAAATGGAAAGATCTGTCATTGTGGGGGAAAAAACAAAAAACCCCATATGGAGATTAGTGTAAAGAAGAGGAAAAATCGAGGAAAAAAATTGAAGACGCCAAAGCCTAAATCTGTGAAAAGAAATGCGGCGTCTTCTTCTTTCTCCGTGTTTGCCTCCATTTTCAATCTCTACCTACGCCTAAACTCCAAAGGGGATGTGAAGATCCCACTCAAGCCTCTCTCTTTGTAATCATAACCCATCAAAAGAAAGCATTCTAATTGTAAAAGAAGAATGACAATTATAGTTCCCCATGATGGAGGCTGAAGGCGGAGGATAACTGGCGAGATTAGGGTTTTTCAAATCAATTATGGTATTTATAGTGTTTTCTAGGTAAAGCCCATTCTCAAAAGATGTGTTCGGTCAGTAATGCTTCTTGGTTGGGTCTATAATCAGGTCATATCGTTACAGCCCAACAGAAACGCTCACTTAGTTAAGTACTGGCAGATTATTACTGCGCATTTTGTGCAGTACTAATGCCCATCTAGTTTAATTTGTTATATTATTATATAATTTTTATGTATAAATAAATATGAAAATTATGTCCATCTAGTTTAATTTGTTATATTATTATATAATTTTTATGTATAAATAAATATGAAAATTTTAAATTATATAATTTTAATGTATAAATAAATATGAAAATTTTAAAATTAGTAATTAAATTATAAATATTATAAATTTGTAATGGATATTTTATTAGGAAGGCTTAAATATGTTATATTAAAATATATAAGTTAGAATATAATAAATGAAAAAATAAAATTAGTAAGTAAAGATTTGGGATGAAAAATTTAAAAATTAAGGAAATAAATGGTTTAATGTGTCTTATAAATTTAAAAAATATATAAACTAAATAAAAACCTCAAATAAAATAAGTTTAAAATAAATAAATATTGTATAATTTAAAATTTTGTGATAAGATTATTAATATTTAAAATTTTAAATTTGTAATAATAAAATAATAGAATTTAAGAGAAGATAAGATAGAGAAGTTGGTTTAGAATAAAAGAAAGAAACGCGAAAAAAAGGAAAAAAAACAGGAGTTATCATTCCATTCGTCCATTTCATCCAACGGTTCTATTAACTTGTGTCTTATCCTACCGTCTTTAATTTAAAATGAAACTATTTTTAATCTTTTTCCTTATGTAAATTATATGTAGAGTCAACATTGTAGTGATTATATGGTGCTCCACGTCAAATTTAAACATTTAATTGATATAATTTTTTATTTTAGCAAGTCTTTTAACATGAAGGAAATTCCTAAATTTAAAATATAATATACTCTTAATTTTATTATTTGTATTTTTTAGAAGAAAATAACATATTTGCCAACTAAAATAAAATTATCACTCAAAAGCTAAATTTTATTTACTATTTAATTTAATTTATATTTTTTAGATGAATATAAGTACTAATTTAGAAATAAAATGTTAATTTTAGTTATTGTTTTGTACTTTCAATATCTATTTTTAAAACAAAAATAAAAAATATTTTAGTTATTTATGTTATTATAGTTATATTTTTGTTATTAATAATAATTAAAGATTAGTAAAAATTAAAGATTAATTAATTAATTGTATTTTTTATGAACTATATTTTATTTAAAATGAGGATTGATAGGAATATTAAAATTTAAAATTTAATTGAGTTGTCAGGTAATAAAACGTTAAAAGGAATGTCGCCATAAGCGCCTCAAGTTTTAAATGTCAATAATATATATTGCCGCATACGTCTCTCTGTTTTTATAAAAGTTCAGATTTTGGGTTGACAAGTTTTGCAATGTTCGCCCTTAACTTCCAATGCTCGATAGCGGCGTTCATGCGAAAGTCTTGCTTCTCAATTCTGGGTGCACCTTTTCTAGGGGAAGAATTTACAATATCCTCTTTTGTCTCAAAGAAAAAAAAATCAGTTGCGTGCTTCAAAGAACCTTGTAAATTAGTCATCTGATACATGTCAAGTGCAGAAGCCCCAAAGCTTACATCGAAGATGCAAATTTGAAAATAATCCAAAGATACATTATCCTAGAAAGTAAAAAGAATGTTAAACCACAGTTTTAAGCAACAGTGTTTAACGGCTTACAATATATTGGGCAAAAAACCTCCTTTGAACTTTATAATATTGTCAATAGATGCAGATGCAAAACAATTAATAAGAAAACAAACAAATGAATACATATAAACTACAACTTTAAGCAACAATATTTGACAACTTACAATATACTGGGAAAAAAACTCCTTTGGGAAGACTGAATTTCTTAATATTGTCAGCACATGCAAATGCAAAACAATTCATCAGAAAACAAATAAATGAATACATATAAATTTCACATTGTTACAAAATCAAATGTAAACGGAAACAAACAGCAAATATTTTCTAACCGCCAGCAGAAAACATATACGTATGCCTTTGACTGACAGCAAGGCCTGCAAAAGGAAATATACTAACTGCTTAATTCTTGAAAAATAAGATTAGTCACATGCAATTGCAGTATTACAGAAGAGAACAAAGAATTAACTACCTCCTACTTGTTCAATGTGTCTTGTTAATGTCAGCCTCAACCTTGGAGAAGCAACATCCTATATCTGGTCATCCAAACTCAGGAAGAAAATAACACTTTTAACGTATCATTCCCTTGATTGTTTTGAGAAATTGTGAAGCTGTTTGATCACATAACAGCCAAACCAGAAACAATAAGTGTAAATAATCTCAATGAAACCTATAGATTTTTTATCTCAACCATTTTTCATTAATAACAACTCAAAAGGATTTTATTAAAGAAGACTGCATTGAAGCTATTTTGACATCTACATCATCACCATCATATGTTGCACAATTAATCGAATATATTGGCAATGAAGAGAACCCCTTTTGAATACAATCACCACAAAAACATGTAAAGAGAAGAATCTCAAGAAAAGAAAAATAAGGAACAAGATTTGGTAAAGATGAACCGACGCATAACTTAGGAGGCTGTAGCGGTTGAGTCCTTAGCTTGGCTATCCTAGTGTTCAGCTGGCCAAGATGGTACTTTGCATAAGAACTTTGGAATTAAATAAACTTCACAGAAGCAACATATTCAAGAACGCTATCAATCAAGAACTAAAGATAAAGGGAAACAAATCATCTACGCATTTATATAACGGCACACTGCAGATATAATACCTGTGGCTTTATTTCTGAATTCGGGCCATCTCAGCCTCAATTTCTTTAATGTTCTCAATAATCCCCATATTTTCTCCAACTGAGTAAAACCATCAAAAGAAAAAAACAGATAGAAAGATTTAGTCTTTATGAAATTGATAACAAGAAAGATAATAACATATCAAACTGTTGGATCACTCTGAATTTTGTATCCCTTCCTAAATAAGAATATCCTGCATGTTTTCCATGTATATATTTTGCAAATTTAACAAATCTCACATTATGGTAAGCAGGGTAAAACAAATCCAGCTAGAGATGACCATCAGATGGAGAATGTGCTGAGCTTTAACCAACTATTAGAACAGTCAAGCATCTCTATTCGATTGAAATCCAACAAGCCATAGATGCCTACAACTAATAATTAGTATAGAGGAAACTCAACATATTAACTCCATGAAATACAAAGCCTCAAGTCTAACATTTTTATAGCAAACTTTAATATAGCTATTACTCCATAAATACGGGACTAAATGAAGGCAAGGGTGTAATATGTGACAAAATTAATAGTTGGCTGGTACAAAAGCATACCATCATACTAAATGCAGATTGATATGAAGAAAACGTGTTAATACCTATTTTGTTCATAGAGAACTGGGAACACAGGTGAATTCTCAATTATGTGCAGGAACTTCTTCAGCTTCAAATCAGACTGCCAAAGACACAATGTTAGCAGGCATGGCAAGAATCCCACATTCTGGCAGCTAGTGAACAATTTACAACACCAATATTCAACTAGATATAGAAACATGGCAGATATAAAGATCTAAAAGACATTTAAAAATATAAAGTCAACACGCAGATACAGTGCTGGATAGTCAAGCATTAATAAATTTGTGTAAATACACCCCCAACAGACAAATAAGAAATCAAGATTTAGGTTCACTAACCTTGTAAAATTCCATTAGTTCATCAGCTCTAAAGGCTTTCTCCTGAATTACAAAAAGGCAGGTGAGAAATCATGAGTAGTAAAGCAATCATCTATCATGCTTTATAAGATACAATACCTGTTTCAGTGGAACAAAGTTTATCTCCACCAAGAGGCAAAGCCTGAAAATAACAACATTAATATTCAAAATGGAATATATTAGTTCACTATAAGCTATTACCATAATCACAGAAGGCACAAGAAGAAAAACTTTGAAGTAAATTCTCTTAGGAAAGAAGAGAAAATGCAACCTGCAAAATCAGTCAGTATAAGATGGAATTATGAGAAACAGATTAGCTGAAAAGCTGAATAATTATCTTCGTAAAATAATCGTTACTATCATACAAGGTCATACCAGAAATGGAGCGAAGAAGTAAAATATTCTCAATGTACATAGATATCATATAAAAAAAATCTTCCATTTGTTCATCCAATGAGGTTAAAATTTCATTAAAGCATCCAAAGCTCCAAGAACTATCTCAAGATAGTTTCCTTTTTATTGTATTCATTAAGGATGATCCAATTTAAGGTAAACACAAATCTTGGATGTAGCGAAAGAAGGTATTAGAGAAATCAACCTCATAAGTAAAAGGGCCTTGTAAGGTGTCCAAGTCATGTGTCCCAATTGCAACTAACGTTCTCCTCCTAAAACAGAAGATGATGCAAACATAATATAGAAAAGCATTCCTAATCTCCAGATTGTAGAATAATCAAGCTTCAAATTGTGAATACTACCTGCAGATGTTTTGATGAAGCTTATCTTGGAGGTCAGTAAAGCTGTTGTGACTTGCTTCATCAAATGTAATATCTCTCAGAACAGCACAAACAACATACGGACAGATCAAAGCTGTCTATTGGAAGAAGCAGATTTCCCATAAGCCATGAATGAGAGTACAATAATCAACCATACTCAGTTGACAAAAAGAAAACATACCTCAGGTTTTACATGCATCTTAATGGTTGAGTCCTTACTAATGTTGGCAAGTTTATAAGTTGGCATCTTATCCTGCTTATTGAAAATGCGGAGAGCTTGAGCAAGACCCTCAAGGCAAAGCAAATCATATCTGCATAGTCAAAAGAGATTATCAACACTCTCAACTATCCCATCTCACAACATCTTGGCTGCAGATTCTACCAACTCATTTTGCTCTTCGGTGAACGTATCACCTAGCAATGAGCAAAACCAAAGGAACTCTCGTGGCAAGATTCATTGTAGATATGCTTTCAACATAACAAATCAACTTTACAAATAATACCTCAGGTACCCTAAACATGCTTACCGTGAGAAGATTTAACGTCCAGAATTAGGTCCAGTGCATAATCATAATATGGAACTTGACTGCTCAATTCAGAGATTGAAATCGTCCTAGATGTATTCATCATCAACTTCACAGAAAAACTCATTTCCTCGCAAATTACAGAACCATGAAATCCATGATGTGTCATCTCACTAACATCTGAGTCTTCACTGTCAGTTTCAGATTCTTCTGCAGCTTGTTCAATTATGCCAGAATCAGTAGGTAACATGTACACACTAATGAACTTGTCAATTGCATTTCAAAGAAGGTGAAACCAAAAAACAACTCATAGGTTGAGGACAATGCTTTGAATGCTCCGAGTAATATAAATTTTATAACCAAAATTATAAACTGCAAAAGTATACACAGTTGATAGGTCGAGATCCCTGGTCCCACTCCTAAACCCACAGATGAAACCAATTTATATAAATGTAGAATGAAAAACAAAAACAAAACCAAAACAAAAACAGTTCACAAAGCCAAAATCATGTGATAAAAAACATAACCCGTTCAAGAGAACAGATACTTGCGTAAATTACACAATTCCTAAAGCAAGAATTTCACATTCATGAGCCAACATTCTTACTTAATAAAAACACAGATGAAAAAAATAGAGAAAAAATGGGTAGGGTATTCATCGAACGAAGCAAAAACTCAGATCTGCATCTTCTATGTCTTCATCTTCTGGGACACCTTGAAGATACAAAACGTTGTTACACCTGAGGATTATATGCAAAATAACATTCTGTAAATCCACAAGAGATTATAGAGAGTAAATTATACTGACTTCACGTAATCTTTAAGTACTCTTATTTATGCTACTGAACATGTAACTTTGAGTTATGTAGCAGGTCATAAGATGTAATGGTTCAACCTATCTTCTGAAGGATCTCATCAGATGCTAAAGCAAAATTTTGAAATAAGATTATAAAGCATTAAATCAACCATGCGTTTTCATCCATTCAATCATACTTAGCAATCAAAACCAATCCCAAATGAACTCTGTAGAAGATGCTTGTATTAATATATACATACTATTCTCAATATTTATGCTTGAACTATTACGTCCCAAGCTGTTTCTCACATATCTGTGAAACTTTTGGTACATCATTAATCAGTCAAATGGCAGAAATTGTGCACCTATCAAAATTTTTAAGAGTATTCAAGCATGTTGAATAGACCAATCAGTCTATTCAAAAGTTTATTGGCACCTGAATACTATGGCTCAAGAGAACAAGGCTAGCTTGCAATTGGAAGCTTAACTTGGCCCATCTTAACCCAAAAAATTGGAACTAATAAAGGATCCATGAATATATATACAT
>JANKOE010000005.1:25790612-25801737 GCA_026284465.1 Erythroxylum citrifolium
TTAAAAAGTATACACAATTCAACCCCCCTTCTTGTGTGTTTGAGTAGCATTTTGTTAACTTGTGATTCACTTCATCAGGATATGAACATGTTAGACTTGTTGGGCCATAACTCCTTCGTTTGACATCCGATTGAGGCGATTCTTAAGGCGTTAGACTTCTAACACATTTTTCTACCTCCCCTTAAAATTTCATGGTCATTGGTTTCGAATTCCAGAAGTTTGATTTATTGGAAGTGAGTGGTCGGGTTGGAGAGCTTAATCGGGCTATGCACATATCTTGGATTTTTAAGCATATCTTGAGCTATAGAGCTCCGTTTGAGGTGATTCTTGATTCTACATAAACTAGAGACCGAGAGCTACCATTTTCAAAAGTCAATTGTAATTTTTTGTGATCGTTGCTTTATGGGCTTGCCTTTGGGGCTTGAGATGTTAATTAGTGAGGGCTTGTCTTTGAGGGTTGAAGAGTTTAGGAAACCCGCTTATGTTTATGTTCTTCGATTTCGAATCAATCGTTGGGCTTCGAAAATGGGGTCCAACATATTCTATGTTGAGAATGTTCTTTCATGATTAGGGAACTCTAGAACTTACTTGCAAACACTAGTTGAGATCACATAATCTTATGCAAACGTTGAAATGATGAAGGCAATTAGGATTTACTCCGTTAGATTAAAAAGCCAGCATAATGTCACCCCTAGTGAGCCCCCTTGAGCTTAAATGAAACATTTTCTCTCTTTAAACCTAAAATATGAGCCTTGACCTTGATTGTTTATCCTCTTTATTACACTTACCATAAGGGCAAGTTGGGCATTTGAAAAGGTATAATCGGGTTTACAGAATAAATGTGGGAGAATCATAACATATAGTTGGCTTTTGAATTAGGGATGGATAGGGTTGTAATAATTTGTATCTCTTTTCTACATTTTTCCTCTTCTAAACTTATCTTCTTCTAAATTTAAAAAAAATCTATCAAAAATCAAAAAGAAAGAAAAAATATATAAATTAAATAGTAAAGAAAAGAGAACTAGAAAAAAGGAAATAGAAAAGAAAAGGAAGGAAGAGAAGATAAACTGAAAATGACAAGAAAAGGGAGAGGTAAAAAGAGAGGGGGATTAGGAGTGCTAATCTTGTTAAATTAATAAGAAAGAATTGAGTACTCTATGCTTCGTTTTTCTATATTACTTTAAATTCTTAATTAATTCTTTGGTTTTAAAATGTAATTTTCCTTTTTCCTACTTTTAGCCTGACCCTATTACAACCAAAAAAAGGACCTTTGGATTGATATTTGGGATTGATATGGGTGGTGGAAACTGGATTAGTAAGCAAGCCTATAGTAGATGCCTTATATGAAATTAACAATGAGTGAATGTATCCTATCCTTGAATGCTTGAGAGGATGGAAAGTGAAGTGAGTGTCTATCACACTTGTTAATGGTCTTTTAGTTGAAATACTTTTTAATTTTGGCTAAGTATGTGGAGAATAGCTTGTTCGTGGAATATTATGAGTTTCAAGTTCTTAGGTTATGTTTGTTGAATTAATCGTTAATATCTTTGATTATTAATTGGGAAAATCATTATTTTCATTGTTTGTGTTTTTATAGTCTAGTGTTCTTTGTTTTGCTTAGGGAAAAGTATAGTTTAAGTGTGGAGGAATTTGTTGTGTCTATGCTTTTAATTACTTTCATATCTTGATTTGGGTTACAAATTCTTGTGTTTTGCTCCAAAGCCTTTACTCAGCGAATCAGGATAAAGTGTTTAGGATTGCTTCTATTTTTATTTTTGTTCAAGGTTAATTTAAGTGAATCAATTTCAGCTCCATATGAGACAACCCTGGGTAATCAATTATGACTACCTCATATACTTACAAGTAGAATAGCCTAGGTATTTTAGAACTTGTTTTGGGCATAACACTTTGGTTAGAGAAGTTTCCCAATAGGAAAGCCATATTTAGTAGCTATAGGGTGTCTAGTCACTCACCTATCCCAATCACACCATTCAAATTTTTTTATTTCCTTACCTGTGCTGATGATTTCCATGAAATTGTCAACAAAGGAATAAACCTGGAATTTTCTAGTTTTGAGATGTATAAATGTTACAAGAAACTAATGGAATTAAAAGCTGAACTTAAAAAGCTCCTTAACTTTATGGGATATTGCACTAAAAAGGGCCTTAACCTAGCCAAGGAAAACCTAAACATATGCCAACAAAGCCTCTCTAATTTCCCTGATAATCCTTTGTTCATTACTAATGAAAAATAGCCCTTAGAGCTTACAATGCTTCTCTGGAAAGACATCGTTCCCTTCCCAAGTAAAAAGCAAAGGTAAAGAACATGACACCAATTATAAATTTTTATATAGAGTCCTCTTATCCAAAAGGAACCATAATATTATCTCTTCTTTCACCCTTCCAAATGGGAATAAACTTGAAGAACAACCTCATCCGTTACAAAGTGTTTTTGAGTTTTTCAATTGCTTCCTAAGGACTTCCTCTACTAACTCCTCCTCAATTTCAGAAATTAGAAAGTTTGTTCCTCGAATCATCAATAAGGCTCAGTTCTTCCTCTTAGCTTCTCAACTCCCTACTAATGAAATATAAGAAATAGATTTTAGCCTAAATCCAAAATAAAGCCCTAGGTCCTAACGGGCAAAATGCTCTATTCTTCCAAAAGATTTAGAATACCATAAAACCTTAAGTTTGTAAAGTTATCTTAGGATTCTTCTAAAATGGGAAGATCCTTATATTTTGGAATAAAACCAATATTTTTCTAGTCCTTAAAATTAGCAACTCAGCTTTTTAGAAGGATTACAGACTAATAGCATGTTGTAATACACTATATAAGATAATTGCCAAACTCCTGGACAATAGGCTAAAGGCTATGTTATTACATTTTGTCATCTATATCATTTTGAAATATCTCTAAAACCTTAACATCAAATCCTCAACAGTTATTAATAGAAAATTGTATAACGAACATACAACTTTTTTTTATATAAATTTAAGAACTCTCTCAAACCTAAGTTAAGTCCAATAAACTCGATTCATTAAAACTTAGTATCATCTATACTGAATAAAGGTAATTATTAATCAAAACAAAATATAAATGTAAGAAACAAAAAATACTTAGTTATCTACCATGATAACCAAATAAGATTAGGACTTCAATCATTTATTTGATTACTCCCACTATTTGATTATAAATAATAACATTCACAACTATTTGAAAAATTACTCTAATCTCTTTAATGGGTTAGGATCCCATTTAAATTTAATTGATCCTAAGTCACTCAACAAACTAACAAAACTTAAATTAAGTAGATAATATCCTTATTAATCACATCTCATGTGACTTCTACATCTATTAGGTGACAACCATTGTCAAAACATATCTTATATTTTATTCCTAACTCAACCTTTAAATTCATATGATCATAAGTAAACTCATCCAAATCATACAAGTTTAGATAAGTAGGACCTGTCGCTTAAGATAAAATATATTTAGGTTAAAGGAGCCTTGAGTTAATAAACAAGTCTTACAATAAGCATAATTATGATTTTATTTTTAAATAAAAGAAAGTAACAATCATGTTCTCAATGTGTACTTAATTAAATAAGGATTTAATTTATGTTGGTCTCATTAAACACAAAATACATGTAACATATCCTACATATAAAACATGTATTTAAATATGCATCAAAATATATCAAACATGTATTAATACCATGCAATTTCTCATGTCAATATAATCAAGTTATATATATGAAAGATCAAATCTTGTATCTTCATAATCTAAACTAATCTTTATAACTTCTTAGATAATTAAATTATATTTAAACCATTGATTCTTAAATGAATTAAATTCATATTTCAAATAAAAATTGATGTGATTAGAAAACAATTTTCAAATTCAATTGAAAACTATTTCCATATATCTTGAGTTCTTCAATAAAATTAATTGAAAATAAATTTTTAATAAATTGCTCTTCCTACTTAATATTATTTAGAGAAATTTCTAGTTTAAAAAATTCAACACGTAAGACCGTCAAATTCAGTTAGAAAACTATTTCTAATGTAATTAGAAATAACTTTTCTGTAATCGAAGAACTATTTTCTAATATTAAAAGGAAACCACTTTCATAATTAACTAAAACACTTTTAAATTTAATTAAGAAAGTCCTTTGTTTATTTATTTAGAGATTAACTCTTAATTAATTAGGAAATCATTCTCTAATAAAGTAAAAAAATATAAGAAAGCTCATTTTTCTTAATTAATAAATGAGAACATCTTTCCAAATATACTAAAAAACCTTTTTTGATAAATCAAGAAATTTATTGTTCAAATTATAACAAAATAATTTCTCAATAAATAGAATAATAATTACCTAAATAAATAAAATTTAATTACAAAAGACTTTCTTAACTACTTAAAAAATACTTCTCTTAATTTTGAAAAATGTTGTTAATTAATTCCAGTTTCATTGAAACATAAATAATTCTAATCATAGAAACAATTTTTTAGAATTTAATTGGGAATCAATTTAATTATTGATCTTAATCAGATTAAGAAAAATAGTTAATTTAGTTTTAAAATTAATTTTGAATTTAAAGTATTTTAAATTCTATTTAGAATAAAGTTACTCCAATTCAAAAATATATTGAGATTTTTACTTGTTTTAAATTAGATTAAACATAAACCAATTTCCAAACCCAATACTACAATATTCCTATTCTATACATAAAATATTATACTATCCTACTTCTTAAAACATCCTCCTTCGTCTTAAAAGAAAACCCTAGATCCAAAATTCAAAGTCACCGTCTCCAATAAGTCGTTGATGTCGTCTTTAAGATAACAACTAACACCGCCTACAGCTGAGTCACCAGCGCCACCATGTTCCAGTTTACAGCCTCGGCAACTACTTCTTTTTCTCGCCACTACCAACTGTGAGATAAGCTGCCTCCTCTATTGACTAATGTTAGTTTTATCCCATCACCAGTCTTAACGGGTTTCCTTACCCTTGAAATAGACGCCTCTCAAAAACAACCATAGGTGCTCTTCACTACCAACAACTACTCCATCTTCGTCGGTGACCATCTCAGACTGCAACAATTGCTACTAATATCACCTTTTCTTTCCACCAGCCACTAAAATCTACATCTCGCCTCAACAATGCCAGCCTCAACAGTTGGCATCATTCCCTCAAGTAACCAACATTTTCAGTAATTTCGACCACCAGTTCAAGACCAGCCTTCACCAATTCCCTCATCTAGAACAAAAGACAAACTCATCATCTGTGATACGACCTTAAATTGCCAAAAACTAACAACAAAATTCAAGCAATTGTAATAACCTTGTTGTGGTAACCTAAGGTTATGGTACCTTGAGTAAGGTTTCAAAAACCCAAAATGAATAAATAAAGGTTGTGGTTTATTCTTTTGGTGCAAGTAGGTTTTTCATCTTATTATTTTTTAGAACTTAATCAAAACTAATTTAAGTATAAGACTTCTCTGAATTTCCAAAATCTATACTAGAATTAATATGATTTGAATATTGTGGTTGAGACATATAGTTTCTAAAATTATTTTAGTAGTGTATAAAAACATTAAATCATATCCAAATCTAATTTTAGTATTAGGATTATGCAACAATTTTAATTCCAAAATTATTATAATCAAGCATGTATAATCAAGTTACATAATTTGTTTAATTTTTCAAAAACCAAGATCACTTAAATTCTATAACATGATTAATGTACAAAATCTAATAAAACAAAAATCCTAGCCTATAACCTATTGTAAAGTTTGATCATTTTCTTGTCTTTTCTTTCAAACTGCTTCTAAAATTAGCTAATCTCAACCATCTAGTCATGCACGTATCTGGCCTCTACAGTATCCCTATAATGTATTAAGATAACTTTATAATTGGTGTAGAAAAGGTTAGATAAGAAGTACTAACTCCTTTATAACCAAAGTATATATATTTATAATAGAGATTGGCCCTTTTAATAATTTAATTGAAATAAAAATTTATTTTCAAATAAACATTAATTAGAATTACAATTATTTCCAATTAAATGCCAATTGAGCCCAAAATAAGATCTAATATCCTATATTGATCTTGATTTATTAAATATCTCATATTTAATCATAAAGATTCTCAAATTTTACAATCAAATCAAATTTGATTAAAACATCTTTCTCTCTTTAACCTGATATGTATATGTGATATATTAGATTCTTAAATATGTTTAAAATATATATAAATTATAACTCTATATCATGTTTAGAATTAGATAAATTAAACTTATTTTATTCATCTTTTTCTGTAATTAAACAATTTATATCAATAGATCAAGATTAACATCTAGCTACATATTGTAACCACCTAAATATTTAGGAATGTCAAATTGGTTTTGACAAATATTTTAATGCATAATTCTTTTTTATAATTTAATCATTTCATCTTACATTATTATGTTAAGACATAAAATATGGAATTAATGTTTATTCTATTTGAGTCCAATCATATTAGTTTTCCATTATTAGCAATTGATTTATTAATGATAATTATAGACTATTTTTTATAGTGTCATTCCACCTTTTCCAAAAATTTTCTAAACCAATATCAATCAAGAGCAATGAATTATTTTCCTTAATTACTTTAGAGTAATAAATCCTACAATGATTACTCAACTACCTGATCTATATATTTCATGCTTCATCCAATGACTACCAACTGAGCTATTCTTGAATACAATAAGTCCTAAATAGTATCGAAATATAGCAATCATTGTATGATTGTACAATCACTTATACAATCATAATAAAGAGAAATTTTATAGATGTACAAGTAATGCACCAATTGGAATTCTCATATGGGATCATTTCAGCTAACTTCTTTTCTAACAAACATCTATATATTTGTTTAAATTTCTCTGTATTTACAAGAAAGAAAAAATAATGTGTACTAATCTTTTTATATTTTATTGATGTCCAATGTCAATAAAAGAATGATTGAAAACAAATTAGGGATAATACATTAATATCATATGAATCTCATAATTATAATTTCATAAAAAATTTAAATACAATATATATTTATCTCATAGATTTTACCACATACATCTAAATATCTATAAGATAACTATTATCTTTCACTTATTATGTTACTAAAGTACAATCATTTGATTAATTATAACGCATAAACCAACAATATTTCAAACCTATATATGCGATGTATCATGTCTTTTTTTTTTCCCTTACACGGGATAGAAAACTACCAAAAGAAACTACACAATCTCAACTGTAGCCATCGCACTCTGCTAACAACGAGTTCTGCGGTAAAGTATACCTTGCATCTCGTAATGTAAAAGATTCATAATAGCCAGTGGAGGATCCTGGAGCAATGTATCATATCTTGCTATACCTTCACGTAACGTTAGAAACTGTACGTTCTTTTCTCATATTGATCTCCAATTAAACCTGACGGTGATGGTAATCATTTCCTAAAATCACATAATTAATATACCACTGCACTTAGATTGGATCATTAATCTTACTAAATACCTCACGTTTGTGCATGTGACAGAAGCTCATTGGTCTGACGGCGAGAGAAGTCAATGCTACATAGTGCATGCCAACCCTAAGCACAAACACCACCTTTCATCTCTGTTGTTTCTATGTTTGTGCTTACAAATTGA
The DNA here is from genome assembly GCA_026284465.1 of Erythroxylum citrifolium. Taxonomy (NCBI): domain Eukaryota; kingdom Viridiplantae; phylum Streptophyta; class Magnoliopsida; order Malpighiales; family Erythroxylaceae; genus Erythroxylum; species Erythroxylum citrifolium. The sequence goes on from JANKOE010000005.1 coordinate 25,798,307, forward strand.
AAGGGCTTCTCAGGACAAAGAGGGAGACAAGATGGAGACAAAATATAATATTTGGGACCTCTTTTGCCACCTAAATTCATTTACTTGTATTTTAACCTTTTGTAACACCAAAAATATCCAATTAAAGATTGCCACGTAAATCCATTGTCGTTTTTGTTTTCGGTACGAAAGGCATCATGTTTCCCGTTGGACAGAGTAAGCAATGAGGATTGGAGTATTCATAGAGTCATTCTTTCGATAATTGCAGAGATACACACACTTCATCATTTGTTCTATGATAGTTAGACAGGTGTAATTCTTATATCAAGGGACCCCAACCCTTTTGAATCACAAAATGAGGCTTTAGAATGAAATTGGAAGGTGACACATCCACTATGACTCTCTCATCGAATTGCTGTAGACATATGTACTTCTCTCCCTATATTTTAGGAACAAGTTGCCAATGAAAGTTTTTTTTTTCTTTTTCTGTATCCGGAGAATAAATACAAATTCTTCCATAAAAAATAATTAGTGGAAGTAGCATTTAATTTGGGATACTTTGTGTCAATTCTAATAACTATATATGATTTTAGAACACTTTATTGTACTATGATTTATGATACTCTCACTTTTTAGTTACTTCCATTGAATATATCAATAGAAAAAAAAATTAAAAAAGGGTTTTATATGTAGTTACTTTTGACTTCAATCAAATTTTATCTGTTCTGGAAAACTTCTGCAATGGATAAGTATGTTATAAGCTCCATTTGTCAAGGCTTCGAGATGGGTCATTTGCTTAATGAAAAGAGCACTTTGTAAATCCTTCATATGCATGGTTTTGACTTTAATTAGAAGGGGTTGAGGCGCCTGCTGTGCTTCGTGCTTAGAGTGCGTAGTGTATTGTTTGTTACGTTGAACGTGGAAAAATAACAAACGCACAATATTTGCTTTTCACATTAAAAGTAAGTACAAAATGAGTCCAGAATCGGAGAGCTAATTGAATGTAGTGGGTGGGGGGGAAAGTCATACGTATTTAGATGCTAATTTGTAGCATTTTCAATCCATAGAGCGAGAGATATCCTTCTTTGCGGGAGAATTGGTTTGATAATGGTGAGCCCTAGATTTTCTACATGTGTGATGCTGGAGTCCTTGGTGCATAATCCCCAAGTCAAAAAGTAGCACTGAAAAGCAAGATTTGGACCATATGGCTCTGGTGCAAAGTACCAAGACTGGGATACTGTTTTTGGTGTATGGAGATGGTCAAAAAGGTCTGACATAAGTTGGTGGTTGGGTAGTGGACAATCCTTACATATATATGTAATAGCCACTCACTTTCCCATCCTTTTGCTCTAGCTTAAGAAAAGAAGTAAAAGATACAGAATATGTTTGTAGGTACGTGTCGGATCGTTGAAACTTTAGTAATGGAATCCACGAGGGTATTTCTATCTCATGGTTTTGGCTTTTGAATTCGTCTTCATGCATTCATAATGTCTGCATCTTTGTTGGCTTGCCGACTTTTGAGGAATGCCATGCTTCGTTTAACTTTTCTTTTTTTCGACAAGTAGGTCAAATGCCATTCCCATTTTTTCAAAGGATTTGTACATGCTTCACGTGAAAGCTATACATGATTCGTCCTTACATGAGACCACCAAGTCACATAACATCAAATAATAACAATATTTTTTTTCAGTTTATTATATACATTCACAGTAAAACTCATTCTAATCACCTAATATTGCGCAATGACTTGTTTAACAAGTTATTTACATAAATGTACCCACACTACAAGAATAACACTTTTTGCGACATTTTATTAATAAAACGTCGCAGATTATAATAACTTTTCGCGACGTCTATAAAACGTCACGAAAAGTTCAATTTTTTCGCGACGTCCAGTGAAACGTCACGAATTTGTTATATTTTTTACGACGTTTTATTAATAAAATGTCGATGTTGGCCAGACCCAAACACACAGCTAATAACCCAACCCATCCTCTCCTAAACTACCTAGCCTTTTTTGTTTTTCCCCGATTCTTCTCTTCGTTTACGCAAAATCCCTAAAACCACTCTTGCATCAAAGCTATCAACTTTCATCTGGTAATCTCTGGTTTACGCAAATATCTTCGTCATACAACTTTATTCTTACTGTTGTTTAGCTGTCTTGGGTATATCTGTTCATATTCTTCAAAAAGATTCGTCCTTTGGCCAATAAGGGTTAAACCCACCTCCAGAAACTAAATCTTTCTCTTTTCGCTTGACTAGTTAGCGTTCAAGCCTTCCTTTTTTTTTTCCTTGTCCAAGTCTCAAGTGCTAGTTCGAACTTCTGTGTTTGCATCGGAAGCCTGTGAAGGAGAGATAAACAGTAAAGTTTGAAGCTTTTATGTCAATGGCTAGAAGTTCTCCAGTTGTTCGACATCAAAATCAGGGTGTGGTGTTCTCCGATTCTGGTATGAAGCTTCAGCTGTTTTGTCATGACAGTAATGTCGGTAATGGTAAATTTCATGTCCGTGGGTTATTTGCCAGTGTCAACCAAGTTGGACAGGGATTTGGAATCGCTCCTAGTCCTCAAAATTCACTGGACAATGCTAACACGAAAGTCCTGGCAACCACTCTACAGATGAAATATGTGTCAATGCCTGAACCAACTTTACCCGTTGAGAGAAGGTGAAGCAGGCAACAACGGGCAGGCCCTCTGTGTGTTCGAAATATCCTAACCTTAACCCTAATTTTATTACTTTCTTGATTTTCCTTGTTTTACGCTCATCCCCTTTTTATTGGCTGTTTAATTTTAGAGAAGCACAAGGTCAATGAATCTTTACTAGAGGAGGTTCAGACGCTGAAGATGGAAGAGAACAAAGTGAGTTTGGAGTTTAGATGGGATGTATTGGGACTTAAATCATATCAAATCTGGTTTCCACCCTTCTTCTACATTAAATCTGGATATATAAATCTTTGTATCAAATTCCATGTGTAGGTGCTTTTTTTTTTTGCAGATTTATTTTTACCCATCAGAATAGTAATCTCCATGGGCCCTTCCATACTGATATATTATACTATTCCTTACACAATGGGGTTTTGATGTATATCCTTATTATTTAGATGGCAAAGAACAAACCTGAGATTGCTTTGGAAGTGAGCAGAACTTACTGGCTCTTTTGGTGTTATAGACATCGCCTAGCTTCCTCACAATTTTTGCAAATTTTGCAATGGAACATAGATGATTCCTGATTCAATAGCTGGGTTAGAGAATCTTGAGGAGCTCAATTTAGCTTCAAATCCCTTGGAAGCATTACCAGATTCTATTGGTTTCCTACAGAACTGGAAAATCCTAGATGTGTCGAGCAACAAGCTAGAAACCTTGCCTGATACTATTTATCATTGCAGGTAACTATTATTTGTAAGAGGATGATGATTCTCTGATCAGATAACTATATTCATTGCTGCCTATACTT
>JANKOE010000005.1:25801837-25821474 GCA_026284465.1 Erythroxylum citrifolium
CACCTTGTCTTCACTATACTCATTGGTACCTGCTTAGAGGTGTGTTAATTTTCCCTTCCTGTATTGTTTGATATTCAACCAAAGTTTTTATTCTGGTTAATTTTCTAAACATTTCAACTTTCTTTTCCCCGTGGATTGTAGGTGATTGAGCATATGGAGGAAGACCAGGCCTTACTATTTGGTGATGTTGCATTGAGTTACTTTTATTTCAACCCTAAACTACGAGTACAATGTGATCCTGCAAAATTCTGCTCTAAGCAGCCAAGAAGATCCGGATGATAAATCCCTGTCACAGTCTTGCAAGTTCCGAAATCACGACCATAAGTTTGAGTGGACGAGAGAGGAGTTTAATAATTGGGCCTTTGAATTAGCCAGAAGGCACAATTATATTGTAGAATTCAATGGGGTTGGCATTGAATTCTCAACAGCTGCTGTTGGTGAAGACATAGTGTATTTGAGGTGCAGTTTTGCTAGTGCTTGTGACAGTACTTCCATGGATAATTCCTTTGTATGATGTTGGGAAAATTAGGTTTTGGATATGTATCGACATTTGCTTGCGATGTAACCACACTCGCTAATGAATATTTTATTTGAAACCTTGTTTATGAATTGAATTGCAATTAGTATATTTTGATATTAATTAATGTATTTTGATATTTATTATTGTATTATTAAAATTAATGATATGCTAAAAAAATTGAAGAATTATTAATTAAATAAAATTTATAAATAATATTGAATAGATATTAAACAAATAAGATTAAAAATTGTAATTAAAAAATAATTATTAAAATTAAAATTATTAAATTGATATGTTTTTCAAAAATTGGAAAAATAAAAAATAAAACAAATAAAACGTCACGGAAGACATTCTGCGACGTTTTTTAAAACGTCGCCGAAGACATTTTGTGACGTTTTTTAAAACGTCGCGGAATACATTATGTGACGTTTCAAATAAAACGTCGCGGATTGCTTTACATTCTGCGACGTTTTAAAAACGTCGCGGATTGTCCAGATTTTTTGTGACGTTTTATAAAACGTCGCGAAATGTCGGTATTTTTTACGACGTTTTATGAAAGACGTCATGGAAAACGTTTGCCTACCTACATTCTGCGACGTCTATTGTGACGTTTTTTAGACGTCGCAGATTCTCTTCTGCGACGTTTTTAGGACCTTTTGTGACGTTTTTTAAACGACGCAAAATGGCTTATTTCTTGTAGTGCCACAGCATGAACAAAATTAAGATGAGCACCTGCCCCTCGGCAATACTTATAGGAAAGTGATCTACTATGTTAAATGTTTCTTGTAAATCTGAAAGAAACCTTTTCTTGTATGCATCTCTGGAGTCGAGAGACATAAAAAGTAGAGTGTATCGAAGTGCATTCACCAATGACTACGTCATAACCTCCTGAAGAAGGAAAAACTGCAAGTATTATATGTAATATATAACGGTATCTTAGTTATGTATCTCGGATCAAATGTGAAGGGAAAGAAACGAAGAAATGTGGAAAATACCTGATTTTGGTCTCCGTAACTTCAAACGAATTTTTCGAAGCCGAAACGAGCGCGAATCTACCGTCGTCTTCACGAGAACTACTCGCGGGGACAAGGCTAAGATCTTTCTATAGTTTTCTAAAACGTAAGCTCTCTTAACGAATCAGAAAGTCCTTATATTTATGATTGATAAATGAGCAACTGCAGGAGACCTTAACTTTTATATATAGCATCCATATCGGGCTTCCCCATTACAAGACCGATATGGGTCCGGTCCACACTGATTGGAACCCATTTTTCACATAGACTTCAACCAATTGATTTAGATCATTTATTGAATTACTTTATTATTTTTATCTGGATCAAATTACGTAACTTAATCGATAAGTTATTGAAAAATCGAAAAATACAATTAACAATGGTCCAACTATATAAGAAAGTCTAAAATTGTCTAACATTCTCCCCCTTGGACAAGCATTAATTGCAGTTTTGACTCAAGTTTTAAAACAGTTTAAAAAATCGGTTAAGCCATGTTACAAAATTAATCGACTGGGTTTAAAAACAAAACATTTGTTCAAAGATAACGAAAGTCCATCATTCTGTCCTGCAAGGCTTTCGATATTGAAAAATATCAAATGCATTTGTCATGTGCGACACAGATTTAATACAATCACGTATACCTAATACATCGCTAACATAAATGGAAAAATGGAGTGTAGCAAACTAGGATGATACCTTTATGATCTAAATTATATCATCTTCGTTTGCAGGTCTCGATTTCTCCAACTTTATGCTAAACCACATATGCTAAACTGTATTAGAGAAATCTTGTTTTCTCTCACCGAATGCTAAACAGCATTAGAGAAAACTTGTTTCCTCTCACCAAATGTTAAACTACATTAGAGAAACTTTTATGTTCTCCAACTGAATGCTAAAATGCACTAGAAAACCTTTATGGGATTAAAAAATCATATCCCCCTGTGTCATGTCAAACTTCATGAATATCTGTATAAAATTGTATGCGTCTAAATGACATAGGCTCAAGGTCAATATATATATATATGTCCAATAACTTTTAAATGCTTAAGATCGACACAAATCTTAAGACTTATATATGTATTATGACAATATACGATAACACATATTACCAAGGATAAATGATGATCATCTTTATTGATAAACCATCATACCGTCATAATACATCAAAATGTACAAATGTACATGGTGCAAACATAACAATCCCCTAACTAACAATGTCTAAGGACTTCAAAACACTCGTACTATATCCTTCTATTTCAAACACAAGTGGGTGAAGTCCTTTAGTTAAAGGATCAACTAACTTTTTCTCAGTCTTTAAATGCTCCAAAGCTTAATGTCACCTTTTTGTATCAACACCTTTATGGCCAAATAATTAACCTTTAAATGCTAAAACCCTATGATATTAGTTGTTGTTATTAAACAAACACAGTAAGAAGATTACCACAATACAACCAAATGAGTCTAGCCACTGAATTAACCACAAACAATTTAGAAATTAAGTTCTTGAGCTAAACCGTCTGTGAAGCAGCTCCATAACATGCACTCTGCATGCATGATCGAGTAAGTCACTTGTGTCTACTTGACACTCTTCCACAACATTGTACTATCTGCAAACTTAAAACTGTAACTTTAAGTGGACTTTCAATCATCTGGACACATGGTTAAAATCTGAATTTGAATTCCCTATGAGGTTTAGTCTATTGACTGTGCTATATGTCAACATATAATCCTTAGTTCCCTTTAGTATCTCAACACTTACTTGACTGCATTCCAATGGTCTACACCTGGGTTAACCAGATATTGACCAAGCAGTCAAATGGTGAATGCAATATCCTGCTTAGTACATAGCTAAGCATAAATCAAGCTATCAATCATACTAGTATACGGAACATTACTCATAAGTCTCTCTTTACTTTATTCTTTGGATACTGTGTGCTAAGATTTTCTGTCACTATGAGAGATAGGTGCTACTATAGGTTTACTGTTAACCGTATTAAACCTTTGAAATACATACTCAATGTATGCATTATATGAGAGGCTTGATGAGTGTTGAGATCTGTCCTAGCGAATCTGAATATCTAGGACAAAAGATGTTACGCCAAGGTCCTTCATGTCAAAGTTCTTGACCAAAAGTTGCTTAACCTTATATAACATGGTCAAGTAATTTGACGTGAGCAATATATCATCCACATGCAGTAATATGAAGATAATTTTTCTCCCCCTGACCTTATAGTACAAGCATCTTTTTAACTTTATTTTTTATGAAATCGAAAGAGGCCAAACCTTTATCAAATGTAAGGTATCACTTTTAGGAGGTTTGATATAAACTATATATTGATATGCTTAACGTGCAAACCATGTCAGTTTTATCTAGATCATGAAATCCTTTAGGTTGTACCATATAAACCACTTCATAAAGGTCTTTATTCAGGAAAGCGGTTTTGACAGCCATCTGACGTAACTCTATATCATCATGAGCTACAATTGTCATAATTACTCAAAATGTATCTTACAAGGATACGAGAGAAAAGGTAAGATAAATTCAACCTTTCTCCCTGAGTGAACTATTAGGCAACTAAACAAGCCCATAAATCGTTAAACTCTATCCTGAAATCCTTTAGGTCTAAAACTTCATTTACAACTGACAAGTTTGCAGTTCTACTACAAATCAACTAGCTCCCAGACCTTACTATGCTTCATAGATTGCATCTTGTCATTCATTGCATCCCACTACATATCTGCATTGGGTCTAGAAACAGCTTATGTAAAACTAAATAGATTCGAAACATGTCTAATATCATAGTCCTATACACTAGATAGACTATGTAATCAGATGGGATAACAGGTCGCCTCACTCTGGTGGATTTACCTAACTGCATTAAATCTTGTACCCCTAGGAACCACTGTGTGTACAGGTATGGATTCATGTTCCTATATAGGTACGGTACAGAGATCTAGATCCACTGAATATAACTGTATGAGTAGCGGGTATATGATATCTGTAGTATCCGCTCTGCTATCATCCGAAGGGTCAATAGGTCCACCATCATCATAGACATCGTATTCCAGAAACTTAGTTGTTTGTGATTTTACTATTCTGGTCCCTCCTTCTATACAATAAAAGTTGTAGCCTTAAAATGTTCGAGATATCTTTCTAAATAGCAATGAACGGAATGAGCATGCAATCCTTCTTTATAAGGATTATACTACCTCAGTAGGGCAGCCCCATACACGAATATGTGCAAGACTGAGTTTCCAAACTTCTAAAAAATCAAGTAGAATAGCCTTGTTCTGCATCGACTTCTTCAAGTCTTGTAGGGTGCAGTTATGTCTTTCGGCAATACATCATTTTTCTTATAACTACTCGGTATAGTGAATTAAGTCACTATTCCAACTAATTCCATATATCTGACAAAGGGACCTTTTGAAGTCCTGAAACACAATGTTTGCCATGATATTCTCCTTCATTGTCAAATTTGTCTATCTTGATAAATTTTCCTAATTAGTTCTCAACCTTCAGTTTTTAAGCAAGAACATATAACTGTAATAGAAATAATCATCAACAAATGTCATAATACATTTGGAATTGCACAATGCAACTATATAAGGTCTTTCAATATCTGTATGTATTAGACTCAACAAGTCAGAAGCACAAGCTGACCCTTTTTCCTTATTAGTCAACTTACCCTGCAACAGTCAGCACATATTTGTAGATCATCATAATCTAGAGTTAAGAGAATGCTTTCCTTAATCAATCTCTCAACCCTAGTTCTGGAAATGTGGCTTAAACTTTTATGCCATACCATATATGACTTTTCATTCATTAGGGTTCTTCTTTTCATGACTTGCTCAGCAAGATACAAAGAAGCATATGTCTAGTTCGGGGTAAGACACATTCTATACAAACCATATAACAAGAAAGTTGTATCATTTTGTTTTGCATTAAACAACAACTGTTCAACAAATGCATTAAATACAAAACGTCAACCTTCTTTGTCCCAAATTAATACAAATATCACATATAAAATGTGTTGTGTAAAAAACCAAAATGAACCTTGCAGCAAGGTTCAGACATACATTCCCTATAGATATTACTTCTTCCTCTTCATTGCCATCAACCATCAGTTACTCCTTCCTTTATTTGGCTTTATCTTGGATATGAACTCTTGCATTGTGGAAACACCTTGATCAGATACTCAACTATCTAGTCACCAAGTATTTAATGTGACTATCGCAAATTAGATTCATAAATTGATAAGCCAAGGAGTTACTTGATAGTCACAATCTTTCTTTCTAGGCCTCATACTGCTAGCTTCTTTATGTCCCTAGGACCTTTACTAGCACTGGTGACCAGCATCAGCGTGTAGAGCAGATTTATTCTTTCTACCTATAATCTTAGCGAGTTTCATCTTTACCTTCTCTTTAGTTGTTTCGAGGGTTGTAGGAGTAGCAAGCTTGAGTTTCTCCTACTCAACAATATAATGGGCAACCAAAGCATTGAAGTCTCATTTCTCATCCTACGAATAATATGTCATCACCAAATTACTAAACTCTAGAGGGAGTATATTCAGAGTCTGGTGAACTATGAAGACATCAGGAAGAGGAATGTTTAACGTCTTCAGTCTACTATAAAGATGGATTATTCTTGATATGCACTTTAATACTCCCTTTCTCTCGTATACCTTATGAAGAATAATTCTTTCATTAAGACACGTATCTCAACATTAGGTGAGACTATATATCTTTGGGAGGCATTTCCAAGAAATTCCTTCATTATGTTTGTATCCAAAAGTCCACTAAGCAAATGGTCAAGAATGGATCTTTTAATGGTTATGCGACATAATCTGTTAGATCGATCCCAGGCTTCATATGCTACTTTATGAGCTCTCGAGCTCATGGATGTAGGTGGAGATGACCGATTCGTCCGTATTGCCATATCAACCTCAGGTATCTCCATAGCATTCAATACATCCTCTGTCCACTTCTTTGTATTGAAATCGATCAGGGTTTCAATAGTAACACAGATTTTGTTGACCAAAAAGGTGACTGCAAAATGATAATGTTTAAATCAGCACAAAAGTAGGACAACGGTGATACTCAAAGCCATTAAATAATATTTTTTTGAAAATTCGGTCACATATATTATGAAACACCTATGGGTTGAATACATAATATATGCAACTAGACCTCCACATAAAAGCGATCAAAGTACAAACTATCAACTCTCATGACACTACTACCTATGAGCAAATAGATCATTCAATCAATAACTTTCCTCTATCCAATGTCTTTATGCACAACTCAAAATCTCATGTAAGGCCAACACCTATGGACAGAATAACCAAACATGAGACTAGAGACATCCCCTAACGTGTAAGCAGAACAATTCAAAATACTGACTCGAAAGGCCACTGTGGTGACTACATCCTCATCAACACTCAAAAAGCCTACAAATACAAGAGATACATCTTTATGTTATCCTCACATTCTTTATGGGCATATGGTATGTGACAATGTAACATCAATAAATGCAAAAGTTCGAATGAACAGTCTCATTATTGCACACTCGTCCTGAAGACATTCTCTGAAAACTTCATTTGAGACTTTCGCAAAGGAAAAATCTCAGTAGAGCGACTATCATATATCACCGGACATTGAACCGACCACCTGAGACAGATAACCTCATATATCTACCTTATGGCAAGTTCATTACACGAAATTTCACTCAAAATGACTTTATAATGTCTTAATTCCTTTTCCAAGTAACTATCATATGATCCTGAATACTGAGCATGAGACCCGAAACAAAAAAAACTTGAAGTATCTCCCTTATGTGATATCCGAAACATGAAAATTCACTCGAAATCGGATTCAAAATGCCTTAATTCCTTTGCTGAAGTTGAACTTTAATTTATTACTAATGTAATAAATCTAGCAAATGGAAATAACTCACTTTATGAATTTTTCAGACCCAAAAACTGACCCAAAATATCCCGGGGCACCCTTAAGAAAAAATTGGAATTTTTTTGCTTTTTTTAAATACTGTAGCAATTTCGTATGGCTTACATCAGACGCGCGTGACGCGGAGGGCACGTGATGGGCACATGTCGTGTCAAACGTGCGAAGGATGCGTCTGGTGCATGCGATGCACGCGCCTAACGGTGAGGCGCACCCTCACCTGAAAAAGACAATTTTTGGCGAGTTTTTGGTCAATTTTTCGCGCTCCCGAACTCATTTAAACTCGTTTCTCAAGGCTAAACACATTTATACCAATTTCATGCAATAAAAAGCAAGAAAAAACTGAGAAATAGAAGTTAGCTCTCCGAAAACCTTACGGAGAAAAACCGAAAAACCTTCATTTTTAACTATACAATCACATCACCGCTCTGATCCACATGTAATACGTAACGGTACTTTAGTTACATATCCCGAATCGAACATGAAAGGGCAAGAAACGAAGAAATGCGAAATATATCTAATTTCGATCTCCATAACTTCAAACAAGCTTTCTGAAACCGAAACGAACACAAATCCACCGTTGTCTTCATGGAAACTACTCACCGAGATGCAGGTAAGGTCTTTCTATAGTTTTCTCAAAATGTAAGCTCTCTTAATGGGTCAGAGAATCCTTATACTTACGATTGATATATGAGCAATTGCGGGAGATCTTAACTTTTATATATAGCATCTATATAGGGCTTTCCAATCACAAAATCGATATGGGTCCGGTCCACACTGATTGAGATTCATTTTTCACACGAACTTTGACCTATTGATTTAGATCATTTATTGGGTCACTTTATTATCTTTATCCGAATCAAATTATATAATTTAACTGATAAATTATTGAAAAATAAAAAAATGCAATTAATAATTGTCCAACTTTATAAGTAATGACAAAATTGTCTAACATTATACTTTCGATGTGAAATTAGGACAAATCTAATAGCATTCCAATTTGTGACTACCTCCTACAATGATTTTGAAAGGTTGCACAACGTTCACTTCACACTTTCCTCTCTTAATCAATAAAATTGCAATAGTGTTTTATTGTCAATCAACATGTGTAAGATTTTCTTTTCGTGATACCTATCACCATCTATTTTCCTTCATCTACCGTTCTGTCTATAACACATTAGGGATTTGCTTGATCGCCACTATTTCTAAAAGTTATATCTTCCTCTTTTGTCCTCACTGCCTCTTCCTTTTTCATAATGTATATATAAAGTTACTTTCTCTCGTATCTATTCCTAGGTGAATATCTTTTGCCACATTAAAAATATAGGCTCTTAGACCTTCACTAAATGTCCTTTGTGGTCCACTAATTCTAACAGAAATCAATCAAGGTCCACGGCTACAAGAGTAGGCACCAGCCTAACGATATTAGCGTTTTTGGTTGTTCATTATACGAAGTGACTGAGCTTCCCCCTAATGTTCTCACATAGTCCCCACCTGAAATTTACAAAGAGTTACATTAACAGTCACCACTACTTCTTACTCTTTAGTGAGTGCATCGCTTGTTGAAATGCCCAAGGACTCAACAGTTTCATTGTTCATTCTAATTCAGGCTTAAGCACTTTTGAAAAAACCACCAGGTACAATTAAGGTAATAATAGTCTATTATAATATAGTTCCAAGTTTACAAAATACTCTTGTAGTAATCCTTCATTCTTCAACTCCTTAAAATATTTCACTGGATCCTTAGGAGAATGGTAGCACAAACTCCACTACCTTAATGGTTCCTTAGCCAATCTTTTTTTTTAATGTATAAATGATACTATTCTTGAGTCCTCCCTTCAAGATGCATAGAATCAATGCTTACTTTCAAGTCCACAGAATTGTGATCAAGGGCCAAAATTTTCTCAAATATACACCAAAGTTTTTAACTTTCACTCCTTTAAATATCAATAAGCCTATTTTGCTAAACTTTGGTGTATGAATTTAAAGATTTAGTTGTAATACCTGTATTTGCATCACCTACAATAACTAGTTTTGGCTTTCTATTTTTGTTTGTCATAATTAATCTAATGTGTCATTGACTAAATATATATTTATTTAATATTAATTACTAATAAGAGTTATAATTAATATAATTTAATTATTTATTTTAAATTTAATTATATGATCACTTTAAATTTTAATTTTAAAAATAAAATATTTTTAAATTTAATAATTATTTAATAAACATATTTCAAGTTTCAAATATCTTAAAATGTACAAATTTCAAATGAAATCAGTTTTAATAATTATAATAATAACAACACTCAGTATAAATCTCACTGATGCGCAGGGCCTGGGAAGGTTCGATAGTACGTAGTATTATCCCTAACTAGCAAAGAGACTGTTTTCAAATGAATTACAAGAAGAATAAATAGTTAAAATATATATTAATTTATATATAATTTTTACTTATTGAATAAAATGTAACTGCATTAATATTAACAATCAAATTTATTGTTGTTTTTATTTAGAAAAAATAGAAACTAAAGTTAAAAATCACAACAGAAAAAAGTAGAAGTGAAAATAAATTACTGTTGATTTGTTGATAAATAGTAAAAAAATCCTCATAAGCGTGGAAAATAAAGATCCTAAATTTTAGTTGCTCATAGTTTGTCCAATGACGTAAAATTTGTATGGATCAGCCATTGTTACAAGAGAAAGTGAACACTTACGTGCGATGCATCACCTTAAAGTAAAGCTTTGTGGGTGCGTGATGATAATGTCAAAAAGACTAGAAGAGTGAAGACCCTTTCAACTTTTACTTTTAAGGCTACCCGATGATGATGCCAAAAAGACTGGAGAATGTATCAACTTCATGGCCTTGGGGGTATCTTATGGATTAGGGTTGCTAATTGTGGTGTAGAGGCCACTAGCACTGCAACTCAAATATTGTTGGGATTGCAATTTAAGGATTTATTGCGTTTCGTAATTCTCTCGTTTAGTTGTCAGAGATTTTTCAACCAAAAACCTTTATCAGGACATTATTCACTCACAAGTCACAACAGACCCTTATACCTTTAAGCTTTTCTTTTTATGACAAGGCTCGGACAGGATTTAAATAATCAAACTGTAGTATTTTATGAGTTCAAACTGTAGTATTTTAGACTTCTAATGAGTTCAGACCGTTTTGAATCCTAATGACCTAATAAAATATTTATTTTTTTTCCTCATTAAAAGTCCTCCAATGGCTAAATAAATGTCCGCTTCTGCCTCATGTTGTCATGGTTTTGGTAGGTAGGCTGAATGCGTCCTAGTGCTATAAACAGCCAGATACGAGTCTTCCACAGAGAGCTCATCTTCAAGGGAACATTACGTCGTCAAGCATTAGCTGCATCCATTTGTATGATTTAACGTTGAAACTAGGCTCAAGGGCTAAACCAATCGTTGCAAGTGGTAAAACCTTTCTGATCGTCCAGATAAAAGATCACCAAAGTATTGTCAGAAAGTGAAAAGTCATGACATCCGCCATTAACTAGTAGCCATTGAATGTTGAAAGTAACCTCTCTTAGATGTGCCTTACATTGCTAGAAACTTGAAGCTATAAAGTAGGCCTTGTGTAGTAAAGGAGGTGAGAGAATTCCATTTAGTCAAATAAGTAAACTTGGTAGCTAAAACTCTATCGGTACATGGATACTGTTCAGCCACCAACCTTCATAGATCATTGCCCATCAACAGTCCTTGATGTAGTACCACCAAGACAACGCTCACCATTCTCACTCACTCGTTGTGGCCATGTTCTTTGTCACCAGATCTTCATCATAGCAGAAGAGAAATCATGTATATACTTGCTCAACATAACTAGGCGCATTTACCACAGAGCATAACATTGTCCACGTTCTGTCAATTATCAGAGTATGACTCGCAAGACTACATACAATGCATCACTTGCATAACAACTTTGATAGTAACTAGCAAAAGCATCCGCTAAGCAGGCAGTGTAGATAAAAATATGAGATCCAATTTACATAAGATGTCGTGGCTGGCAGTGAATTCTCCGAATGTGAAATTTCTTAACTATGTATAATCTGAACCTACGTAGCAGCTCAAAAACAGACAGCTATTGACAACGTTATACACATAGAGCAACGATACATTTGCCAACAGTTCATACTTGAGGCCTACAAATGACAAAAAACGAAATGATATGTATAATACCTCAGACATATCAAAGTGCACCAAGTTTTTTTTCTAGGACTTTAGATTTCAAAACATCCCATTGGTGCAATCTGTCCAGCTACATCTTACATGCAGAGTTGATGGCATTTAACCAGAGTGATGAAATTAACATGTACATAAGCATTCACCCCCAGGGAAAACTGCATATGATCAGAAAATAATTTGTGTAAAGATTATTAAATTTCATCAAGATAAAGTCCGTCTGTTGAAAGATTCCACTGTCAAGTTAGCAGTGAAGGCCGGAATTGAATTCATCTTGCGAATAAATATGTCAACCTGCAAAAAACAGATAGAGAATCATCAGCTGACGTACCAAAAGTTCAAGAATGGGAGTGAATAATTCGTAATAGCATCAGTAACAGATGACAATGATCAAGCAAAGTAAAGATTCTAATTCTTTTGCAAAAGAATCAAGAAAACTACAGATATTAAGAAATTTTGACTCATCCACTAATTCAACCATCCAACATCATGCAGCAATTTCTAAGAAAACAAGGTACAAATTTAATACCACTACTCACCAATAAACAACATTTGAGATGGATACCATTGAAATGTTTCAAAACTTATAGTTATTATACATTGATTTACTAGAAATTGCATTAACCGTAGAATCTTAAATACGATCATAATATTCAGTAAATCAAGAGATATTCCTACCAACTATGTATGAGCTTCATGTACCATGTAATATACAACAAGCCTAAAAAGAAGATATGGTCTTTGCATTCACAGATGTAATCCTTTATGGTTGAAACACATTTACTTCTCTCGTAAGCTCTTTCTTTTATTTCATACTAGAAGCAAACGTGTTATTTGCATTGTATTTTCTATAACTAAATTTATCTTAAATTTATATTATTCTTATTATTGAATTTATATAAGATTTAATTATTTTGTAATAGTATCAATAATTATTTAAGTTGTTCTTCTACTCGAAAGAGTTCCCTGTTTAATATTATTATGTCCTGATTTAGTCAAAATTTTGAAAGTATGAGAAACGAAATGAATAAAGCACTAAAATAATAGAAAAAATTTCAGTAAAGCATAAATATAAATTAAAAAATTAACATAAAAATTATAGATGTATTATTAAGGAATTGTAATCTAAAATTTATTGTTTTAAATTATCATATAAAGGAATATTTAATTACACGTCTTAATATAATTTAAAACGTTATATTTAAATGATCAAGATTTTATATGTATTTATAGTTCTACGTGACAAACTTATCTCAAAGAATTTCTTATGTTGAATTTAATATAATTTTAAGATTAAATTATAAAAAGAAGACTTTAAAAAACTATTTGAACCCTTGGAATCCTAAAAACATCTTTAAATTGCTACTTAATCAAAATACTTTACTATATATGTTACAATGTTACAATAATTTAATATATCATGTTTAATCTATCGAAGTTTTATACATATTTACAATCTTAGATAAAATTATTCCCAATTCAAAATATAGTTATATTAGCTATTAGCTTTATATATATATATATATATATATATATATATAAGTGAAAACAATTTAAAACCTTAAGGATTTAAATGCTTTAATCTATTTATTTTTTTATGTTTAAGAACCCTCTTCAAATTATCACAAAAATACTTAATTACATGTATTGAAACAATTAATGCATAGGTTAGGAAGTGAAAATACTTTAAAACCTTAAGGATTTAAATGCTTTAATCTATTTATTTTTTATGTTTAAGAACCCTATTCAAATTATCACAAAAATACTTAATTACATGTATTGAAACAATTAGTGCATTGCATTAATTGATTAACATTGTATGTGTATTTGTAATCCTATACTGACAAGCTCATATTAAAACATTTTCTTTGTATTAGTTTTTATATATAGAGTCAATTGCAATTGTATATCTCATTAAATCTCTTCTTAAGCAAGAAGAGTTGTATGTTGTTAGTTTGACATCTTTTCCCGAAATCAATATTGTTGGTTTCATGAATCTCTTCCCAAAAGAAGAGTTTTAGGCATCTGTTCAGTAAATCTGTTTCTAAGCAAGAAGAGTTATATATTGGCTTTAATTGATTGTAAAGTTGAAGCATCTATACTCTTTAACTTGCAGGGAAACATGACAATATTTTAAGATTTATTATTTCATTGTAAGAACCCAAGTATGAAGATATAATTTTGTAAATCCAAAGATATAATTAACAAATATGTTTATCATTCCTCTCTATAAATAATAACTCGTGTAAGCCTAATAAGAAAGATGTGTTTTTTTCAAAAAATAAAAAATAAGAAAGATGTAACCTTTATTATCTCTGTGTCTGTAAATGTAATACTTTACATAGAAACCACGTAAATCCTATGTTTATCTTTCTTTCCTAATCCTATGTTTATCTTTCTTTCCTAATCTTTTTTCAGTTCATATTTCAAAAGAACTCGTCAAAATCTAAAAGAAGACCGTAGTCCTTTCTTGTGCACTCTCAGAGGACCTAATTTCCTTGAAGCTAAACTTTTCATTGTTTCCAGTCATGATCATTCCATCCATATACAAGACTGAATTTTAGCAGCATATTTTTCCTCATATAACACAAAAAACTCATTCAGAGAAGCAATGGTATCTGGTTGTACACATTCTCAGAAAGCTATTGGCAATTCCCATACGATGTGCAGTAGAAAGTGCAGATGTGTGCAATGTGTTAGGTTTCCAGCAAAGGCAATTGGCAGGACAACAATTGCTCATACCTGACGAGAAACCTCTGGCTGAGAAGTGTAACCATTTACCTGTAGAAAATTTCAAGACAAAAGAAAAAATAAGCATTTAAATTCTTATTATGGTACTAAATTTATCTAGTCTAGAAGAACTAAAAAATGCTCCTGCTTTATAAAAGAAATGCAATCAACAGGTGTTGAGATACTAAACAGCTGTAAATAGATTATACTACGATATAGATAGGTTGTAAATAGATAAGATAGAATAAGTTTGAAATCCCTTAAATTAAGGGATTACATTAGATAGCTTTAGATAACTTTCCATATTTAAATTCCTACTTGTAATGTCCTATATATGGCTGTATACTTCCTATTCAATATATGAGAATCTATGAAAATTCTTTCCCACAAAAGGTTTTATTTCTGAGAAAACACAGCTGCTGTTGTTGATTTTTGGCACCTTTAACTTCTCTATGTGGACAATGTTTTGTCCTTATATCCCTTTAAGTTGTGTGGCATAAATTGCAGTTTCCTGCTGTTAACAGCTATCTGAACTTATCTGTTCTCCTTCTCTTTTGCTCACGTACACATGCGCGCATTCACACACACACACACATGCATGCACACATGGGGGTTGCTTATTGCTGCTGTTGAGATTTCAGTTTGAATTCTATAATGCATTTGATGAACATGTTTAGCTTTATGTCATATGCTTATGCTGTGACAAATGCAAACCTTATTGAACAGGTAGAAAAAGATTCAGTTTGGACATTGTCATCAGATTCTGAGTCTGGTCTTGGTACTGACCTTACTGGGGAGAACAAAGAGAGTGGAAAGGATGAGGAAAATGTTAGTGCTGTTCCAGTTGGTGACAGTGAACGATCCCCATTGAAGAATGTTTCGAAGATGAGATCTAGAAAAGGTAAAAAAGTTAAATGGGGTAAATTGCACTAAGACCCCCTATAGTTTTATTGGATTTTAAACCTTTCCTTGTGGTTTAAATTTAACCATAGAAATATGGTTATGTAACAAATTATTTTGTCTTTACTTCCACGTTGTACTTGGTACTTATAACCAACAATAAACTTGTAAATATGAAGTTTATTTTTAGAAGGGCCTGTTTTACTAATTATCAGAGCACAGGGGCCTTTAAAGTTGCATTCAAACTACAGGGGATTTTGAAGAACAATGAAACTACAGGGGTTTCATTCAACAATATGGTGTAACTAATATCTAAATGAGGAAAATTGGATTTCTCTTTTCGGGCTTTCTCTCTTTCTTTTTTCTTTTCCCCATTTCTATTTCTGTTGTTCTTTTTTCCCCCCTACTCCTAGAACATAAGAAAATAAAGACTTTGCTGGAAGTCAAGAGAAATTATTGCTATTTTGCTAATATTTTAAAGTGACGGCCTAGAATAAATGCAAATCTCTCTCTCTCTATTGTGATAATGTTGCAGGAAATCATGGTGATGTAGAAGCTGCTAAGCAAGAAACATCCGAGAAGCATGTTAGTGCTCCTGTAAAAGCTATAAATGCAAACTATATGTTTTTTTACCCACCATATGGTTCACTGACTTCTATACAACTCACTTGTAGTTATGCAAGTCGAGATTACCTTTGCTGCTCTCTGAGAAAGTCCATTGTTCAAAGGTAGGTTTCAGTTTATGTCGGTTGGGGCTTTTTGTATAGCTGGTTTCTATTGGATGCTTAAACTGCTTCTATGCTGTTAGGTCTTGTTAATTTACCTTTATGAATTTGGACAACTTTTAATCGTCCAAGAATAGAACTTACTATGGATGAAGCAAATTAATTGTTTTATCACTGGACAAGTCAATTTTATATTCGTTACTTGAATATTCACTATTCTGTTTAATGAAGATTTTCTATGCAAAGCCACTACACTTTCTTGCAGTTCTATGCTTTTGAGTTTTCATGCATATATACCTTCATGAGCACATGCTTTGTACATGTTATTTTCAAATCAACCATGATGGCCCTAGTAAATTGGAAAATTGATTGCCTAGTTTTGTAATTCAAACATTCAGAATAATACAATTAACCCGAAAAACCTTGCTGAACTAGAGCAACTATGAAAAATAAGCAGCATTCATCTAAAGTAGTTGTTGCTCTACTAACATATGGGAAAAGTGTTACTTATTGCAGCTTCTAACCATTTCCTTTTAGATGGATTATTTGCACCAAGGTAAAAACCCAAGATTTTCATCTTAAGTCAAAATAAATATACTGAATCAAATATTTGGCTAATTGTTCACCTTGTTGGCACATTAGCATGCCAAGTAGCCATAAATACCAACCTATTGCCATATCTTAACCCTTGACCTTTTGCTATACTCATACAACACGCAATTGAATGTCCTACGTGGATAGGCTTTAGAAGAAACTAATTGCTAGCATTGCCACATGCATTATCACTCAATTTCCATGTTAATGTTTGTTGAGTATAGGATAAGGTATATAATACATATAGGTTTTTATGTATATTGGGTATATAAATTATATGATGTTCTTTTTTGCTGTGAGTGCAATTAACTTTCAATTGGATATGGCTGAGTCACTTTATTTAAACATCTAACTTAAGTTGGATCACCAATTTTTCTCTGATGTGTTTAATTGCTGTTGGTGGCTCCTAGTTAAGTTAGTTTTGATATTTTATGAAAGTAGAGATAATGAGAAAGATTAGAGAGGAGAGCATTAAGAGCATACACATTGCTTAACATGGTTCAGTTGTAAAGTACATAGACCAAGAAGGGTATTAAGGTGTGTTATTTATTAAGTTTAACCTATCTATTTATAGTAATAGGATAACACACCATTTTGGAGTAGGATAGTAGAATATTCCTAAATAATAAAACTATTCAATTATAAAAAAATATTCTTATATTTGACAAAATATTCTTATTAAACACTGTCCTTTGTGCTGATATGTTGATGCTATTTACATCCACTTCACATATAAATTTTGAAAACAAATAAAAATGAAATTATAGAACTATTCATACTTTTTTTTAATTGTTTGTTAGCTTGAGATAAACATATGCAGCTCTCTTGTGGTTTGACTCACTCTTAAGAAACACCTTAAGGTTTAATATTCTTTAAAAAAGTCCTTATATTTTTTTAAATGAACAAACACATCCCTTCTGTTAGTTTTTTATCAGCTCTACTCTAACACATCTCTATTACTTGGGAACTTTTTTTTCTACACTTCCAAATGAAGATAACATCATTTTAATGAAAAAATTGAAAAATGAAATCAAAACTAAAATGTCTGCCTCAGTTTGGTCATTTAGTTGCTTTATTACGCTTATTACCTATTCATCCACTATTCAGGATGCATACCTATCAATTTTGGATACATACCTCTCACCAAAACAGATGGTCGTGAGGGTTGTATTAGTTGCAAAAGATACTGAGATGTTGTAATCTACACCCATAGGGTGCCACTTACTCCTCCTTGAGGATTTGTCAGGGTTGTGTTTCCAGCGAATAGTGTTGTAAGTTTCCTTGTTGTTTTCCTTAAAAAAAAAGATTATCTTCACTTCCAAATTCTTCAATGTTTATGGTTAGTGAACTGCACTATTGGTAATATCTCCCTTGGTATTTGGATATTTGATTTTGATGCTTTTGACCATATAACTGATAACTCCTCTTTTTCTCCCCTTAATAAATTAGTTACTGCAACAACAATAACAACGTGTCAACAGGAATTTCGCTAAGATGTGAGGTTTGGGGAGGTCTAATTAGTAGAAAGACTGGTTTTAATAAATCCACAGGAAATTTTTTTTTTGAAAATGGTTGGAAGAAAATAATAGACAAATACATAAACAAATAACTGTATAAATAAAAAAATAAATAAAGCTAAAAGTAAATAAATAAATAAACAGACAAGAAAGAAAATAAATAAGTAAATAAAATAAACAAACAATTAAAAAAAGAAAAGAAAAAAGAAAAAACGAAATAAATAAATAAAATAACTATAGAAATAAGTAAAGTTTTTAGGCTAGTTAAAAAAAATACCAAAATCGAAGAAAATTTAGTTAATTTTTTTTAAAATCTTTCTTACTTACTCTAGAGAATTTTCTCCTGCCCTGTTGAAGCCTTTATCCTTTGTTTTTTAGGCCCATTATTTATTATCTTTTAATCATATTTATCTTAGTCAGATTTTTTGTTCTGTGACCATTATTTATATCTAATGTCCAAGGAATGGATAAGAGATTATTATTTATATCCACCTAAGAGGACTCACGCCATATTACTTCATAACCCTTTTGTACAATGGAAATATGTGGTCCTTATAATTGCATATTTGATTAATCTTATGTCATCCTGATTGGTCCCATTCAAAGGTGTCAAAGCTGTTTAAACACAGTGTTCTGCTTGTCATGAGAATAAACTAGTAAGTTTACTTGAATGATCTAATGATCCCTTTTATTGCAAATAATGGAAATATAAATAGATAGAGGACTTAACAACTCTTCCTAAGGAAAAGGAAATTATTGGCTAGTTGGCAAAACAAATAGCCAACATTTATTCATAGCAGAAACATGACCAATTCAAATATTTAAAAAAAATGATCTCTGCTCAACAGATCGGATACTTTAATCCAAATATCTTGGATTCTTGGTAGGCACCCTCCCTGATCCTCTTAGCACATATTTATCACATCCACCATTTTGCAAGATAGCACATTTCATGCCATTTTTCAGCACCCCACCATATGTCTTTGTTGGATCGCGTACGGCCCGAGTATTCACAATACACTGCGGAAAAGACCATACAAGAACATCACGTATAATCGAAAACACGAAGGATTAATGAAAATACCTTATTTGCGTGGGTAGGTTGCTTCTTTTTCGGATTCTAAGACACTGCAAATCGCGAATGCCCTCTACGGGTATCCACACGAGTATGCACGATCCGGGCTGCGGCTGTGGTGTGCTAGCACATCCCGAAACTCTTTTCGAACACCGCACGATCTTCCTCTCGGATGGCGGCTAGGGTTTCGTGCAAAACCTATTGTCTTCACTTAACCCTAATCAGACCTAAGTTTCTCTATTTATAGAGAAACCCTAATCCCATTAAAGGCCCAATTAGTTTCGGATCATTATATCTCATATAATAAAAGCCCGAAAACTTAATTCAGTCTAGCCCAATAAATATATCCACATATATTTATTCAATGCCTAATAGATTAGGCCCAAGAGAATAAGCCCAGATCAC
>JANKOE010000005.1:25872269-25886645 GCA_026284465.1 Erythroxylum citrifolium
AATTGATTTATAGTCGCATTCTGGCTCACAACTATGAGTAATAATTTGATCCTCTGGATCATTTTCTTAACCTAGAACACATTCTTGGCATTCGGTGCTCTCTGACTATGTTGGCATGTATGAATTCAGAGAGTGTCAGGGGGAAGAGTACATTTGCAATCGTGTGACTTAACCTGCATTCCATCTTTAGCTAACCCAGAAAACTGTATAAACTCATGCCTAAGATCTTTGCAGTGATAATTGATAATGCTGTATGCCTTCTGGTACCTGTCTCATCTCAAGAAAATCTTAGGACAAACCTGACTTTCCAACAAGAACCAATAGAGGCTAGCTTCCCTTTCTTCAAGTTTCACTAAAGCATCATAAAGAGCCTTGAAGCTCAAGTAATGACTACAAATATAGAGATGCTGCAAACACAATGTCTCTCTTGATTTTTGAAACAGCCTCTTCAAATTTTGCCTCCAGTTCTGTCTCACCAATAGACTTTGCTGCTTGTATAAGCTGCTGAAGAACTTCCTCCAATCTCCTAATCGCCCTGATTAAGCTTCCCTCAAATACTTGCGTTATTTCCATTATCTCATAAAATTTGGATCCTTTTGCCCATGCATACACAGCCTCCATGATATCAGGCCGAAATGAACTCACAAAATTCTCTACATCTATTTTGACCTGTCAATTAAATATCAAAGACAAAGATTTGAGCACTAGATCAAATGATTGCTTAAGAAAAAACTGTCCCCAATAGATGCTTAAATTTGAGTATCACAAATCTGTGGGCCAAGTTTGATCCAAAGTCCAACTAATCTAATTTTGTGTCATTTAAACAACTTAAGTTTGCAATATCGATACTATCATAATTTAAATACCTTACTCGTTCTTCAACTTTACTATAATCTAGTCCCAAATCCATGTTAAAACCATGTTTTGAGTTGCATGCAAAGAAGAAATCATAAAATATACCAAGCAAGAAATCCAACAATACCTTGCATTCAAGCTGAAGTTTGCCAACCATTCGAGCTGCATCTTGCAACTGAGTGAAAAGCAAGTCAAGTTCTTCTCTAGGTTTTGCAGCATCTTGAAGCTTCTCCTGCCAAACGAAACAAGAGAGAAGAGACACCATCTCTTCTACCTTTATGTCCTTTAGAACACCATTAAACATCAGCTCTGTGAGGGTCAACTCATCTGCACTACTAATTTCACAAGCAACCTTTCCCTTTAATTCAACAACATCATCACTTGTGATATATCTGCAATTAAAACCACAGTAACATTTAGATATCAGTACCAAACAGTCAGATTCAGTATACAGCAAACTTTGTTTACAACAGATTACAACAACTAGGCCAAACAAGTCAAAACTGAACATCACTGAGCTACGATTGTTGAATATTAAATAGTGGCGTTCATCAATCACAAAAGCATGGAGCATAACTGCATAATCATGCATTTGAAAGATTACTTTTAATCCCTCTCTGATGTAGAGTAATATGGAAAGGAACCAGAATCCTTCAAAGGGTTGCATGAATCCCTGTATATACAGATTATTAATTTCAGAACTGCAGAACATGCACAAGGCATTTCAATCCATCTCTTCCAGGATCCATCCCACAACACAGAAGTAACAAAACCAAGCAGTAACAAATATAAGTTTGGTGGCACAAAAAGAAGATTTGTAGGGGACTTGCCAGAAGTAAATTCAAACCAAGACATCACTAGAATTTTCTGGTTTCAATCAATAGATTATTCCTTGTGAGAAGCAGATTTTTTAAAGAAGTGGAAATATTCTTACCGTAGTCTCCGGAGAACTCTTTTTCTAGCTTTAAGCTCATCTTTGAAAGCCAAGACAGTGGAAGAACGCATTGCTTTCTTGATTGACTTAACCTTAGCAGTTAGTTCATACTTCGTGTGTAAAACTCTAAGCCTCTGCTCAATAAGAGTAGATTTTGCAATTTCATGCTTTTCAAACAGGTGCTCTAAAGCCTCCATCCGACGCACTGCCTTTTTGTATGAGCTACTTTGGATCTGAGATTGAGGACATTAGAATGATAACAATTAAAGGGAAGGAAATTCTGGAAAGAGACGACGAAGATAAGAAGCCCAGCATCATACATAAACAACATATTAATACCTTCATGTCTCCTTCAGGATCTAGAGGCAGCCCAGTAGGCTTTCTAGAAAGAAATTCTGAAACCTGTTTCAATGTGTTCTCTCGAACTTCTAATGGCAAAAGATCTTTTGACATGTACAAACGAGCACTACTAAGATTAACAATCTGTTTAAACATAATAAAATTAGATAAATGGCAACAATAACACAGACAAACAAAAACATGAAAAATTTAATACAGGCTAAGTTGAGATTAAATCCATTTCTCAGGACATAATTTCACTCCTTGACTGTGGTAACCAGGAAAAAGAAAACCTACTCAAACAGTATCCTCTAAATCGAGGAATAACTTCAATTGACTTCACAAAAAGAAAAGATCACTGTCATATGAAAGTCTTGACGTGTTAAAAGGAATAATCCGAAAAAAATCAGAAGTTTCCCCTCCGAACATGACAAAAAAAAATAGAATATACCAATCGTCAATTAGATTAAAATATGCAAAGCTGCTGCAGCAATTCATGAAAAGGTTATTGAAATTTTCAGTAACATGGAGAAGCTTGAAAACTTGAACAAAGCAACATGTTGGAAGTATATCAAAATGAAGAAAGCAAATAGCATCTTCTGAACGTTAGATTTATGTGCACCTAAAGTAACAACAGACAATTCTATGCATATTTTTCTAGAAAATTTTATCACATGAATGTATTGAACTACCAGGCACTAAAAATTTTCAACATTTTTTCTCAAAATTTATCCTTAAAGATCAAGACAATAATTTAATTCAAGAAACAAAAGGAAGATGGTCATTGTAATATGTGCAAGTCAAGCACTCCAAAACAGATAAAGTTAATATTCATCTTTTAGCAAATGTGTCTTTTTTTTAAATCAAAGTACATATAGAAATATTTGACCTCTACTTCATATTAAGGAACAGAATAGCTGATTCAAATATAATTTTACATCCTTATTATTGTTTTTAACATAGTTTTACTAGATTGTACAGAGATGAGCTGAACCGACATTGGCAAGCTGAGGTTGAGTTCACATAAAAAATAGGCACGAACATGAGCTTAAACTCAACTCAAAGCACAGGCTTGGCTCAGGCACAAGTTGAGTACAATAAACAAGCTTGAGCTTGCTAAAGCTCGACATGGTTCAATATAAGGTTCATTCAAGCTTTAGTTTGGTTACAAAAAGTTAAACCTAATATACAATATATATAAATGAAACTTAACTGAGTCTTTAAACAATCTATTTATGAACATGAATGAACTGAACCTTCCATATTTAACTTTTGGTTTGATTATTAAAAATTTTGGTTTGAATTAGTCCATTTATTTAAATAAATGTATTCCGAACTGCTCTTTATCGAGTCACACATTGAGCCTTTAACAAAGGCCTGGACTCATTTATATATTCCTTAAGGGACTATGAATCAATCTAGTTCATTTTCAGTCAGAACAAGCAAAGAATGTTCAAAAAATTCGACTCAGTCACTGGGAAAAGGATAAAATAGTCGAGATAGATACCAGCGTAAACAGCATATATTATCAAGTACTTACTTGGGATATGGGAACAGAAACAACAAGAGGCTCCCCAGGCTCTTTCAGAGGAACAATCGCAATTTTCTTTTTAGCAATTCCTTCTCTGCTCACCAAACATCTCATAAGGACATCCACAGTATAGTTTGCATCTGCTGGTTTTTTACTAGCATCATCTAATGTGTTCAACAAATGATAATTAGATGTGCAAGTTATGATAACAACAAACCCAACAAATAATGGAACTCCTACCTTCACCAGCAGTTTTTACTCTGTCAAAATTGACTACCACTCCCCAAGCTATTGGGTCTTCAATCAAGAAAGATGGGGAGTTATCATCAGTCCCAGTGACCTGGACGCAGACAAGCCTGCCTGATTGGAGATAGGGCAAGCAGTACTTGGGAGAAAACACAATATCACGAATATCCTTTTTCAAACTTTTATATTGCTTAATCAGCTCATAGTAGTTCTTCAAACTATCTTCTTCTTCAATTATCATTGAATCCCTCTCTTCCTCAAGGGCTTTGGCTTGTTTCTGCAAATATAATTGATCAATATGCAAATGAAAAACCAACCAATAAATTGTCCAAGCAGAGGTGAAATAAACCAGAGGATCAGCAACATCCAAGATTAGTAGTCATGGTGGAAATTCGTTAGCACATACCATATTCCCCTTTCTGGAGACTTTTTTTTTTTTTTAAATAATCTGTTTTGTAGTCCACATTATTGCATTTTCTTCATTTAATCCTCTTATTTTAATTTGTCTATTTTAAATCCTTACAGAAAGAAAAGGTAAAAAAACTCTTCTTCCAACTCCATTAGGAACTCGGCAAAAAAAAAAATTCAGTCCTCCTACTTGTCATATTTTTCTATTTCAGTTCTTTTATATTGAGAAGTTTTCTGTTGAAGTCCTACTAAAAGTAGAACTATCAAAATAGATGATAGAAAACAAATATGGATTATTTTGACAAAGCTACCATAGTAGCAGCATGTATCAAAGCTGATATATGAGTAGGCCCTTCCATGGCATCCGGTAAAACGAAGTATAAGGAACTCAAATAGCTAAAAGAAAATATGGATTATATCACATCAGAAAAGGTAAAAAAAGGCTTCTTCCAACTCCATTAGGAACGCAGATTTTTTTTTTCAGTCCTCCTACTTGTCATATTTTTCTATTTCAGAACTTTTATATGGAGAAGTTTTCTGTTGAAGTCCTACTAAAACTAGAACTATCAAAATAGATGATAGAAAACAACTATGGACTATTTGACAAAGCTAAAGAAGGCAGGGATTTCTTTGGCACATTTCAAAAAGAATAAGAACTTCAAAAGAAAAAGTTAAAGCAATAAGACTGAGATGACAAATCAACTGAAGTACAAGGATCACAAAAAATGGTTATCCTTTCACTTCTATCTCTTAAAAAATAATTAAAAAGATGATTATGACATTGGGATCAGTATAATCCTTTAATTACTCATACAAACGATAAATATTATTTCTCCACATACTGACACTCAAACAATCTGCATACTTCTGATGGAATAACTACAGTTAGTCTCTGTAATATCAATTATTAAAAGGCCATTCCCCCCTTTCTTTTCCAATCCAACTATATGTGCATATTGGTTAATAGTAGGTACTCTAAGTACCTTTGATATTGTCAACTTGATCTGTCTTCTTATCTAACTTCTCATATGCTTTTTCTTTCTTTCATGCATAGTCAGCATAATAGCCCTTATCAAACAACACAAGTCTGGGAACCAAAAAACTAGGAGAAAGACAGGATATAGCACTAACTAGCTACTCCTTACAGTTTAGCCTACAACATCTAATATAGTAAATTGTTGGTCTTTGTTCAGGTGCATCCCATGAGTTATTAGTCAACCCCTGTTTTCCTGGACCAAGCAACAATCCTCAATAAGGAAGTTGTATCTAACTAAATTCTGGTGTATATTAATTCATTCGTTCCTCACAAAACACATGTTAAAATAGTAAATCTTAGGTAAATGAAATACACAGCAGAATCAGTTTCCCAATTGTTGTAGCTTGTACTCTATACAAATAAATCTCACAGAATGTGTCCTAAAAATAAGAAAACACAGACAGACTTACATCTTATCATCTGGAACAAACAAAACTGAGGTCAAAAGATCAACCACAAGGGATGGAAACTTTAAGTTTCTATATGAACTAACCTCAAGGTCAGGTATGGCTCGATCAGCTTGAAACTGGTAGAATGAATTACGGAGCAAATTTTCAGGATCACCATCTTCCGAGCGTAATTGATTTAAAAGCATATTGTATGTCAAATGGAATGCACTGAAATGAAGTATAACAAGAAGTCAACAATAACTTCCTCTACAAAAAATCTTTTTCAGAATAACCCATATTGTCAATTTGGCACCAAGAAATTGAAAATGCATATTTATGATTTTTGTATCTCAAGACTCTTCCACCACTCAACTGCTGATTTTGGAGCCAGGACCAGTTATTGCTGATTTTGGAGCCAGGACCAGTTATTGTCATTTAAGCAGGTATATTGAGATCGCAGAAGACTCTATAGTCACGTCAACCATCTAACCTACTAGCAATAAGCTTCTGTATAGATCAATCTTAGAAAGGGAAAACATGAATATCATATTTCCAGTCAGGTGGACCGTATTGAAGTTAAAAGTGATTCACCAAGATTATATCAGAACTCAATAAAACTATGAATCAGACTTGAGTATTGGTACATGCAGAAGTAACCAAGTACCTGTTCAAACTATCAGCATTTCCTTTAAGCATCATCTTAGCTGTGGAAGGTTCAAGCTTCTCATCCACCATGAGTATGCATACTCCACGTTCATCAATTCCACGACGACCAGCACGGCCGCTCATCTGTATGTATTCTCCACTAGATATCCATCTAAACTTGTCTCCATCAAACTTACGGACATTTGTGAACACAACAGTTTTTGCAGGCATATTCAACCCAATGCTGAAAGTTTCTGTAGCAAACAAACACTACAGAAAAAAATTTCAATAATCATCCCATATGAATAGACAGGGTAAATGACACTAAAAAGAACAATCATTGCAAGCAGCATCAAAAGAGAAAATGGATTTTGCAGCATGTGTACTGGCTAGTATATAGGCAAAATATTCATGTGTCAAACGAGAGGCTTGGAAAATGAGGCCAAAGAAGTAACAACATTTCTAGAGGAAAAAGAACTAAATTTGATAATGAATCCTAGTTGAACAACTGTAAGATGCCTATCAACCTTGATCAAGCCTTCTTGAAATAAAATCTCAATCACTTCCTTAAGAATTGGAAGCAGGCCAGAATGATGCACACCAATTCCCCGCTTCAAGAGAGGCAACATGTTTGAAACCTGAAAACAGAGACATTTAACTTGTTAGGAACAAATTCACACATAAAAGGTGCAATTTCAATTTTTTATGATTAACATACACACGATACAGCACATGCAAGCCATCCGTTGTATAATACAGCACATTTTACAGGAGTTCACATTGACAGAAGTGTAAAGAATACCTATTTAATATATAAAAGTTCCCAAAACAAAGATTAACTCTTTAAAGATTTAGGACTCAGGCGTATTAGATCAAGAACAAAACATAATAAACAAAACTCAAGTTGGCTGGAAAAAATCCAAAATAACAGCTAGCAAGGTTTTCTTCATCCCTTAAGGGATTGATAATATTGATAAATATTATATCATGTGATCCCCAACAGCTTTTTGTGGCTGTAATGCATAAGAAAAAGCTTGTACACCCAAGGAAAAGTCATCCATCTCAACAAATAACTTTATATTGTAAAGATGAAGTTGATTTAATTTATCGTAAAACAAGCAATTGGTTTCTAAAGTGTGGGCATGTAATTAACATTAAGAAAATGATGCTCTAAAAGCACTACTTTCGCCAATGTGAATCCATGATTAGTTTCTAAATCATGGGAACATCGAGCAGTTCTCAAATGCTGCAGTCACAATTACATTTTCCAATATGGATCTTCCACATTTTCCCAATACCATGAATAACATTATTCATTTCATAAGCACAAGGTATAACAACTATGAAACATGATAATGCTTAAAATCCAAAACGGAGATGGAAAAACGGAAAAAACCTGGGGAAAAAATAGATAGACAATGCCATGTAAAATGAGCTACAAATCAACCAAAAAGAAGAAAAAGAAACTCAAATAGCATTTTATGCGTCACATTATTTAGTAAACAGCTAATAGACATTACAGTTCATGAGCAGAAACCTAACAGATGCAGAACTCAATTAAATGTTGAAGAACAAAAACTTACCTGAGGGAGTTTCTTGTCGTCATCTGATAGCATGTCCATGGCACTCCAGAATATGGTTTCAATATTGACTTTCTCATCATCATTGTTGAGATCCATTTTTGCCATCTGCAGTGCCAAACACAAAGACATCCAATGGTTTATTAAGGACAAGGAAGAAGCACAATGTGTGTGAAAAGAAATGGTTACCAAATTGATGCATTTTGAGCTATAGAAACATGTTTCCAAACAATGGACTGTTATGCTCATTTGCACATCCAGAATTACAGCACAAAAGAAACAGATATGAGGACAAAGCTAAATATTGGCAAAATAAAGTCATACATTTTGGGTTGCTTGGGTCACAGAGGACATTAAGTAAATTAGGATAACAAAATCAAAGAATTGAAAATGTAAAAGAAAAAAGAAAATCAAATGAAATTAATGTGGGACAAAGAAAATACCTGCATGGCAAGGAACTCACATTCTCTTTTGCTAAAACTGAAAAGAATAACCGGATCATACTGCCTCTGTATTATCATTTTTACCAACTTAAAAATATCAGTTTCTTCCCCAAGTTTTCCCACAATCAAGCCCTTCTGCCACTTCCCATTCTCCCTTTTTTTTTCACCTTCACCCTTGGGAACCAATGCATTTAAAGCTTTCTGAAAGCTATCCTCCCGAAATTTTCCCTTTTCATCCACCGTCAAGTACAAACCATCACCTCCAGCAGGAAAAATATAATGCTGAAGGGGTGTTGGACGATAATCAGTATAAACAATGTGGCATGGTTGTTGATGGACCTGGAATAACATAATGCATTTTAGATTCCACTAAAATATGTTCCATTGTTGTAGATGCACCTTTAATTCATACCATAGTCATAAGTATCCATTTATAACTTAACATCTTTACGAGGAAGTAATCAACTAATGCCAAGCACATCAAATTGTTTAAAAATTTCAACACTATAAAAAACAAGCAATCAGCCTCTCTTTCCCTCCACATGTATGATGTGAACAAGGATCTCAAGGATACAACCTTTAGCTTCATCCGTGTTCAATTTTTCACCTCGTGTCTTGTTTTGTGGGAGGATGGAAAGGGCATGTTAAGGATATGTTCTGGAATGATAGAAGGAAAAAGCAACATTGCTTCCTCCAAATTTTAAGTTACTGTCGACTTACGAAAGGAGAATCATTTTTGCACCATAATTTACATAATTATCAGTTTGACAATATAAGTCACTTGGCCAATATACTTACGGTACCAATTATTTTAGTCACCTTTGATAAACAACCATATGGATACGTCAAAGAGAGAGCAAGTCACCTTTGCAACCCAATCAGCAAATTCTTTAGCATTAGGCACAGTTGCAGAAAGGAACACGAATCTGGAATTCTTTGGGGCCATAACAATGCTTTCTTCCCATACCACACCTCTTTCTCGATCACGCATGTAATGCACCTCATCAAAAATAATCCAAGCCACCTCACGTGTAATCTCTGATCCCTTATACTGCATACTACGCCAAATTTCGGTGGTCATCACCTACAATAAAACGTGGCCTTTTAAAAAAGCTAAAACAAATTGACATAGTCAATCAGGAGAATACACACAAAAACAACAACAACAATAATAATAAGCCACAGTTGGGAAAGTGTGTCTGGCTCACCAAGCAAGAAGCATTAGGGTCAATAGTTACATCTCCAGTCATCAAGCCAACATCAGAAAATTCTTCCTTGAACTCTCTATACTTTTGGTTGCTAAGTGCTTTAATGGGTGAAGTGTAAATGACTCGCTGCAGATTTCTCAAAGACATAGCAACAGCATACAATGCCACCACGGTTTTCCCAGCTGATGTATGAGCAGAAACCTGTCAAATTTGACATTAACTTTATATTGCAACCATATCAATAAATCAATGAAGAGGGACAGAAGTATACCATGACGGAGTCGCCATTGTTGAGGCACTTAATGGCCTCAGACTGGAAAGGATCAAGTGCGAATGGAAATTCTTTAGCCGGCTTCGTGTCGGAAGAGTCAGGCTTCTTGGTGATCACATAACCCTCAGGATACGACACGTCGTGAACACAAGCCACCTGTTCTATGGAAAAAGCCGAGCCGTTCTCTCTCTGTTGCTTATTGGGACGTAGCGCCTCTGTTGGCATCAACTTTCGCTTAACTGATTCCATTTTTTAAAACCCTAATAAAGCTGTAGCTGCACTTGATTAACACGGCAGGGAAAGTGAGAGTTGTCAGGTTAGATTAAAATAAACACAGAGGACTTGGAATTTCAATTACTGGATGTATAAACCACCGCTTGTGATGGTCGGAGCGGTGGCGGCGGCTGGGTGACTATAGAAGAGGCTCTTTTATAGTCTTTGGAAACGCTGCGTTGTATTCACTATTTTATTTTATTTTATATTTTTGTATAGAATAAATTAAGTGAATTATTATCTTTTTTAAAAAAAACTTATAATTATGTTACAAATAAAACGGCCAAGAAAAAACCCCAACAAGTGGACCAAGCTAACCCGAGTTAATAGACTCCCCCATTACACCCGACCTAGATCCATAAGTTCGATGGAAAAAACCAGGATGAATTACATCTGAAAAATTAAACTCAGAACAAGAAATATTAATCATAAATTGAGGAATATGAGTTCTCCAGTTCGCAAAATCAGACTGGAACAAAGCCTCCCTAACTATGGCATGGGCTACCCTGCTCGATGATCTTTTGACATAGTAAACGTCAATTTTTCCGAAGCTCGTGTAAAAGAGCTTTACAATCCAATATAACCACTCTTACATAAGATAAATCTGAAACACCTCCCTTAAGATTATTCATAAGTAAAAGACAATTTGATTCAATAGCGTTACACGTTACGTTATTAACTTTTATTTAGGTTAGAACTTTTTTCATACAAAGTGCTTTTGCGGGAGTAGGATCAGGAGGACCATCGAAAATCTTAGCAAGTAAATGAATGATGTTACCGTGATGATCCCGAATCAAGCTGCCACAAGAGCTTCTTCTTGTAGAACCATCCAGAGATGCGTCCAAGTTGTATTTAAAATGTCCAGCCATAGGCCGCAGGTTCCAATTAAGAAGATGCCCACTCTTTGCGCAGCGCTGGACCATTTGTGAGGATGTTCGCTTCCTCCCACTCCCTGAGAGCATTATGTACAGCCCGCAACACCGCAGAAGCAGACGACAGACTCCGTCCCCAGACGACAGCGTTCCTTCTATTCCACAAACATCACAAGCACATGACAACAGTCTGTTGTTGGGACATTCCTAGCTTGGGAACCACTTCAGTGATCTAACGAGTGATATTGAAACTGCTGCCAAGTCTTACCAAATCTAATCGATCCCAATAATACCGAACCTTGGTGCACCACAAAAGAGCATGTTCAATAGATTTAGGGTCTTTTTGACAAAGAGACACAATGCATCTTCAAATATCTTCTTCTTGTGTAAATTAATCTTTGATTGGAAGGATATTGGACAATGTACGCCATAAGAAATGCTTCACTTTTGGAGGCACTTGTAGTTTCCACAGTAATCGCCAAAGAATACATCATCCTTCATCTGTGACCGAGGCACAATCCTGTAGCATCTTATAAGCGGATTTCACAGAGTAGTGACCTTTCCGTTCCCACCTCCACTTCCACAAATCTTGTCTCGATGTACTGCTTAAAAGAAATCCCTATATGAGCTTCACATCCCTTTCGCAAAAAATCTCTCGCACAAGATATAAGTTCCATCGGCTTGTGTTGGGGACAAGCAATTCCTTCACACAAACATCATCCATACCAGTGTTATTACTAGTATGAACATAAGGAAAATCATCGTCAGGTAACCAGGGTTCATTAAAAATTTTAATCGAGTCGCCGTCTCCCACACAGAGTCTGCATCCACTCCTTAACAATTCCTGACTTGCTAGCACACTCCGCCAAATAAAGCTTGGATTACTTCCTAAAGTAGCATTTAGAAAACTACCACGGGGAAAATATTTAGCCCTCAATACTTGACACATTAAAGCTTCCTTGTTAGTTATCAACCGCCACCCCACCTTACCTAGCATAACAATATTGAAATCTATCACACTCTTAAAGCCGAGACCCCCACAATTCCTCCTCCTACTCAACTTATCCCACCGCATCCAATGAACTCTACCCTCTCCCTTTCCTTTTCCCCACCAATACGAATTCATAATTTTTTCTAACTAATTACAAGTATTTACCAGGAGAAGAAACACACTCATAATATAGAGAGGAATGGATTGTAAATCATTTTTGACCATAACTTCCTTACCAACTCTCGACAAAGTGGTACCACACCAACCTTGAATTCTCTTCCATGCTCTATTAACCACATACTTAAAAACTTCTTTTTTTTCCCTCCCAATTATTGAAGGCAAACCTAAATATTTACCTGGATGCGCCGATTGCTGAACACCTAAACATCTTATCACCACACTTTTCATAGTCTCCGTAGTGTTTTGACTAAAGTAAATGTTGGATTTGTCAAAATTAATCAATTGGCCAGAAACTTGTTCATATTGTTTTAGTCGCAACTGCACTTGTAATGCCTCTTCCTGATTGGTCCTTAAAAACAAAAAACTGTCATCAGCAAAGAATAAATGAGAAATCGAAGATGCTCCAGTAGCTATTTTAATTCCATGAAGCCTCCCTCCCATCTTATCCCTTTGAAGCAAAGCTGACAGGCCTTCCGCATATAGGATAAAAAGTTAGGGAGATAAAGGGTCTTCCTGTCGCAAACCTTTGCCGGCATAAATCGGACCAAACTCCCGTCCACCTTCAACAAAGTTGAAGTTTACAGTTGAGACATAATCAAGAGCTCTATGAACCTAATTAGCACAAAATCCCAACTTCCGAAGCATCTACACCAAAAATGACCACTTAATGCGGTCGTAAGCCTTACTCATATCCAGTTTGAGCGTCACCATACCCTCCTTCCCTTGACGTTTCCTTTTAAGCCAATGGAGAATCTAGAAGGCAATGATATCATTATCTGAAATCAGCCTCCCTGGCACAATAGCACTTTGTGATTTTGAAATCACATGAGGCAACACCAACTTCAAACGATTAGCAATCATTTTGGACATAATCTTATAAAAAACATTGCAAAGTGTTATAGGTCTGAGATCGGCAAATTTATCAGGCCTCTTCTTTTTAGGAATCCAAACCAATAAGGTTGAATTGAAAGAGCTAACAGACCTATCAGAATTTAGGATGTCCAAAGCCTCTTTAGTGACTATAGGGCCTACCACATCCCAAAATTTTTGGAAAAAGAAAGCATTTAAACCGTCGGGACCAGGGGACTTGTCTGGGTGCGTTCCAAAAACGGCATTATGAACTTCCTCCTTTATGAAAGGTTGAGAGAGCAAATAGTTATCTTCATCCGTTAACCTTTTAGGAACACATCGCAAGACCTCGGTGCAATCCCCCCTTAAGCCCTAAATAGGCCCTCAAAGTATTGGACAATAAAATCTCCCGGGCCAGAATCCCATTCAAGAAAATCTCCTACGTCATTTTTAAGCTTGAATAGTTCATTCTTTTTCCTCCTCTTTGAAGCCATGACATGAAAGAATTTTGAGTTTTATCCCCCTCACTCAACCAGTACTGCTTAACCCTTTGCTTCCAGAACAATTCCTATTTTTTAAGCACTTCGTGATACTCCCTTTTAGCACTATCAAAAATCACCCTGTCACTTTGGAGCAACGAACATGCTACCTCATTCATCCTTTGTTTTAACTGAGCTAAGACTGTTCTGAACAAAGCTTGAAAGGTGGAACTCCATTGCGCTAAGTGCTTATAGCACAGCTGAACCCTTTCATCAAAATTGTATTCCGGACCAATACTCCAGCCCTCCATTACCGCTTGTTTGCACTTCTTCTCCCTTAACCAACAATTCTCAAATCTGAAACGCTTAAACACTAATTTCTTTACCTCCATCCCTAATGATAAACACAATGCAAAATGGTCAGAATGACCTTGGACTAAGTTTGAAACTCGAGCACGAGTAAAAATATGATCCCAAGAGCTCGAACATAAAACCTATCAAGGCGCTCCCTAACAAAGTTGACAGATCCTGTAACACCCAAATACCCCCTGGGATGATACATGGATGCCACCCAAGACAGAACAAACAATCACACAGATATTTATTTTATTTAGTAACTCAAACCCACACACATTATTACACATCGTAAATGCACAACAAAAATCCAAAGACTAATTACAGGCCCAAATAAATTATACAAAATACATATTCGAGCGACACAAAACTCAGACTCCTTTGGCCACTGAGGTTGACTTGTCCCAGTCTTTAATCTCTTCGCTCTGAACCTACACGGGGCAAATCCACCGTGCTAAGCTTATAGCTTAGTGAGTAATCATTTATCTAAATT
>JANKOE010000005.1:25886745-25898850 GCA_026284465.1 Erythroxylum citrifolium
ATGCCAAAATCTGTACATAGCACGTATATACGTACTAAATGTCCGTAATCATCTAACCCCTAATTTGGGGCGTTACAGATCCAACACCCCTTTCCTATGTAAATGGACAACCGTCCGTGCCGATATCCATTAAAGTAGCTTCAGAGATGGCTTAACGAAACCCACTGATTAATCACTGTGGATGCAACACATGACCTTCTTTTTCCTTATGACACAAGATATCGTTGAAATCTCCTAATACACACCAAGGAAGAGAAGATTTAGAGCGAAGAGAGACCAGTAAATCCCATGACTCATGCTTCCGAGTTCGACTAGTAAAGCCGGTAAGATGCCAGGGCTCCAACCCAGTAATCTTGACCCTTACATCAATATGAAATCTAGAGAAACTGATTAGAGATGCCATGTCCCTTTGACGGCATAGCAGAGCCAGTCCACCACTATGCCCCACCGGGTTGACTACAAATATACCTTCAAAGCCAAGATTTGTCCGCACTAATTTTACCTGCTCAAACGTAACCATAGTCTCCATTAAGAAGATAAAATTAGGTTTCTTTTTAGACACCACGTCTACCAAACACTGCACTGTCCGTTGGTTCCCAAGCCCACGGCAGTTCCAGCTTAAAGTACTCATTGTCCCGAGCGGGCTATGACTCCAGAACCTGCCAAACTCAAGTTTTTGGGCCTATCACAACTAGGCCCATTGTGTTGCTTGCCTTCCACGGTTCTCAGATGTTTATGTTCCTTAACCATAAGCCCCTCCACACTTTAAGAATCCCTGATTTGATTTTCCGATTGAATTGCCTTGGACCCACTTAACTCCAAACTAATATGTGCTTTTCCACGGGACCCTAACTTTGCTCCCCTCATAGTGTTATCTAAATCTATAAGTGGATTATCCTGCTCCTATTACCTGAAATCTGCTCCTGATTAACCTCACCTTCCATATCCATAGCCTCTGTGGAACCCGCCACTATTCCACCATTGATTTCCGCCGTTGAAACTACGTTTCGTAGCCACTGCTCTCCAATTGAAGAAACACGATGATTAGCTGCTCTCATCCAAGCCCCACACGGATACTGTTCTTTAGGAATCTTTCCTAGATCAAAAAACTTTGAATAAAATTTATCCGAGTGTCCCAACAAACCACAAAAGAAGCAAAAGGTAGATAGTCGTTCATATTTAAAATTGACACATGTCCATTCTGACCCAACTTTCTTTAACTTCATTCGTCTCTTCAATGGACACCTGACATCTAGTGTTACTCGGATTCGCATAAACATTCTCTATACCCCTGTAAAATTGTTTTGGTCATCTTCCATGAATTTACCAAGAAAATTGCCGATATCTTTTGCTACCCGCTCAAACATAAATCCCATCGGCAGATCATACACTTGGACCTAGAAGCTTGCCTGAGGTGAATCCCCTAACTCAAGCGGGCGAGTGATTAAAAGATGTTGAGAGAACGTACAAGGGCCTCTACTGACAATGCGCTTGAAGTCCATCTCATGATAAAACTGAGAAATATAACGATATGGGCCTGATTCTCATATTGTAACTCCTTTGACAGGCATCCATATTGAAGCAAGAGTATTTTTCATCGCTGTGAGATTAATAGGCTTTGTCATGAGGAATCTTCCCACGAGGCACCACTTCAAAGCTCCTTGTTTGCCATCATTGTCCAACTCATCATCGTCGTAGAATTATCCTTCTTCCTCCTCCCCCTGGATGGCCAAGCTGCTACACAACCCAAAAAGATCTTCCGCTAACCAACTAGACGAAGCCATTATACAAACCCTAATAGTAGAGGGGAGAACAACTGCCATTAAAAGAATACAAAACTCTCAAGATGAGAGATCCAACATAACTCTCAAGATCGAGAGAAAACCTAATTTCTAGGTGCAAAAGTTAGCCTCAACACATACACATTGTTGAATTATCATCTCACACATTAGAAACCACTCTCACCTTAAGGCTAATACAGTTAATTGTAAGAAAGAATTAAATAAGTATAATCTCTATGTACGGGTACGGGTACGGATACAAGTATGGGTGTGGAGTGGAGAACTTGAGTTTGACAGGACTATCACCAGCTCCTCTTGGACCAGGTTTATACTCAACCTTTGAAAAGCACTTGGCAAAGCATTTGACAGGATGGGCTTTTGCTCCTCTTGGACCAGGTTTATACTCAACCTTTGAAAAGCACTTGGCAAAGCATTTGACAGGATGGGCTTTTGGGAGTAAATAAGCACTTTTCTTTACTACAAAATTATTTTTAAAAAAAAATAAGTATTTGGCTGTAAAATAAAAAATACTTGTGGCAATCAAAAATAGCTTTTTAAGAAGCTCAAATTTAGAGCTTCTAAAAAAAACATCTCAAATGGCTTTTTCGGGTAGGTTTTTTATAATGAGCCTATTTTTAGTCTCTTTTATCCTTATGTTTTACATATAATTATCACAATACTTACAAATTCATCTTCACGTTTATTTTGCAAACTTATTATTTGGCTTTTTTTATATTTTTATATTTATTTTTTATATTAATTTACTTATGTTATAATCTATATAAAAGATTTGATTAGATATATTTTTATTTATGTTTTATATGGTTTAAAATTATATAATAATTAATATATTTTGCTTTGCCTATTGTTTAATATACTTTAAATAATATTTATATGCACAAATAATTTTTATTACAAAATAAAATATATTTAAAATTAAAACTTTTTTTATTTTTATGTTGTCAAACAGTTTAACTGTATGAAACTCTTTCAAAAAAACTCTTTTTTAAATGATAATCAAACAGTCAATTAGCTTCTTAGAAAAAATTTTCTCAGAAAAGATCTACAGAAAAAAGCTCTATTAATAAAAGCTTTACTAGTATAAGCCCAACCAAACAAAGGCTAATAAGACTATTTACAATCGCTTAAAAAACATAGCTCACCAAAAATGTTTTGTAGCTAACATCAATATATGATTTCAACTAAAGTATAAGATGCCAACTGAGGAAAAGAGCCATTTGAGTTTTTCTGCTTGATGTGGCTTCTATTCTAAAGCTTATAAGAATCCTTGTCTACCAAACTCCATTTCCCATACGTTTGCTTGGCCTCGTCCTCTGTGCAATCAGTTGGTCACTGATCTTCCAGCGTTAGAAGATCTTCTATTGGCTCTCCTCTCCTGTCTGTCTCCCTCAGGGCTTTCAGGCTCCCAGCGATCCAGTTCAGCAAATTCCTCAATTGGGTTGTATGTTAAATCCACCTCACATAATTCACCTTTTCCATCACTTCTATCCACTTGGCTCAACTCCTGATTTTCATTGGCTTTCAACTCCTCAGAAACAAATCCTGCTTCTCTGTTTTCTGCACTTGAATGATATCTACTAATGGAATAACGATCTACTTGATTTCTTCCCAAGTGGAAGTCGGGTTTGTTTGAAGCAGATTCCTCGCCTCCAGACTTTTCTCTCAACCTCTTTGAACTTGAACTTATCCCTTTATCGTCAGAAAATTGTGGCTCTCCGTGTCTTGAATGCTTCCTTGTGTGATTCTTGTGCCTCCTCTTCTCTGCTTTTGCCTTATCACCACTGGAGTCGGTACATGTCCTGTACATATCATCACAATGATCATCTCGAAATTGCAAGACTTTCTTCGGGTTCCTTGTGCTTTTCCTTTGTTTATGGTACCTTTCTCTATCTTTGTCTTTGTACAACCCATCCCCAGTGGACATAGAATCTGGGGACGGTTTTCTGCTCTGGCGTATTGAACTTTGACTCCTTTGAGAACAGTGTTTTTTCCCATCTCTGTCCCTATCTGAATAATATCCATCACATCTGTATTCTTCCTTAATATCTCTGGAATGATCAACTGATGTCATTTCCTTTTGGATCTCAGAATTCTTGGCATGATACTGATGCCTTTTTCTCTTTCTGCTACCATCTAAAGGCTCATCATCAAAATCAACCTTGTGGCTCCTGTTCTTTCTCCCCTGCTTATCATTTGAGTGTTCCGCTGTTCTGCTATTGTGTTTTGAACTTTTACTGGCATGATCAGTGTGTCCGTGGTTCTCCCCGTCTTTGTTATGGTTAATATCAGAGCAATCCATAAGACCATCATAACTGTGGCCTCTGCCTCGACTTTGATGATTGCTTTCAAAATCTGCGTTAACTTCAAATAGTTGTCCATCATGAAATTTACTTCTTTTCTGATCATCTTTAATGCCACTCTGCCAACGAGTTCCCTCTTGAATATCATCTTCATGTTCACTTCTACTACCAGAATTTTGAATTAACTGATCCATTTCCCTGGATCTAGATCTTGTTGTGTCATGCCTGGAATGAAGAAAACAAAGGTAAGCAGTTAAGAATGTAATATGTCCAACTGAAATTGAGAAAAAACTAAATTTGGGCCCAAATTACAGATTATTTATAAATAGTTCGGAGGCAAAAATTATTTCCAGCCTGCGTGAAAAGCAAACCTGTCTGTATCCACTCCCATTTTCTGGTCAGAAGTCCTTTGGCGGCCTGCTTTTCCTGGTTCCATCTGTTTCTCGTACGCAGATTCATAAGAGTACCCAAATAGAGCAACCATTTTTTTCACCCAATATCTTGGTGGTGGTTTATCCCAATCAGCCCACTCATAGTCTCCACCAGGATTGCGGAAACAGTGGAGAAAATTGCAAGCTGTTCCACGAGAACATGTCTGCCATATGCAGACAAGAAAAATTGCCAATATGAAAAATTGCCAATATGAAAAAGCTAGGCCACAAGCTATTAATTTTTTAAGATTTTGCATGTTAGGAAGATAAGTGTTTTAATGAATCAAAAGCGTTTGAAAGAGTGAATAAACAGGAAACTACTTTTACCTTATGCCTCATTCTCATAAACTCCCCACATATAGCGACTTTCCAGCGTGTTACATTCACAAATTCACACTTTACCTGTAAAGGATTTGCCACTTAAAAATTTTACTTGTAAAAGGAAAAAAGAAACAATACGACATTAGAAAGGTTTAGAATCAATGGACTGGGAAGCACAGTGGACAATAATTTTACCAAGGCTATCAAGAAATCTACGCATCTTCATAGGAAATGGTTAATGATACACTAAACTTTTTAGTACAGAGCTTTTATCACTGAATATAACTTCAATAGGCATCCCATGTACTTATGTCTGACAGGCAACATCGCTTCATGTCCAGAAAAGGAAAACATTTCCAACTTTTCAAACAAATAATGAAACCAGCACCTAAGTATTCATCACAATGAATCAGATGGTACATTAGTTGGGAGGCATTTGCAAGGTTTGAACCTCATGTACCAACCAAATAGATTGCTATGGTCTAACTTCAAATGCACCTTCCCTGTCATAACTGAGTCATATGCATGAATGCAGTCACCAATTACTAGAAAGTTGAAGGCTAAAACATAAGGACAGTCTGCACTATTTCAACGGGTGAACAAAAGTAGGTGAATTTGCTCATTATCTCGGCCTT
This sequence comes from Erythroxylum citrifolium, assembly GCA_026284465.1. NCBI lineage: Eukaryota > Viridiplantae > Streptophyta > Magnoliopsida > Malpighiales > Erythroxylaceae > Erythroxylum > Erythroxylum citrifolium. The sequence continues at coordinate 25,892,235 of JANKOE010000005.1, forward strand.
TCAACATCTACGAGGAACAGTAAAAGTTCCTTTACACTTGTAATACCATTCCATAAAACCATATATTAAAATCAAAAGACTTGTGCATTGCAACTCAAGGCTCACATCAATACAGCTCACCTCATCAAATGTATGATGAATTGCATACCACATTTCTACCTTTCATAGTTTCTGAAAGTAACAGACAAAATCAACTACAGTCCACTATGCTCATATTTATTTTGCTCAAAACATGGACAATAAATGAGTGGCATAGTTTATCATTCCTTATCTTGTTCACAAACTGAAGTATTTTCAACACTAAATTACAACTTCGAGTAGTCATTTGACTCGTAAAAGCATTCATAATTCTGCACAAAAGATTCAACACAAAGGAAAAACAACAATAATCAGGAGAGCAGAGATAAGGATTTTCATTTAGGTTAGAATAGGCATCCAAATGGAGAAGTATCAGAACACAAACATCTACTCACAAATTCATAGAAGCTCATCCTATAATCCTGAACTTGACATTTTTTATTTTCTATAAAACACCACCAACCACAAAAATAAATGTTCAAGTATGTTCTTAATTTCACAAGAACTAGTATATCCTGATAACAGGTACCTGTTTACCAGCAAAATAGCGACCACTGACAGAATGAAAAGCAAGAACAGCTGAATCCAATGACTTATAATGCACGTAAACATTTCCCCGTAAGTGGAAAGAGCCATTTTTGCAGACCTGACATGGACATTATTCTGGTAAGTCAATTGACAAAATACAAAAGAATTACAACCAAAACCTTCAAATTTCAAATACTCCCAATTGAAAATCAACTATGACTTGTTTTTCAATACAAGTTGCTATCAGAACAAACATGCAAGAAAATAACTAAAGAAATGTAGAAGTAAAAATTAAGAAGAAGAAGGAAGGGAAGAAGGAAGAAAAACACTAATTTCTCCAATATATGACTCCACAAAATGTTAATTAAAAAATTTTAAAAATTGCAACTTAGGAATAGATGGTAGTGGGAAAGATCATTCCCGTTATGGGAGAAGCATCTCATACAAAAAATGGCTTGTAGAAATAGTAAAAAGCAGCTACCAACCTTGAAATTCACTATTTCTCCATACTTCAAGAACTCTGTATGCACATCCTCGTAAAATTCTTCATAACTGCATTCAACCTCTTCATCTGTATACTGAAATGATAAGGATAAAATCCAACTCATTAATGCTTTTCACTTGTATACACATTTAATGTCTTAAATACTGATACAATCAAGAAGTATATAGCAATGTATTTTTGAAGCTTCGTAGGGCTTCAACAGATTAATTTTTGGATTGATAATCTAAAATAATATCACACAACATGAAGCCCTGTGGTTGAACTACAAACTCTCTAATTAATTCCATGAGACAAACTAACACAAAGGTTTCCGCTTTTCACCACATTCAGTCTCTGAATTATGACATGATTATTGCCCAACAATAAGCAAGGCCAAATTTCAACTACTTTTTAAGGAAATAAACTCATAAGATCACAAGCCACATCAACTGATATTATATGAAAATGAAAACAGAATTCAAAAAAATCTAGTGCTTCAATATAGTCTATCATACTAATCTAATCTGCTGCAAAATTGATTCATCTCTACTTGCACATCCACAAAAAATCATGTCTTTATAGGTGTGCATGCCTTCTTCTTTCTACCTTCATTGAATGGGGGGAAGAGGTGAAAGGCATGCATGTGTTGGTAGTGGTATTTCCAAAGTAAACAGGGCCATAAACAAAGCACTTGAATACACACACAAAGGGAAAATAAACCTTCAACAACAAGTTGAATACTAGCTACCTAAAAGAGAACAACTCCAATTTCTCCAAGGCTTGCCTAGATTATGGAAAGTAATGAACAGGACAAAAAGATGCCCAGTACAAACAATTTTGACACTTTCAAGTTGCCTGACAGTTGCAATTCCATGCTTTTACAGAAATATACTTTCAGGCCAGTGGCAAATAAAGGAACGCTAAGTTCTCAATAGACAGAACATGTGCTAACAAACGTGTCTCAAGATGACTCAATTTTATAGCAACAGTTTTCCTGTTTAGAGATATTACATTGACCATATTGAGGATAAAGGCAAATTTTTTTCCAACTTGATTCCTCATAGTCTTCAAGTCCTAAGCCAAAACAAACAAACGGATGGCACAGTTCCATTGAAATTAGCAACCAAGCAAAAATAATGAAGCCTTTGAAACCAATCAATGTAACTATAGCCACTATCAATCTTTTAAAGCTTTTCAAAAGGTTTCATCAATCCTTTTGATAAACAGGGCCCACAGCAAACAAGAACCAATCTACTTAGTTTTGTGTAATGCTTAAAGTGAAACATTATAACTTTTTGTTCTCCTGACTAATGCGTGCCCTTTAGTGTACTTAATCACAAGTAGACAGGATCTTGTGCTACTCAGGAAACAAATTACGTCAATATAATGTCTGTAACATAGTCTATGACAAAATAAAATTTATCTTGGTTTCATCCTCCAAGGCACCTATCACGATTACATTTCCACTTATTTTTAGCAGACATTACCCTTATACCAACGAAGTTCCAACAGACCCTCCACATAAATGTTAGGTTTCCCTGCCTTCAACCAGCAGCTGTAAATAAACAAGGGTCCTCAAAGAATCCAACTCCATCATTCCTTGTAATGCCCAGGAAACTATCAGTTGTTAAGGATATAAAACTAAATGGAAATCAGCAATGATTAATGCAACTAAGTTTTTTAATACAAGCTAAGTTCAGGAGACATGTTAACAGAAAAAAGAAAAAAATAAAATGTACGACCTTCCATTGCCCACAACAAGGTCTTCATATAGGCAGCGCTATTGATTCAAATATTAGAGAATTAGAAACATGCAAGTAGGAAGAAAAAGACAAAAGAATTGAAAGAAAGCAATACAGAAGACGAGAATACATTTAAACACATAATAAATAGAAAAACAAAATAACTTGGAATAGCGACATTTCACTCTCATGTCAACTTGTAGGATACAGAATAGCAAAAATCTTTTACTTCAACCAACACTGCCAAAACCATGAAGCTCCCTTGAGGTGAATCTTGTAAAGAAAATCTGATTTGACTTATGGAAAGATAAACAATAATCTCAAAGTAGGTGAGAGAAGGGGGGAAAAACTCGTTTACTTCTCCTTTAAAATACATAGATGATATCTTTCTAACTATCTAAATGATGAAAAGCATGCAAAAGCTCAAAATAAAGATAAATAAAACAGTCAAAATAAAAAAAGGCATATGTGTTCATAATCTAAACAGGAGCAAATCCTTTCAAAATTTGATATTGATGTGATTGTGAATCGATATTTTGTATAAAAGCCGACTCTTTATTTTGAAAAGAAAAATGAATAGGAGTACCAGCTGCACAAATTACTAATATGTGAAAAAAAAGTTATACAAGGTTTGCAAACAATCGTCCATCGTTCAACCACATCAGAGGGCATTGCCAGATGTGTTAACAGGATACAAGAGTTACATGAAGGCAGCATTTAACAGACCTCAAGCCCCTCATCTTGTTCCCATGCAAGGCCAGGACCATTGTACATGTTTTTGATAAGTAATGTGCAAGCTTTATCGGGATAAAAATGAACTCTACTGCAGCGCTGACCGAACCGACAAGCTCCAGTTTTTAAATGAAAAGGGCAATGAGCTTTATCCTGCCACCGGAAATGCAAACAAATGACTTCTTTTGAAACAAATTCTTATAAAAATGTGCAGCAAAATATACGAGTAGAAGAAAAATGAATTGTAACTGAATGTGTGCACCTGCTCAGTCCCAAAATTTGGTACTTGTTGAGCAACATTCTCAAGCATCTGCTGTGCAGAAACAACTGCCGCATTCTGGAAGTCAGCAAAGGCCCCGGATTGAGGAGGAAGAGGGTTTGAAGTGGGCCTATCAGCATCCTAGAAAACAAGATATCAGATCAAATCAGTCGCTGATACGGCATTAGCATTAGCATAGACAAGATTTTTTTTTTAAAAAAAAAGACCCACCTCATCTCTGCTTTGTTCACCACTAACAATTTTCTTAGGAACCCTCATCTTTCTCTTTTGGACAATGATCTCATTTCCTCGCCATATAATTTCAGCTGTCCCTTCCTCTACATATTCCCAATTAGCATCATCGTCATTGCTCTCACCCCCTTTCTCAATCTTAGATTCTTCTTCTCGTTGTTCTAGACGCTTCCAGCGTTCTTCTTCTTCTTCTTCTTCTTCTTCTTCTTGTTTCTTCTTCCTCTCCATGGCTTCAAGCCACAACTTCTCTCTCTCCTCAAACTCCTTCCTCTGCATCTCCATCCACCGCCGCTCCTCTTGCTCCATCTCCGCCGCCTTTCTCTGCTCATCAGGATCGTTGAGTCTGATCTCCTCCTCTACCCTCTCCTTCTCGGCCACCTCTCTCCTAGCTTGCTTCCTCTTCTCCTTCTTCCTCTCCTTCCTCTTCTCCTTCCTAGTCTTTGTACTACTCATCCCTTTCTCCTCTTTTCCCCACTCTCCTTCTTCCTTAACAGTGTCTCCCGTCATAGGCATAGTCAAAGCAAAAGCGCGATTGAGTGTGGATGTGGGTATGCTATGGTAGGTTACCCTGGGGCTGGTGCTGGTCCGGTGCCGTTGCCATGGCTATGGAATTTAGTTCATGATTGGTTAGAAAATTTATAAAATTCCCAAAAAACGTTTTTTTATTAAGTTTATTATCGACTAAATATATATTATTTAATTATTTAATATATTAATTTAACATTTTATTAATAATTAATATATTAAATGATTTTAATTTAATAATTTATTTAATTTGTATAATTAAATTAAATATAATTAATTAAATAATTATTAATAAATATAATTAAATTTAAAATAACTTCAAAATATATAAATTTTAAATAAAATTTGATTAAATCATTAAAACATATTTAAAATAAATTTTAAAATATTTATTTAAAAATAAAATAATTGTATTAATAATATAGTGATAAATATTATATAAAATATTAAAATAAATTTAATTAATTAAAAATAATTTATTTTTAATCTTATTTAATATATAATTATCATCAATAATAATAAAAATAGAATTAACCATTAGGTCAGAATGAGCGCCCGTGTGAAAATGTTTGTTTTAGTGGATAACCTTTTAAACATTTGTTTTTTATTTTTTGTTTTTGTTTCTATTTTTAAAATAAAAATAAATTTTTGTTATAATAAAATTATGATTATATATTTTATTACTTATAATAATTATATTAGAAAATTTTAAAGATAAATTATTTTTAAATTAATTAGTTAAATCAATTTTAATCTCTTATATAATATTTGTTAATAAATTATTAATTAACATTTATTTTAGTTTTTTAATTATTAAAGAAAATGTTATTTTATTTTATTTCAAATTAAATTATATTTATTAATAATTATTTAATTAAAAATATTTAATTTTAAATTTTAAATTACTATTAATTATAAAAATTAAATTAAATTAAATTATTCATAATATTTATTAATAATTAATATTAAATAATATATATTTAATTGATAATAAATTACATTATGAAAGAGTTAATTACCAAAAGATCTCAAACTTTACTCAATTTTACAATTATAGTTAAAACTTAAAAACATAGCAAATCAAAATTCAAACTTTCAATTTTTTAAAATCTACCCTGACATTAACATCTCCATCTTCGATAACATTGTTGATGTCGTAGACCATATAAGGCAGAAGCCCTAAACACGTATACATATCAGACTTAATTAAACTAATTAAGTTTTATTAAGTAAATTACATAAACAATATCGTTTACGGTTAAAACCCTAAAATAATTTTGCATTTCAGTTTGTTACCCTTCTCTTTGCTATCGCATCAAGCTCTGCTCATCCTCTTTGTAGATTGTTACAATTTCATTCCCTGTCTCACCAATCTTCTCTGTCACACACTGTTATATGTCGCACACCATTCTTCACTCCTCTTCACATTCTCTATTAGGGGTGTTCATGGTAGGATAACCTGACTCGTTTATAAATAACTTGAACCTAAACCTGAATGTTAGGTTCGACAATTTCACGAACCTGAACCTGAGCCTGAACCTAAAGAACCTATAGGATCAGTTAACCTATTTTCATGTTCGATTCTCAGGGTAACTAGAACCAATTCATATCAATATATATGACAAAAACTTATAAAAATAATTGGTGAAAACAAATACAAATTATTCACAAAAGTATGCATATAAAATCTATCAAAGATTAATCCAATATGTTAAACCCAAGCAAAGTAAAAATAAGCCAAACATTGTCTTATAAAAGATCCATACTAGAAAAAAAATACATAAATTATTAAACAATTATTCTTCGAATAGGAAGGTTGGATGATCCACTGTTATACATGAAGCCACATTTGTAGAAAATAAAGAATAAAAAGAGTTAGACTCGTTATTTCTTTTCTAATTCAAAAAAGATTTTTTTATTTATTTGTATATTAAAACAAGTAAAGTAAATTAGATTACCTGATTCAATTTGCTCAAGTTCTTCAAGTCTCTCTTCCACGTAAAGAGGAGCTTGTGA
>JANKOE010000005.1:25910510-25925874 GCA_026284465.1 Erythroxylum citrifolium
TTCAGCAATACTACATTTGCAAACGAAGAACCTTATCACAAGGATTTCAAAATAACATTATTTTTAAGTAAAAATTCTAGCATATCTAACGACACACTACATGGGTTATCTAAGCTTCCTAAAGTAGATTATCATAGGGAGAAGAATGTTGTCAATTCTAGCAAGTTTAGGCATAATCTCTGGATGCTTGAAACTATTCCTCTTAGGAATCAGTCATGATATTGTAATTGACAAGTGATGCAAAACCTTTAAAACAACTCTTCAAAAATTCAATTTCCAACTACATTGCTTACCTCCAATGTAATAACACCTCGGAAATGTCTCTCTTCTTGCTTTTTAGTGTAACCAAGCTGCAATTGACATCAACTATATGATGAACCAAAGAAATATAAAGGAAGAGTTTAAACATGGCAACAGTCACATTACAAACTATTACACTCAAAGATCTAGAAAGGGTAGGCGACAAAAAAAAATCTTTCTTTTTCTTGACTAAGTATTTAGGTAAACAACTAAAACTGGCAGTAATCAGACATAATGCATGCTTACAGACACATGCGTGCCAATGAAATTTGAACATAAATAACAGTTGAGGTCTTGAGGATGAGAAGAAGTGTCAACTTTGTTGCAGAAAAGAAGATTTTAAGTGAGTGATCTGCAGAATTTCAACTGCCATATAGTCTCATTTACAACTGGCTAGAAAAATGTGCAAATACCTTTCCGCTTTTTTCATTCAATACAAACCACCGCCTACTCCATGCATTTGTTTTCCCACTTTTCTTCAATAAAAATCCTGTTGATGAATAAGAAGCAGCAGAATCAGATAATCTGCTATATGGCTTTCTATTAGCATTACGCTTGAATGACTAAATAGATTAAATAAAAAGAGAAGCACTTTCCACAAAGGCTTTAGGGTCTAAGCTTCAAACCTGTTATAACATCAGGTAACATCCAAGGAGAGGGATCACATAAAAAGCAATAAAAAAGAAGCTAAGTTATATTTTTCAATATAAATTTTCATGATTAATCTTCAATATGGGAATCCCAAAACAAGTGAAGTGTGTAAGAAAGGCTAACTTGGGGTAATTCTTAAAAAATCAATTTACGTGGCATGCTAATTGTATAATTGCTGGTTTGGTTCTCAAAACCATTCCCATATAAGAAACAAATCAAACTGTGTATTGCATAGAGAAGATTTGTCTTTAATAGGTTTACCATTCTATCTCAAATTGGCATGTAAAAGAATTTTTAATTAGACATTAGTCAACCTGATATATCGTAATGCATTAAAAACCAGTACAATTCCGATGACAAATTTATCTCACAACTACAAATTGTGAATTGATATAAAATTATCGCTGCTAAAAAGTGCAACAAATAAAGCAAGTAAAACTGTTAAATTACTCACATTCATCATGTAATTCCTGATAATTTTGGATGTCTTATTCAAATTACAACTTCATGTTTAATTTAGTGAACAATTGACTAACCAGACAAATCCTCACTGCAGTCATTTTCTTGGTCAAAACAAGAATTAGGTTAAAGATTTTCACACAATAAGAACAGGCCTAGTTGATAATGTCAATCTTGAAAATTGCAAGATCTGCACAAACCAGCTGTGATCTCGCCTTCTGATCCAGCAGTTTTCAAAGCTGAGCCTTCTTGTGTTTCCTTATCTTGTTGGTTTGATTTATCTTTCATTGATTTCAAGCTTCCTCCAGACTGTTGACCTCCCATTTGAGGGCTAGTTGCCTATATAAAACAAATATAATAACATGAGAAAGTCAATGGACTTAGAATATATAACTAAACAGGTGCATAACAAGTTCATACCCTGTTTAGTATGGACTGTTCAGCCTCATTTGCCTTTTTGGAGGACTTATGCTTTACCTCTTCTTCACGCCGTTGCCTATCCATTCTGGTGAAAATTGTAATGAGAGGGAATAAGAGAACTAGCGTGGAGAATAGCTTGTATCCATACATACAGGAGCACACATAGATAATTGAAATCTTAAATCATAAATTATTACAGTATATTCAGTCAAAAACAATCAGTAACAACATACAACATTCAAATTCATGTTTTAAACAACACAAAAGTAGAATGCTAACATCAAAAACTTATCCCATCGAATGAATTGTATATTGTTTGTTTTCCTTACAAAACAGAGGTGTCACAACGTCACTAGAAAGAGAGTAGAAAATAATCAACATTTACTTTTACGCATACCGTCTCTGCACCAGTCGGATGAAATGTTGAGGTGGAACAAATGCACGCTCCATATCAACCAAAGCAACTACCATCTTCTTAGCTTCATTCTTAAAACCTTCAAGTGCAGTCGTTGCAATTGCTATAACCTGATTTAAAAAATAAATTAAGCGATTCAAGAAAAAGAAGCATATATGACAGGAAAGTACATCTAATCACCTAAACTGTAATCATACCTCTCTTTTAAAGGGAGGATATCTTCCAAGACCACGGGTAGCATTTGCTGCAGCATTTACAATATCAACTAGCACACGGTGCACCTGGTTTATCAGCAACTAACTTAGCACAGGTAAAATAATAAGAAACTCATCATGTAGATCAAAATATGGAAACCATCTAGAACAATAATAAATAATAGCACCAGTTGGCTAGCCTTCCGTTCTGAGAAACATTTATCCGTTTATAAAGGCAGTCTACGAAACATAGAAACTCCAGAACTTTGTTTTAGCCTATCCAGAACATTTTACATACGGAAATTTTTTCCTCCTATGTTCACTTCCGAATCTCACATCTATTTCAGTTTTTCTTCTAGTTTTATCTCTAAGTCTCTTTTCAGGTTTTCATTCCTCTTACTTGACTCCTACTATGTCATGTTTGATGATTATGAGCGCTTTTTTTTGAGTTTTTTTTAAACATAAATTGCTAATTAGATTAAAAATAAAAGTTATTGTATACCATACACATTTCGCTTAGTATTGGCAATTCACATATTTGGAGGACTTAGCTTTTTTTAAAAAAAATTTTGTTTCTTTTAATATGCACTATAGCAAACTGTTGAATTAAATTATGACAAAAACACAGTAGGACATTTACTGAAAAAGGAAAAGCAGAACCTCTCATGATTATAGACATGAACGCAACAGTCTACTACACCAATATTTGCAGGAAATTAACTGTATAACGGGACTAGAATTTTACTTCATTCATTTAATTTTAGAAACTCTGTAGTATCACTGAATAAAATTTCAGTGTTTTACCAAATCGTTGATCTTGACTTCTTTAAAGATGATGGTTTGTACCCCGAATGATAAGGACAAATAAAATAAAGTAATTATAACCCTGCACCATAAGACTGTACCTCATCTACACAAAGGCGAGAAGGTTCCTTTGCCAGCTCTAGAACTATTTTTATCAATGACCTTAATCCTTTCTCTGGTGATATAAGATATGGTTGATAACCATCTGCCTCTAGTACAATCTGAAATAGCAATCTCTGTCAACTGCCAAACCATCAAAATTTAATAGAAGAAATTTCATAGCATATCAAATGTAAAATGATGTACCCTTTTGACATTGTTTAGGTCAAAATGTCTGTCCAAAGGAAGCTGCTTGATTCTGTTTGGAAAGCCACCCTCAAAACTGGCAACTACTTTCCATCCATTACCCTGCCGGTAAAAATAAGTTATAGTATAATTTATTATACAGGTCAAAGCAGGAAAGAAAAGCCGTAAATTCTCAAATGTTGCAGAAAAATAAAAACACATGGTGAACTTTTGACCTACAAGTCAGAAGCAATACTTACACAGGTAAGTCAGCCATCCAAAATTCAGAGCCAATGGCTCATAAGTAGTAAATTATTGAAAACAGTTAACTAGCCAAAATTGCTACAGGTCCACTGATTTTGGCTCCTGATAAACATTTTCACACCCAAGAACAAAACATGTAGAAGACTCTTAATATCCATCGCAGAGATAACAGGTATGAACGTTTTTGAACACGACCACAGCTTGTTTCTTTTCTAGTGCATGCCCTTACAAATTTCCCGACATTTCAAGGAACTATTCAAATGATCATTGTCCGGTCTTTAAATGTTAATGCAATATTTCTACCATAAATCTGACCGAGTAAACCAAAAACATTATCCATATATCCTATTTCTCGGGAGCCAAGAATTCATCAAAGTTGTTGGCAGGGCAGCGCACATCATAAGTCTCTAGGCTCATAAATCTCACCAAGTAAACCATAAACATTATCCATATATCCTATTTCTCTCTGATGAAACATTATAGTTGTAAAGTCAGTGGTTTTTTCCATCAACCAGAATAGATACAATACCCATGTCAATTTGGTAGGAACTACTCACTTCACCACCAATGAGATGCTGGAGAAATTTGTCCTCAAATTCACGACAGAGCTCCAAAGCCAAAGCTTTTGTTCCTTCAGCACTATTGACCATTTGCTCGCCAAGTCTCACTAATTCTTCCTGAACAATTTGAGATTTTCCCTGTAGCCTGGAGTGTTGATGGATACGGTTAGAAGCATAACATAACAGTATATAGAAAACACAGGTACCCCAGTTGAGTAACTAAATACTTGTTAGCCAATGTCTTTCAAATCCTCCCCAGAAAAGTGAAAGTGCCAATGTAAGAAGCAATAAACCACTACACTGAATTATATGTAGGAATCTTAAAACACATGAAATGTAATCGTCCAACAGTTCTTGTAATTCAGAGGCTACAACGGCAATCAAAGACAACGAATCAGGCTGCAACAGGCAGAAAGCAAGATTACCCAGAAAGGAGATTGGGTAGCCTAAGCTTCATGCGATTACGGATCTGACCAGCCAGTGCATCCACCAAAGCTATTCTCCCAAGTTTGCTTGGCGGAGCACCAGTCAGTATAGATTTCAGACTTTCGCTTTCAGCTTGCCAGGCAGTTTCTAAAGAATTCTCGACTGAGGCACTACCAGATTGGACTGAGGCAATTGATACAGACTGTCCAATCAGTGCTATCCATGGTATATCAGACGTTTTTGGTGGTCCCTGATTCAACAGCAGGGCCTGAACAGCCGCAAGAGCTTTTGATTCTGTAGCAGCTTGATCAATTTTACTGATTACACCAATTGTCCTGGTACCTACGATAAGAAAAAGTGCAACACAAATCAACTAAAGGATACTACAAAAGAGTAAAAGCAAGAAAACTGAGGTAGAGACAGTGGACTGAAGTAAACCACTATCGTAATGACTCATTGTCCAAACAAAAAATTATGCAAGTTTAACAATTGACCCACTCTCTGAATCATATTCCTTCGCTATTCTGAGGGCTCTTGATGATGAAACTTCTGGTGCCTGAGCAGCTGGTATTATGACTAACAAGATTGCATCATTGTGTTGAACATATTCACTAATCTGGGAATAGAAAGTAGTCAAATTGTTAGAAGTGGAGCTATAAATCACAGCATCTTAGAAGTCAAAAATAACCAATATCCACCATAATTTCATTTTAAAACTTAAAACAGAAGGGAAATTATCAGCTTCTCACCAGTGAATCATCCATGATTCTTTGGTCTAATCCAGGCAAGTCAATCAATTTCAAAGGTGGAGCTGTAAATAGTAAAAAGATAATAATAAGAACAATGTCATAAATTTATTGAAAGGAACAAAATCCTTCTTTCTTTTTGTTTATTTTCATATTATCATTAAATTGTCTTCACATATTCCCAAAAAACAGTATTTCACGAATGGATGATAGTAAATCTAAACAGTCAAGGACTGTAGTTACAAGTAACTACAAAATGCTGAAAAATCCTATGAACCTAGTAGCACACGAGGAAATAAGGTTTGCAGCAGGTAATCAAGTCTGCTCAATCAAGTTCAAGGAGCAATTCTGATTAAAGATGATAGAATTTGATAAAACGTCTGGTCCGGTAAGAAGTCGCTTCTGTTGATCACCTGACCAAGAATACCAATGTCCAGTTTCTCAGTCATGTTTTGACCTTCAAAGAAACCAAATAATGTTACTGTTGATGATTGCTAGACACTATAACTTTAAGATACAGGTCTGTGCCTTTCCTTTTCCCATCTCACTGTTATCAAAACTTAGACCAAAAAATGCTTAAGTATTACATGAGCCATCGCTTATATCATTCTCCTAAGCTAGATGTCCAGGTGAAGCAAATCCATAATGGAACATACATTACTTGAAAGAATTGCACATGCAAATGGAAAAGGACAGGAATCTGGCCCACTATTAGTTCAATCACGGGAAAATGGTTAGGGATTGGCCTTACTTAGATGCAACCCACAGGAATACCATAAAGAAAAATAAGCTATCATAAAATGATGCCATGCAACATTAGACTAATATAAATGTTCTACATCATAAAGAACATGTCTGCAATTTTTGCTTGTAAATAAACGTTCAAAGAAGAAGTGGATGCACCTGTACTTGTTCGAAGTTTCAGATATATTTCATCCCGACTCCTTCCTGATGACCCCTTGCTCAGTCTATCCTGTAGAGAATGCCGAAGAGCACCTATCATGTGCCATTTTATAAAGACCAAAGAATATTAGAGGCATCCAGAAAATAATGTCTATGTGCAAGTGCCACTAAAATGCATTAATCACGAAGCACTGGATAAGTACATTAGTAGGGAAACTCACTTGCAGAAACCTGTTGAGATTTGTTGTCAATTTGCAGAATGATTGATTTGCTGCTTAAAGAGCCATCTCTACTCAAGTCGATGCTTATTGGTGCTCGAGTAGCACCATTTTCACCTGTTGGCTGCCATTATCAAATTGAACCACATAAACAAAAACTATTATAAGTCCAAAAAGGAGAATCAAATGCTCAAGAAGGGTAGTAGGAGAAAAACCAAACCTACTTACCAGAACAGGGTGTCCAATTAGACTATTCAAGACGGCCGATTTACCAGCACCCTAATCAGCATACAAAGAGATGTAAAAATTTAACTATATCTCATTGGAAAACAAACAACATAAAACAAGGCTCAAGAAAAGAAGCAAAATATCCAAAGGTTTGATAATCATCCAAATCTTTTCTCTTGCATTCCCATATGCTGGTGCTTTTAGAGAGAGGCAAATAGAGCCACTTCCCCACTGATCACATCAGTAAGAATCCAATCTAGAAGAAACACCAAATTAATTATATGATCTAGATAACATCTATGGACAGCAGATGAATAGTAAGATACATTGTATACTCAATAACTGCACCTAAACCAAAACAAAAGATCTTCAACTAGATCCCACGTCAAAACTGCATCCAGTATGGTTCTGCATTCCTAAACTAGGTCATCATGGCGTTCATTATGCAATGCTTGTTGACAACAACTGCACCTTTCAATCTCTAACACAGATACATGCACACATGTCAAACCGCATCCATACAATTGCACTAAATGCAAGCAATTATCAGCATTACTAATCATGAACTGAAACAACCTAATCCAAAATCCAACAGATCAAACAATGGAACTCCTCATCCGACAGAGAGAAAGAGGGACTTACCACATTGCCGAGAGCGACGGCGTTGAGGAAAGTGGAAGAGCGTCGGGAGGTGGAAGAAGAAGACGACTCATCAACATCCTCGTCCGCGAGCACTGCTGAGGCTTGCCTCATAGTCTCCCCAAGCTGCGCCAATTCTTCGATCAGGTCCATTTTCTTTATACTCAAAAGTATTAGTGATATTCAAAACTAAAAATCGAATACAAGGGATTTAGAGAACAGAGTAATGAGATGCGGATCGGAAAAGAGAGATCGACAGAGAAGTGGAAAAAGGATGAAAGCCCTAGATTGGATCTGAAATCCAATTGAAATGGAAATGGAAAGGGAAAGGGAAGATGGTACAGACAGTAACTGGTGGGTTGTATAGTTTATGGTGATTTTTCATTTTAAGATATATATATAATATAAAAGTGGGAAAAAGAAAACAAAGAGAAAAAATTAATGAAGGTGATTTATTTTCTTTCATTTGGGTGTATGTACTGTGGAAGGGTTGAGGAAAATGGTAGGAGTAAAAAAGGAGTGTCTTGAAGTTTAAACTTTGAAATTGAAATTCGAATTCAATTACTCTCTTTCTCTCCCTCTTCTTTCCCTCCCTAAGCCAGGTAGTAGAATTGTCGTCTGCTATTTCATGAAACGCCTACTTATTTGACCTTTTTGTCCTTTATTATGTTCTATCTTTTCTTTTTTATAACAAAAGTAAGGAATATAAAAATTTGGCAAATACCTTAATTTATCTTTAAAATTATCTCAAGCTTCTCATTAATCCCTCCATTTTTGTTTTAATATAACCTTTAATTTGGTTTAGATTAGATCACTTCAATATCAACCACTAGAAAAAGTACGAGTTATAAATATTGCTTACTCTGCATAATTTTTTTAAAAATATAGCCAAAGAAGCACATAAATTCTGTTAGCATAAAAATTTTGCAACTTTAAATACGCTTTTTTAACCATACAAATTATTATATTTTTATTTTTAATAAAGAAAATGCATTAAAATTTTAAAACCAAAATTGAAAATGAAAGCGAAATAAATGTAAACTAATTAGAAGTATTGATTTGATTTGTAGTAAAAGATCAAACATAACATAAAATGAAGTGTTTTTTGTTTTAATTTTGAAAGAGAAAATAAGGCTCCATATCTTATATTCTTCTTTTATTTAATTATGAAGTTTTTCATTTTTTAAGAATAAGATTTTCCTTAATAATTTATCTTTTTATTTTTATTTTATGTTAATATGTGAAGCTTTACCTTTTATTTATTACAGTTATTTCATAACTATATTTCTTGTGCTTTTACTTATGGTGAAGGTTAGAAGTAATAAAAACATTTATCCTTATCCTTTTTAGTTGTTAATGTTTTATTATGCTTTGGAACAAGCTATAAAGACTTTGCATACTGTTTATAAGAATTGGTCTCAAATAGCTAAATAGTTAAACAAAATTATTTCCAGATTGAAACCTTGTGCCCAGCCACCTAGCAACCAACATCTAACTCCAACCCTCATTAAAAATTACTCTCTGTTATAGGAACTAAATCTCCATGACAATGAATCTGGAAAACTTAAAGAACAACCCACCAACAACCTTAGAACCTATATCTACTATAGTGACCATACCTTCCCAGACCTACTCCACAAACTTTCCCCCGCTGAAGGGAACCACGGATAGACAACAACAGGAGATGGAGAAGAGTAAGACTATATAAAGCTCGATAGTAGGAGATTTTGGAAATCTAAGCAAGTCGAGATATGTGAAGTTAGCTAGCGAGGAATCAATTCAGGCCCCTATAGAAGTGCTTCAGCAAGGAGCTAGGTAGTGGAGTACCTCCCTAGTGGGATTTTTTATATAAAAAAAAGACTAGCATTCCCAATAGTAAGCAAATGGGCAAATGCAGCTTACAAAAATAAGGGTTTGATGAACACAATGGTTAATGAAGATGAGCTATTTATGTTCAAATTCAACACTGAAGAAAATACACAAAAGTGATAGAAGCAAGGCCTTAGCACATTCTTGGTCACCCAAATCTCCTTAAGAAGTGGTGGTAGTCAAGAGTTACACTAAATAAGAGTAAGCCACAACCATTGTGGGTTAACATACACAAAGTGCTTTTGGAATACTAGTTAGCTGAAGGAGTGAACTACATTGTTAGCAAGATAGGTAAGCCCTTGGGATTGGATGAGAACGATGCTTTGATGACGAGAATTAGATTCGCCAGGGTGTGCATAGATGTAGACATTATAAAAAAATTACCTGAATCTCGGCAGATAATGAAGTTAAAGGAAGATGAGATCTTGAAGAAGATTTTATAAGAGTGGCATATATGTGGAAAACAAAAGATAGAGAAGAGAAGCAAATATGGAGGAAAAAACAAAACTAAAAAGGAAATCAACTACCTAAGGAGGCTTCGGTTCATAAGGAGGGTGCCCCAAAAGGTAGGGAGGAACTAGTTGAAGAACAAAACATTCAAAACTAGAATGAAAAGGAGGATAACATATAAGAAAAAGGGAAATAGGTGGTTGAAGTTTAAGGAATGAGACATGAAGAAGAGATAATAAAATTACAAAATCTTCTTCCCCATTGATGAATAGGAAATCAAAAAGGAAAAATTAAGTAAGAAGAAGAAATGATGAAGATTGTTGTTTGGTAATTTTAAGGGCTTAATAGCCTGAATAAATAGCTTGTTGTTGGGAATATAGAGGGCTTTCCAGCTTAAATAAATAGCTTGTTGTTAGGGATATGATTTAAAATAGCAATTCAAATTTTGTAGGTATGCTAAAAGCCAAAATTAAAAATGAGCATATAGTAAAAAGCTTGTGGTTCCTAAGCAAATGATAGAAGATAATTTCTAACTATGACCATCACATGAATGGGAGAGTAATTATGGGTTACAATCCCATGAAAGTAGAAGTTATAAAACAATCTAGTAATTATTAACTAATCCATTGTGAATTGCTAAAAAAGAATACAAACAAGATGATTACGATGTCCATAGTGTATGCGGCTAACTATAAATTCCAAAGGCAGTGTTTATGGGAGGCAATAGCTAAAATAAACAACACTATCAGGACTCTATGGATAATAGTTGGAGATTACAATAGTACACTTTACTTAAATGAGACTTGAGGAGGGAGATGCTAGAAACAACAAGACCGTAGAGAACTACAAGAACTAACAAGGAAGACAAGGTTGATAAAACTAAAATATTATGGAAACGCTTTCACCTGGAATAACAAACAATCATGTAATTGGTTCTTATTAAGGAAACTTGATAGATGCATGGTAAATGACATCTAGCTAGCTCAATTCCCTCCCAACATTGTAAAATTTGATGAATCTAATACTTCATACCATAGTCCTATAATAGTTTATCTTACTATTGAAAGCACTCAGTAGAGAGAATGCAATTCCAAAACAGAAGGAAAAAGCAAAAGCATTGGAGAAGTTGTAGAAATGCTAAAAAACAATACAAGTAAGACCTGACGATCAACAATTAAGAAAGGAGGAAGCTGAATTGATTACTAGGTATAACCAAGCACTAGGTGACACACACAAGTTGTTTAGATAGAAATCAAGAATGTTGCGGTTAAAAAAGGGTGAGAGATGCATAAAATAATTTATGAGCTCTATTATAGCAAGGAGATATAAGAACTTCATTAAATACCTAGAAGATGAAGCAGATCAGGTTTATCAAGATCATGAAAGTAAGAAAAGTGTTACTCTTAAGTTCTTTACCAAGCTAGATGGAGTTGAAGCTGAAGTAAAAGAAATACTAGAAGAAGTTTTAAGAGGAATCAAACATATCTTTGAAGAGGATAAGACAAAAATGGTGAAAGAAATAACCAAAGAAGAGATCAAAGAGGCTGTATATTTAATGCCTGACAAATCACCAGGGCCAGATGGATAAAATGGTAGGTTCTTTTAGAAAATTGGTATACCCTGGGGGAAGAAGCCAAAGAAGTAGCGAAAGAGGACAAGACAAAAATGGTGAAAGAAATAACCAAAGAAGAGATCAGAGAGGCTGTAGACTTAATGCCTGACAAATCACCAGGGCCAGATGGATAAAATGGTAGGTTCTGATGGATAAAATGGTAGGTTCTTTTAGAAAATTGGTATACCCTGGGGGAAGAAGTCAAAGAAGTAGCGAAAGATTTTTTCCAAAAGAGGACCATGTTAAGGAAATGAAATAAAACATATGTGACTTTTATCCCCAAATAAAACAATTCTAATAGATTGGAACAATTTAAACCCATTACTTGTTGTAATATACTCTACAAAACCATCATAAAAATATTTGCCAATAGGTTAAAAGCTAGCTTAGGGAAGTTTTTAATCTATAACAAATTGCCTTTATCAAAGGGACAAGAATTGGTATTAATATCCTTTTTTGTCAGGATTTATTAAAATGATATAACACTGAGTCTAAAGTGAAGAATTGAACTATCAAAGTTAAATTGGCTAAGGCTTATGATTCAGTTAATTGGAGTTTCCTCTTCAACATTCTAAAAACAACATGGTATCCACCTTTATTTAGGGAATGGGTTGAAGAATGTGTAACCACAACAACACTTGCAATCCTAGTGAAGAGGGAGCCTACCAAGCTAATAAGAGTAAAAGGGGATTAAGGTAAAGGGATCTCCTATCCCCTTACCTGTTTGTCCTATTCATGGAGGTCCTCTCAATTTTACTTGAAAGATATATAGAGAAAAGCCCAGAATTTCAATATCACTATAGGTGCAAAGGTACAAAGATTACTCACCTAAGTTTTGCAAATGATTTGTTATTGTTTTGTAGGGCTAAATAAAAACTATATCAACTTACTCTTGTAATCCATAGAGGAGTTTAAAGACATATTAGGACTAAGAAGTAACCCAAACAAGAGTTGCTTCACCTATCAAATCATTTCAGTATATAAGTAGCCTTAAAAGCCTTGGAGATGGGGCTAAAGTGAGGCAGATTTCCATTCAAGTATCTAAGTGTTCCAATATCACAAAGGAGAATCAATGCCTCGAATTTCAAATCATTAATGGATTCTTTAAATAGAAGAATTAATCACTGGAGCAACAAGCATCTCAGTTATGAGGGCAGGCTTCAACTAGTTTAGTCAATCTTGAGCAATTTAACAACCTATTGGATTAGCCTCTTATCACTTCCAAAAATCATCCTGAAGGAAATAAATAGGAAGCCAAGGGATTTCTTATGGAATGGACAAACCTAAGTAGCAATAAGGCAAGTTTACCTGGAGTAAAATATGCAAACCAAAGGAACAAGAAGGATCGGGGATATATTTAGCAAGGTTGCTTAACAAAGTCAACTTGGACAAGGACCTATGGTGTTTAGGCAGTAAGAAAGATGACTTATGGGTGAAATGGGTGCATAATGTATCTTAAAGAAAGTAGCATATGGATCCTAAAGAATAAACTAGACATTTTATGAAATTTGAAGGAGGTAGATATGGCCTAAACTAAAGCAGGTAGTGAGTTCTAGAACCAAATTCAGCAAATTCATTAAAGAAAATCAGTAGATATGGCCTTATCATAACAACAGAAGTGTGAAGATTATAATGGACAATATGCTAAGATGCCAGGAATATGAACAAGATGATATTCAGTGGATAACAGAGGGATTAAAGACATTTAGCTTAAAAATTTGCAAAGCTTTTCTCTAGAAGGAACCACACAATAGGGTGACATGGAGAAATTTGGTCTGGAACAATGATATCAGCCCTGCACATTCATTCATTCTTTGGTTGGGAATAAATGGAAAACTCCTTGTTAAGGATAAGATCAAGTTTCGTATTAACTCCTTGAAACGTGAACTATGTAACACTACAATGGAGACCTTGGATCACATTATTACCAGGTGTTGGTACGCTTGGAGCATTTGGAAAGGATTGCGAAGGATTCTGAATTTAAGTAAAGCATAAACCTCCTGGAATGAGATAATTACCTAACTAGGGAATATGAAAATAGAAAACAAAGTAGACTACAAGGCAGCGAAGATTAGCTGGGCTTCCATGGTGTATAACATTTGGCAAGTAAGGAATTATAGAGTTTTCAGTAAGGAGACCAAGAGCTTAGAGTTACTATGCCAAAAAATCATTCTTAAAAGTAGATTGTCCTCGATAGTAAGGGGGATTGCTACAAGCCTCTCTACCAACATAAAGAAAAGATGGTTATTAGATTAAGTTACTAACTCTGAATTGTCATTGGGAACCATAGCTTGTAACTTTGATATTTTGTACCTTGAAAGGTTGTATATACACTATGAAATTAATTAAAAACATTTTCTTTTATTATAAATGCAAAGTTTTAAGAAACTCGAGCTCACTCATATTTGTTATTCTTATTATTAGTTTAAATATCAAGTAGAAAAATAGTATAATAAACCTTAAGTATGATAAATTGAAAAGGTCTTTTACAAAATTATAGAGCAAATTAGAAGATAAGATGGTCAAATTTAATTTATAACCAATATAATATGATTAAAATGTATTATAAGGTTAAATATGACATATCAAATCACAAGATGGGATGATTAGAAAAATATCAATAAGTTAGAAGATACATATGAGTTATTAGGATCAAAGAGTGTAGTTCGAATTTTAGACAATTTTAGTTTAAGAAAACAGATCATCAATTGTTTTTTTCCATTACAATAGATATAGAAGAGGGGTGAAATGAATCTAATCTTAACAAAAGGGATACAATTGGTATGATAATACTAGCAAAATTAAAAGGTTATAAGTAAAGATAAAGAAGGTGAGCAGGGAGTGTGTAAGTTAGGCATATGATGGCAACAAAATTATTTGAGTAAAAAGCATAATAAAATTTTTTGTGATAAGATTATTGTTAAGAATGTTAGTGAACTAGCAGGGTAAACAAATATAGATAATATGAAGAGGAAGAAGAGGAGGAAAGAATAAGAATATATCAACACAAAATAAGATAATATGTTGGTTAAAATTCATAAATAATATGAAATCCAAACTAGTAGTAGTTAAATGCTAAATTCTAAATTCTAAATATCTTCAATTAAGATTATAAAATGAGAACAAAGAAGTGCGATAAAATATTAGTTTTTCGATGGCACTTTAGTTATTCATAATGAGAGAAATAATAAGTTTTTTTATTTAAAGATATAATACCAACAAGAAGAAAGCTTTCGCTTATATAATAAAGAACTATATAAATAAAATTAATTATAATCCAATTAAAGTCAAAATCCCCAAAATTATATGATAAAAAAAAGATTGATATATCACTTAGTATATATAACAAAGTTAGAAAAAAGTAATTGATATTTCTTAAGGTTAGAAGTTTTCGAAAGAAACAATAATATCACTTGAATTAGAGACAACAAAAAGGTCAAGATAATTTTCAAAGATATTATATGTGTTTGTGTACTTCAAAATATTTTGTCCATGTTCTTGAGACACACATACTCATCGTATGAATACTAATAACGAAATGGAAAGAAGAAAAGAGTTACACACTATTTAATTAAAGGGAAAATAAAGAAAAATCATATAGAAAATACTCTAAAGTCCCTAATAGTTTGAAATCTTTCATAAAATAGGAAAGATATCAAACACTACATATTACTTATCTAAACAATTACTTAAATTTTTGCTAAGATTAATTAATTTTGAAAAATGATCAAAGAGAATAAATTTTATTACGCATAAGGTAAGGATTTAAGTCTACTTTGGATATATAATAAGGAAATATAATAAATTTTTTAAAGCCTATTTTATTATAGAATAAATAATGTAATTGATCGCGGCTCGTCGTTCGATCCTAGAATCGATCCTTGGAAACCGGTCAAAAATAATTTATACCAAGGATTGCAG
>JANKOE010000005.1:26009671-26025167 GCA_026284465.1 Erythroxylum citrifolium
TCTAATATTACTGGATTTGTTCCAAACAGTGTAAATTGAATTCAATTCCAATTTCATTAATGTAATTGAATCCAATTCGTTCATGAATCCAATTCGTTCATGAATCCAATTCACTGTATTCCAAACAGCCTGTAAATGTATCAGCTCGACTTGCCGACGATGCTCATGGGGATGTAATCGATGCAAAAGAATGGGAATCTGCTGATAATTCCATGGACCATCTCGCAAAACTCTATCCACATGGAGGGGATGAAAGAACTGAAAAATGAAAGTATTATTCCCCAGCTCTTTGATCAGAACCCCTTTGCCCGGGCGCCAGACACTAGCCATAATCTATTTGAAAACCGGAAAATTTATCATTTTCTCAGACACCAACCTCCCTACAACACAGTGTTGCCATTCAAGCCCTGTTACCCCCTGATTTCCGTTAGCTTTATCCGCCGTATATTCCAATATGCCTTCGTCTTCCTCGATGTTCAGGCGGTGGTATATCTCATTCACTAATCGATCCTCATCGAATGCCATGGCCGCAGAAACGAAATGGCGACAAAACAAAATACCAATCTGAGACACAAACGATCTAAGAAGAAGGAAAAAACTTGTTATCTAGAAACAAGAGAAAAGAAGTCTCGACAAAGCAAGACAGTTCCAAGTTCCAACCCCCGTTTCTGGCGAAGTTGGTTGCAAGACTTCTGACTTATTTAATAGTATAAATATACTAAAATCAAATTGATGAATTTGAGTCAATGTCTAAAACATGATATGATTCCTAAAACGACTTATAAAATGTAATAAGCCTAATAAAATTTCTATGTTGAAATGGAATTGATAAAAGTTTTAATTAAATATACTAAATGTGATATGATTCTTAAAATACAGTGGACTAAATAGAGATTTTAGGCTTTAAGTGGACTTATTTCCAAAAAAAAATCTTGATAAATTTGGTAGACAAAATCAGGTCTTCATGCTTATTAGTTGGGATTGAAAATTAACTTAACATGTTCTAATACAAAAAGGGGTCCTTAAATTATTTTAGGCTTTAGGTCTTTATCAACAAGGCATTTCAAATTTACTTCATTCAAGTTTATATGATGAGTTTTGACCTCTTTTGTATTTTCTTTCAAATTATGAAAATTGGGCTCTTTGATTTTGGTGATTAGCATTAGACTCATTTTAGTTAAGTTGTTGATCTTTCTCTCTCCACTCTTCTACTTTTGTTAATCAAACAATTAGAAAAGAACATTATAATTACAAATAACATGTATATAAATAGAGGAAACAACAAATTTTTTTTATAGTTAATTATAAATTTGGGCTTTAGGTGTAAGCCCATTACCCAAATAATATTAAAATTATCATTTGGGCCTTTATAATCATAATATTTTTCCTAATGACGTCTAAGAAAAAGTGTAGATTTTTAATTTACTAAATCCATGTTTCATATAAAGGATAGACCTAGGTTGAAAGATAAATCTTCTTTTTTAGACCCCCCTTTTAATAATGGCCCTCAGTGTATGATGAAATGTATTATCAATTTTAGGATGCAATGAATACTATTTTAGTAACGTTATGGTGCAATTGGTACTAAAGAAAATGATGCAAAAAATTAAACGTTTTGTAAAATGTTAATATGCAAATCACACCTTTAGCCTTCCTTGTCCTTTCTTGTACTTCTTACTTGTAACAATGCCTTGCGACATTTCTTTATGTTGATACGTTTCAAGCTTTGATTAATGTAGTTTTGATCCCTCACTTATTATGTTTCATGTTGGTTTATCCATCATTTAGCTGGCATTTATCCCTTTTCCTTGCAAATGTTGTCTTATATTGTAATGAATGGCGTTTTCACTTCTTTTTTCTATTGTTCAACCTTTGTTTCTCATTTTATTTATTTTCCGGTCTATCTATTTTCTTAAATTTCCGGATTTGGTTCTACTCTTCCAAAGCTTTTAATTAAGCCAATTTCTCTCAAATCAAAACCTCGACACAAATTTAACCATAAAAGGAAAAACACATAAATAAAATTAAATATAAAAAAAGATTTAACAAATGTGAAGTTGTAAAATGTAAAGATATGCACAATTTAAACAAATATGAATGATTTTAATTTATTATTTTTAAAAAATTACTTTAAAACTATTAATACAAAAAAATCCATATGAAAAGAAAATTTTTAAAAATGAAAACTAATTCAAAATTAAGTATAATGTTAATAATTAATTAACTAAATTTATTTTTTAAATAAATTGTGAAAAATGAAAGAAAACTAAAATGCATAATCTTAATATAAAATTTTAAAAGATAAATTGATTGAAATAAGTTAGGCAAAATTAAGTATCGACAGTAGGATCAAAGACCCTTATATACAATTGTTCCTTTATATTCCTTGAGATTAGAAGTGCCCAAGTTCTCTAAGAAAAAGTTGCCTCTATATTCCTTGAGATTAGAAAATCAATCAAAACAAAGCCAACAATCCGATAGATATGCTGTGAAGATAGAGCCGAGGCTGAAGAGTAAGACAATAAAAATAGAATTTGGACTCGGATGGATGTCTTTCTTTTTGAAAGATGAAAAACAATAACAGATTCTTTGAATTATTCAATGATGAAATAGCTAATCATTAACCCATAAAGCAGTGATATACTTAGTTCCTGCCCATTAAAAGATGCTATGATACAAATATCAATTGCCAGACACATGCCTCTCTGCACAAAATAGTTTCAAGTCTCAAAACTGTGATAGATTAGGCACAATCTACTTCAATCTCCAAAGCCGTAGCCTTGGAAACAAAATAGCTGTCAATGTGATCCATCCCAATGCTTCGACATTTCAGTTGGTTCTGTGGGCTGGTGCCCAGAAAACGAAGGTGATCCATGGCTGTAATCTCCCGAATTCCTCAAAGAGCCAACAGGATCGGGCCTTGATGTTTCCACAGATCCGCATGAAGGCTGACTAGCCATGTGCATAGTTTGTGATGGCGGCTGCCCTCCTATTTGACCGGACCATGATTGCTGCTCTCCTCTGCTTTGTGAGGGCCATGACTGCTGTTGTCCTCCATTTTGAGAGAACCATGCTGATTGCTGCTCTCCTCTGTTTTGTGAGGGCCATGACTGCTGTTGTCCTCCATTTTGAGAGAACCATGCTGATTGCTGTCCTGTTTGAGATGAGGATTTGTTTCCAACTAGAGAGGTCCATGGGGCCTGTTGCTCTCCAGTTTGCGGAGACCATGAAGGCTGCTTTCCTCCAGCTTGACCTAACCACTGCCCTTCAGTTTGAGATGAAGATGTTGGATTCTGCATTCTAGCTTGAGACGACAATCTTAGCTGCTCCCCCCCAGTTTTGGACAAGCATGTTGACTGCTGAACTCCAGTTTTCAGTGACCATGATGGCTGCTGGCCACTTGTCTGAGATGACCATCCTTCTGTTTGAGATGACCACGATGACTCACCAGTCTTAAATGACCATGGTGGCTGCTGTCCCTCCATTTGAGAGGACCATGATGGCTGTCGTCCCGACATTTGAGATGACCATGATGGCTGTTGTCCTCCAGTGAGAGATGATGGTGGCACCTCCCCCATTTGAGAGGATGGTGCAACCTCCTGTCCTGTTTGAGATGATCGTGCCACTTGCTGTCCTTCACTTTGAGGTGACCCTGAAATTTGCTTTCCAGCTGACCACGATGACTGCGGAGTTCCTGTTTGAGAGGACCAGAATGGCTGCTGACCACCAGCTTGGGAGGAACATGAATCTTGCTTTCCACTTTGTCTGAACCATGAAGTTTGTTGCCCAACAGCATGAGAGGAAGAAGAATGATGCTCAAACATTCGATTAGACACTGATTGTGCATCCCCTACCATTTGATGCTGGTCAAATTGTTGAAGTCTCCCAGCCTGAGGTTGTCTGGATAGTGATTGTCCACCCAATGAAGATGGCCCTAATAACTGGTCCTTTGACACTCGAGGAGGTCCAAATGGTATTTGTGATTGTCTAGGCCCACGAGAGACTCCTGGAAAACTTCTCCATCTGTTTTCATCTAAAACTTTTTCAATCTCCTCACCTCGTCCAGCACTTTTAAATGTCTCAGTTACTAACTCCTTCAGAGTGGGAGGAACGCCAACAGCATATCGCATCATCTGATCCATAATATCCTTGATAGTATCCAATTCAGCAGCATCAATAAGGCCCCTAGCAACAACATCATAGATCAAGGGATCTGGTTTTGGATCTCTTTCTCCCATTTTTGTCAAAATCACTGCGGAGTCCATTACCTTTCCATTCTTAATCAATTCGGCAAATACTCTAGTCCCATAATCCACCACCACTCTCAAGCCAGCATCCACCATCCTGCCAAAGACCCTCAAAACATCAACAACCCTTCCCATTTTCATGTACGCATCAATCAATGTTCTAAAGCTTGTAACATCAGGGCTCAGGGACTTCGAAGTCAATTCAGTGAAATAATTTTCAGCCTCCTCCAACATCTCATTCTCACAAAACCTAGCAATAATGTTATTGTAACCCGCAACATCCATTGCAAAAGGCTTTGACCCAGGCTTTGTTCCCACCTTCCTAAACATATCAATGGCCACATCAATCTTTCCTTCTTTAAAGCATTCATTCACCATAATATTAAATGTATCGGAATTAACTGCTTGAAAGTTTGGTGGGGTATGATTATCTAACATTTGTTCAAACAAAGCCAAGGCAGCCTCCTTTTTCCCATACTTGAGCAAAACCTCCAAAAGCACATTGCAAGTTGCCGGTACCATCCTAAATTTCTTATCCATCAATGACTTATAACTCTCCATTGCCTCCTTATCCTTCCCTTGTCTAAACCACCAATCCATGAAGGTGGCACTAACCACCCCATCATAGACCAAACACCTCTCCTTCAACTCATCAAAAAACTCATTGGCCTTCTCCAAATTCCCCAAATCCAAAAACCCTTTAATTACATTATTATAAACCAATGAATCTGCCCCATGCCCTCGATTCAACATCTCCCTCAACAAATCCACCGCTTCCCCGATCCTCCCAGTATCAATCAAGCCTTTAGTCAAGTGTCTATACGTAACAGGTGACGGACTAAAAGGCGCTGTAGCAATTATATGCCTATAAACGTCAAGCCCAGTATCAACCCTCCCCTCATCACAGTGAGTATTAATCAAATTATTGTAAGAAACAACATTAGGAATTATATCATGCTGCTCGAAGAAGTACTTGAACAGCGCAACCGCATCGTCATAACTGAAAATTCCAACAAAATCATTATCAAGACAATATGTAATTATCATAGTAACAACTAATCAGCAGCGGTATAACATATTAAGTAATAATAGGGTACCGTTTGGCGCGATACATAGCCGCGATGATGGCGTTACAAGTGAAGACAGTGGGGCGGATGCGAGAGTAGACGGAGTTGCGCGCGAGGAGAGAGGCGGCGTCAAGGTCAAAGGCGCGGATGAGGGACTGAACTCGGTTGTGGAGATTGAGGCGCGGGCCCACCAATGCCGACGTGGAGTCCGGGAGGCGAGGGGCGTTAGGGTCGTGAGGCGGAGGATATGGGTTGCGCTGCAATGGGATAGGGGGTTCGATTCGGAGACGACGTTTGCGTCTCCGGCGTTCCGCAGCAGCCTCCTCGGCGGAGGAGAAGGCGAAGGTGCGGTATATTGGGAGGAAAGGTGGTGACAAAACACTGGAGGAATTATGGGTCTGATTTATGATGGGAGAGAGGACGCGGATGGGTCTTATTAGAGCTCGAGATGTGGTGGCAGTGGTTGAGCGGAGAAGGAGGCGATAGAGGGCCATATTTGCTTCTTCTTCTTCTTCTTCGACCGTGGCGGATACCAAGCAGAGGAGCTTAAACCCTAAGACGATGGTTTTAAGGTTGAGACTTTCCTCTCATTTTCGTTGCAAAATGCAAAATGCAAAATTTTTAAATAAATTATATCATTTTTAGATAATGTTTATATTTTCAGTAAAAATTATAAAATTTTGACATCCTACCCAAGGAAGTAGGAACTAGTTATAGAATATCGGGAGAATTTTAATAATAATTTTGGGTACATTTGATATAATTATTAGAGTTTAAATATAAAAATGAATTTAAGAATATGTAATACGTCAAAAATGAAAATACCAAAGTTCAAATTCAATTCTCAAGATATATACTTTTAAACTTTCAAAATTTTTTATGGGTTACATGATTTGTTATCTCAAAATAAGTTTAAGAAATATGTTATCAAAATGTTAATTTTTTGTTTAGTATATGTATATTACTTTGTAACATAATTATACATATTAAATAAATTTCTCTCTCATAGACAAATGTATAAGGATATGCATTTGCGTCTCATTAGTTTTAATTTTGTCTTACCTTCTCTAAACTAAAAATAGGAACAATTCAAATTAATTTGGGGATTATGTCCATATGTTAATTATTTGGAAATTCTACATGCTTACGAAGATAAATGTGATTTTGAGATGAAAAAAAATATAATTACCTAATTAAGCAAAACAATAAGTTCTACAAACAATTTTATGACCAAATTAAAGTACACGTATATTTTAAAGTATATTTTAAATTAGTTGACATTCAAATTTAGTAAAGCAAATCATATAAGTACACAACCTTACCGAAATTATTGTCTAACTCATATTGATAACCAAATTTACAATTTGGTTAGATCATATTATACCACCAACATTACATAATTATGGAGATTTAATCATATAAAGGTCCTAAACTTGAATCATGTACCATGCCTTTAAGAAGACAAGTGTTATCATTTTTATCCAAATGCCTCACCAAATTTAATTTATTAACACAAGAATCAAAAAATACATGCTTCATAATTAGTTCGCCACTTCAAACTAAAAGAGAAGAAATTTACACATAAAAGAGGAAATTTTGTGGTAGTTCTTCTCCAATATTTAAAAGAGGACTTTTGGTCTCCCTTAACATGTAATAATTAAATAATAAACCAGCCTTTCATTTTTAATAAAGAAATTCACAAATTAGTAACTACCCTTTTATTGGTTTATGTCCTACAGCCAATTACAGTTGGTTATAACTTAGTGATATAATTATTTAAAGGCGTTCTTTATCTTATACATATTAAAGTGTATATAATAAAGTCCATAAGATAAGTATACATTGCAAATGAAATTATAAACAGATCATAATTATGATATTTATATTGATTTTATGTATTATCCCTATATTGTTCCTAGTCATTATTCTATTAAGACTAGACATTAGTAACATTATTCTTCCTTACGAAGGAAGTAGTTAACCTTATAGACTAAAGTATGAAGATACTATAACAAATGTATGGATGCTTATTAAAGATCAAGTTTACTAAATTGGCCCATATAAGAATTCCATTTGAAACATTACTTATATGCCTATGAAAATTCTCATTGTGATGATTGTATAAGTGATCATTTTATGTGAGATCTCTAAAGTGTCTCATCTAAGGATTGTTATGTTTTGATACTACTTATGATCTATTCTAGTCAACGATTGCTCAATCGGTAGTCATTAGATATAGCATAAACTATATAGAGATAAATGAGAGATCTTTCACTTTAAAGTAATTAGGAAAATATTATATTGTTACGTGGTGGAGGACATTGAGAGATTTGGATATCCTTTTTTGTTGTGGCTCAAAGCCAAGTCAAAACCAGAGCTACTCTTGGCAATGAGTTGCATATGCAAGGGAAGCCTAGGAGCTCTGTTGGTCCACAATGGGTTTAAGGAATTCAAAGAACATTTCTCTCACATTGCTAGTGAGGAAGATTGCTTTGAACACTGTTACTGTGTTTGAACAAGAGGAAGACCACCATCTATTTTGACCCTTCCTGATTGTTAGGCTTTTAGTTAAAATAGTTACCTAGTTAATTACCAAAACAGTTAATTAGCTTTTCAATACATCTTGTATATAACTAATTAACATTTTTTTATTCAAAATAACAATGACAAAATTTTTCCTTTAATTCTTATTATAATGTAAGCAAATTTTGTTTTTAATCGCATCTTCTCTTTGATAATAAAATAAGTCTATAAGAGTAGCCACTCCAACATCATCTCTCCTTCTTGCAGTGGTTTGAACAATTGCTTGGTGCAATAATAAATGATGGGATAGACAATAAGGGTGCTCTTATTAATCTAAAATTTACACTAAAGTGAAGGTGATGCTATGTATGTAGACATTGCAAGATTGTGAGAATGCTTTGTTACCATTTAAGGAAACAAAGCTGAAAGAGGGAGCAGTGGAGAATGGTAAAACAGTTGCATTCAGTGCATTCAGTTCCAAGGAAAAATAAGGACTTCTCAAGGAGTGATTAGATCCGGGTTGACCTAGCCATAAAGGACATTACACTCATGGATGTAGTAGCGGAATGTAGTATGAAGGCCTTGTATACCTGTTAGACAAGAACAGGACATGCCATTAATAGTGGAAGAAGAAATGCCACCACCATCCACATCAAATTGATGTTGTATAATCTTGTTATGGCATATAAAATGATGACTAGTAAGTGTATTTATAAAGGTTTTGAATTGATATGTGTTGCTCAAATGCTCGCAATTGAATACATCCAAACGTTATGATGTGACCCTATTCAATAATGATGTGCTTTTCGTAAAACAATCAAGTTCCTCGTTGTAGCTTATTAAATTGATTATATATTAAAGTTATTATTTTTAAATCCTTAAAGTTAAAACACAAACCAATCAATTTTATTATATTATCTCAAAAAATTTGATTTAATAAAAGATATTTGGTTTAAATCATGGCTATTGCTATTTAATTTTTATTATAGTTTTTTTAGTTTCACTTCCTAATTTTTGGTTTTCATTTTCTTAAAATAAAAATTGAAATTTTATTTAATTGTTAATGTCAATATGATTATATTTTATTACCACTAATAATTAAATTTTAAATAAAATTTTAAATAAATTAGTAAGTAAATAGTTTTATTTTAATCTTATTTACTAATATAATAAACTCATTAAATATTTTATCTTAGAAAATTATTTCATAAATAACTATTTTAAAATTTATGTACTTTAAAGATATTTTAAGTTTAGAATATATTTGCTTAATACTTATCAAATTTTAAAAATAAATTATGAAAACTAAGATAAAGTGCATAATTAAATTATATCTTAATAATAATTAATATTAATTTCAAAAATAATAATAATTAATATTAAATAATTAAAGAGTGTAATTTTGTTAATGATAGATAAAAATTCAACTAAACATATTCTTTTATTGAATTTAAAAATAACAATAGATCCACACATACTCGATGGTTGATTATCACTCTTACTTTTGAAAACGAAAATTGCTAATGTTTCAAAAGAGAATCTCCATCTCCATCTCCACTCGCTTCTGTCACAGTCTCTCTTCTCTTAGGTCTTAGCCTACCATTCCATCAATCTCTCCTTTCTTCCACACACATACTCACACTAAATGCAAGAGTTTCTGGGATCGGTGAGGCGATCATTGGTGTTCCGTACACCCCATGATGATCAAGATATCTTCTTGATGAGTAGTAATAATCCCTTCGTGGAAAAGATCAAATCAAGAATCTTCGCTAAACCCTCCACTCCCCCGATGCCTCCTCCCATTCGCTATCGCAAAGGGGAGTTGATCGGTTGCGGCGCTTTTGGTCATGTTTACATGGGCATGAATCTCGATTCTGGTGAACTCTTGGCTGTTAAGCAGGTTTTACTCTTCTTGTTACTTCATCTTTTACTATGAAATTGATTTGGGATTCTTTAAAAGTCCAGTTACATTGCAAGCAAGTGTGTTGAGTGCGTCAAAGTTCCCAACCTTTTTTTCCTTTTTACCTATCAATGTTGGTGCACTAAGGTTTCACTTTTGCTATCTGTTTCTGACGCCAGATTACTTTATTTTCGACATTATTTTTAGTTGCTTAGTGTTGCTAGCTCTGATTTCTTTTCATATTTAGGTTTCGATGGCAGCTAATGGTGCTTCAAGGGAGAGAGCCCAGGTATTGAACCTTTTGATCATTTGGTGCTGTTTTATATCTGTCCAAATATTTATCTTTTGCTCATAGAATGAGGGTGTTTGAATCTGTAGAACTTGCATAAAGTTTATGTTCTACAATAGATGCGCAACGTGTATAATTATGAGAGTACACTGGTTATTCTATTCTATGTTGGCATAGAAAAAATGCAACTGAGTTGACTTAATCTGGTTTTTGCTAGAGTCACATCAAAGAGTTGGAGGAAGAAGTCAAACTCTTACAGAATCTCTCTCATCCTAACATTGTTGTAAGTAATACTTAGAGCTATTTGTTTTGATAGTTTAGGAATAAAGTTTACCACTATAATTAGTTATCTGCCATTTTTCATCCTCAGAGATATTTAGGCACAGTTAGGGAGGAGGAAACTTTGAATATTCTGCTCGAATTTGTCCCTGGTGGTTCAATATCATCTCTTCTGAGTAAATTTGGACCTTTTCCTGAGGCGGTGAGTCTTTGTTAACTGAACTTGTATTACTTTTGACTTGGTTCTAATCTTGTGTTTCAACATTGTAACGCAGGTTATAAGAACATACACCACACAATTGCTGCTGGGGCTAGAGTATCTACACAAAAATGGAATTATGCATAGGGACATAAAGGTAACTCAACTACCTATAGTTAGGTGACGTGTGATAGAATTTAAGTTCGTTATTCAACTTTTTTCTGAAAAACTCTGGTTGTATTCTGTATTTGCTTTCAGGGGGCAAACATCCTTGTAGACAATAAAGGATGCATTAAACTTGCAGATTTTGGGGCTTCCAAGCAGGTTGTTGAGCTGGTATATACTGATCTTTTCTGGTTTTTCTTTCTTTTCTATGTTCTTTTAGTCTTTGGAATTCCTGTGTATAAAAGCATTCTTATAATGTGTTTTCAATTGGACTGAGATTATTGTTAGAATAGGCTACTGTTTCAGGGGCCAAGTCAATGAAGGGCACTCCATACTGGATGGCTCCTGAAGTCATTCTGCAGACTGGACATAGCTTGTACGGGTGAAGAGTTGTAACAATTCATATTCATCTTAATTAGTGTTTCTAATGCTTGAGTCCTTAAGAACTGATTCTGCACCCGGCTCTTTTTCATATTCTTCATATTTTTAGTTAGCAAAGAGAAAGTTTCTAGATTCAAATGCAATGTTTCCATTAATTTTATAGATGATAAAAATTGAGGGACATGTTAAATTAAAATTTACTACCTGAATTATAGGTCAAAATATGTAATTGACTTGAGTAATTCCACTTTTTAGAACCTGGAATATGAAAGGCCTTGAAATTGCCTTGTTAGGTCTAAATCCAACTATTGTTCATGACTAATAACGTAAACAGATTGAACATATATTTCTAATTGTAATTATACATCATAAAACATTGCTCTAGGCCTGCCGACATATGGAGTGTGGGCTGTACGGTAATCGAGATGGCCACTGGAAAGCCTCCATGGAGCCAACAGTATCAAGAGGTGACCAGTCTTCTAGCCTTAAAGATATTTCTTCCATTTTAGGTGCTTTCCAACTTACTAAAATTGATGTCCTTTAGGTTGCTGCCCTCTTCTATATAGGGTCAACAAAGTCTCATCCAGAAATCCCTGATCATCTCTCTGCTGAGGCTAAAGATTTTCTACTCAAGTGTTTGCAAAAGTACCGCTTTGCCTTTTTCTTAACTTCAATTACATTGGCATGAGAGTTACAAAATGTTGGATGCTCTGTCCTCTGGCTTAGACTAGTAGTGAGTATGATGGAATTGCAATGTCAAGAACTATACCAATGAAAATTATGGCATTCAACTTTTATTGTTAAGCGATTAGATCTGTAGGAACTTAAAAGTTTTACTGAAAGCTACATGCGTACTAATAAATTTATTTCCGATTAAGGACCGTGCTTGCTTAAGTTCATGGTTTCGGCTGCCTATGCAATGAGAACTTTCCAGATAGTTTTCTTTCAATTAAGAATCTTTAGCATATCCTTCTTAAATATTATTTTCAAACATTTAATGTATGAGATTTAAAATGATAGGGAACCAAATATGAGGCCAGATGCATCTAAGTTGCTTCAGGTAATTTTTTTAACTTGACTGTCATTCTTTTGTTTATCTGGAAGCATTTTAAGGTTGTTGAATCTTGTGATTTCACTTCAAATTTTTCAACAAGTTTTGGTTTTCGTTTGAATCTATTGGCAAGTAGTGATGATCATCTTCTTGATCTAGTACCGTATGATGATACTATATGTGAAATAAATGCAGCATCCTTTTGTTGCCGGCAAACATTTTCTTGTTGACACTGCTAAATGTACTCCAGACGTGGTTGGTATATCTGGACAGAACTTGTGGGTTATTTGTTTTGTTGGGTTCTTTAGTCAATTCTTAATATAAAAAATTCCACTACCATCAGGATGATCACATCTCTTTACAGTTGCAAACTGCCAACCTTGATAAGTTGTAAGTTCTGCAATGTCATTCACACTGGACTTTCGATAGAATACCTTGTCTTCAAATTATTTTAGATGTTATTGAGTAATGTTTTTATTTTGCTGCCAGTCAAAATTCATGTGGCTCGGACACAACAGACATATGTAATCTGGGTAGTCTAAGTGATTCTCTGGATCCTAAGAAACTGTCTGAAAGTAATGGTATCTGTGGAACAAGCAATAGCGATGATGATTTGTACCAGATTGACAAAGATGATTTTGCTTCAAATGAAGTAAAGATCAGTCCTCTTTTGGATTCTGAGAGCTTCAATAATGTAAGCAACTTAGGATGTTCTTTTCTCAAATTACACATCTCTTTCCAATCATAACTTTATTTTTCATACAACTTATAAGCAATTTGTGATTTAACCAAGAGTTCGGATGCCAAAGATGTTCTTTCTGAAGATTGGAGGTGCAGATTTGGTGAGAATTCAAAACTGGAAGAAGCAGGATCAGGACCAGTCACTGATATACCAGCTGAGAGTGTATCAATCTCTGAAGAGGATGATGAACTTACAGAGTCAAAAATTAGAGCTTTTCTGGATGAAAAGGTAGCGCATGAGTGAACACTTTGCTCCAAATATGTTGGCTGAATTTCTAGAAGATTGTTGTGACATTGAACCTCTTTTTGATGCCTCAGGCTTTAGAGCTGAAGAAATTGCAAACACCTTTGTATGAAGAGTTCTACAACAGTTTGAATGCAACTTGTTCTCCAAGCTTTGCTAATAAGCCAAGTAATGAAACTTCACCAAATTATTTAAAATTACCTCCTAAGGGCAGGTCACCTGGTCGGATACCCATTGGAACTCCACCTGCAGCAACTGATATAGTCAGCTCTGGAAGCCCTGGAATCAACAGTAGGCATTCGCCTAATGTAGGCCATGCTGATGAACAAGCTTCAGATGAAACTTTATCCCCTCAGGGCAATGATCATAAAGGTCTTTTGGTTGAGGATTGTCTTGAATCAAGTAGCCCGAGGTTAGTTGATAAGTTTGGTTGAATTTTTTGGTTTTCCCACAAGTGTGACCCACATGGCCTTTTAGCGTTATCTAAATAGAATGTTTGCTGCTCTGATTAGCTGTTCTGAGCAGCAGAGGAGGTGGAAAGAGGAACTGGACCAAGAACTTGAAAGAAAGAGAGGTAGAGAATTCCTGTCTCTTACTCGTATTTTTTAACGCCTTTTCCTGGATCGTTTGTCAAATTTAGGACTCTTTGGTTTTGAAATCTTTATTATTTAGGTATATTTTGAATTTAAGTATAACATTCCTAATAGAAATTATTTCACTTTTGATGCCATGTTGAATTTGCTACTTCAAAAAAGTAAGATGTTAGATTTTGTGGTCAGTGATGATAGGACTGGAGTTATTGGCACTTGCATCAGTAGAAGCTTAGGAGAAGTCACTTATTATCATGAATAATTGGGAGAGTATATAAATAAAAGGGGGCAAGAGAGGAACAACACTTTTGACAATTGCATTACTAGAAGCTTAGGAGAAGTCACTTGTGAAAGGGGAGAATGTCCCTTTTGACACTTGCTCTTGTCTATGTTTACGTATTGGTGCATGATTAAAATGTATTTGCAGAGATGATGCGGCTTGCTGGTAGTGGAGGAAAAACATTATCCCCAAAGGACAGAGCATTCAATCGGCAGAGAGAACGGACAAGATTTGCATCTCCGAGCAAGTGAATGCATGGCGGAAGAGTCTAGATTCATTCAGTTGGAAAATTGTCATGTTTGCTGTCAAGACTTCTTGTAATAGGAGATGTTAGAGCAGTACTCTTACCTGGAATTCAAGCATGGAGGCTGCAGTTTTGCAAAGCGAGAAAACATTGTCTAGCGTGTACCAGCTTCCTTGGTGTGAGTTGTTTGTAATGAAACATATGTGTACGCGCCATAAGAAGATGGTGTCTCTTTTGATGTTTTGAGTGTCGAATGATGTGGGCAGTTTTTATGTCCCTGATCATTACATGTGCTGCTTTTTTTGATAGACTAAATTATTTCCAGGTCAGTTTTTTTTTCAATGTTTTAAAAACCGGATATTAAACCGGTCAAAGAAAATATTAAATGTTTAAAGATTCAACCGATATTAAACTGTTATAAAATCGAAATATAATAGGTAAGGAATAAAAATTATGAAAATAAGTAAAAAAAATATAGTATAAAATAAAATATTTTATTGAAATAAAAATATGCTAATAATACCTATTAATATATAATAAGCTAATAATAAATTTAATAATTGAAACTAATTTTGAATCTAATATAAAATTTAAAATAAAAATAAAATTGTATTTCTTTATTATCATTTATTAAAATTTTATAGAAGTTGAAATATTATTATTATTAGTCTTATTATTATTATTATTATTATTATTATTATTATTATAGTATTTTTAT
Organism: Erythroxylum citrifolium; assembly: GCA_026284465.1. Taxonomy (NCBI): domain Eukaryota; kingdom Viridiplantae; phylum Streptophyta; class Magnoliopsida; order Malpighiales; family Erythroxylaceae; genus Erythroxylum; species Erythroxylum citrifolium. The sequence goes on from JANKOE010000005.1 coordinate 26,024,590, forward strand.
TAATTATTATACTCATTATATATCATTTCTACTGTATTAATTTTTGTGGTAGAGATTGTTATGGTCACCATCAGATATATATATATATACTGTCAATTTTTACGTATTTACTCTTTTACCCTGCATTACTATTATCCTATCATATATGCATATGGGTTTACTAGAAACAGCTTCTCTACAATTTTGGGGTAAGGTTGCGTACTATCAGGCTCCCTCAAACTCCGCTTTACTGCGAGACTTTGGGGTATGATGATGATGATGATGATGATAATTATAGAAGTTGAAATATATTTAAAGAAAGTCAATAGAAATAATTTTAACTTTTTTTAATGCCCTTTAAACATGCTTTTTTATAATTTAAATATTTTTTAACACATTCTTAATTATATATATATATTAATAATTCAATTTATTAATCAAATTTATGATAAAAATAATAATTAGCTTTTAATAATAATAATTTAAAAAATTTAAATTAAAGTCTAAAGAGATAAATAGAGAACCTAAATTTTGACAACTATAATTTATTAGTGAGATTAAATAAATTTAGTATTTTTTAAAGATAGAAATAGTAATTC
>JANKOE010000005.1:26076187-26088588 GCA_026284465.1 Erythroxylum citrifolium
AAATTACTGTGTCAAATTCTCTCAACCCTCTCATTATTATATTACTGTGATTTTGATTTCTTACATACGCAAGTTTTAGAGAATCATCTACGATCGAAAGTTATCGTAATTCTGAATTGAACAAGTTTGTTTTTAAAGAAGGGATTAACGAAAAAGATTACACAATTCAACCACCCTTCTTGTCTATTTGATTATCATTATACTAACGTGTGATTCACTTCATAGGGATTCCCACATCTTCTCCAATATCCAATATATAGAAGTCTATGGGAAAGATAAATGAATTTGTACTTGCACATCCTTAATAATCCCCTTCGGCTAACGAACTATTTTGTCAGCCATCTTACTAACATCTTTATGGGTTCTAACTCTCCTAACCCTAATTTTTGAATAAAGGTAAAAGGCATCATATTGATACTTGCTCCCAAATATTTAAATGCCCTGTCTATTTCGACTTCATTAATAGTGCAAGGAATGTAAAAATCCCCTGGGTCTTCTTTCTTTTATGTTATGTTAGGGTTTTCTTCCACTATGCGCTCCTTAACCTTTTTCTTGTTTGATTCCTTTAATATGAGCTTTGTTTGCAGATGTTTCGTTATGTCTTCAACCTTGTTTAATTCAACCTTCCTAGAATTCCTCGCCGCCCTACTTGCAATTCACTTCTGCTGAGCTAGAATAGGGTACGGAAATTCAGGTCAAGGTTCCTTAATTGGCTTGATTACAAGCTAATATGGAAGGAATTCTATGATTGCTTGTCCTTCTCCCTTGTCTCCTTCTTAATTTTCATGTTCGAGTTTCTTTTCCTAGGTCTGAGTAATTACCATGATCTGTTCCTTTTTTATTTAGACTCGGTATTACTTAGAAGGGTTCCTACATTCCAAGTAGAAATTGCCTCTGCTAGTTGACCTACTTAGACATCTAGATTGTGTATTAAAGAGGCATAGTTCTTAGTGACTTGCTCAAATTTGCTTTCAAGCCTCCTATGTGCATCCTCCATGCCTCCAATTTTATCTAAAATCTTATCCAACTTGGATTTCATTAAGGTCTGTTTGCCTTGTTGGAAGCCTGATTGTCCTTGAGGTCTAAACTGTCTTCCAACATTGTTTGTCCATGAGAAGTTAGGATGATTCTTCCACCCAGTTTTGTAAGTATTGGAGTAGGGATGTTTCCCACTCCTCGTCCATATTGAGCTCTCATATAATTCACTTGGTCTGCACTGCTTTCCTTCATCAAGAAATAGTCCACCATATCATGGTCCATTTGTTTACAGAGTTCACACTTTTACAGAAGCTGAGGATGACGCCTTCATGTTATTTACCTATAGAGTTAAGTTATCAATTTTTGCTTGCATTTTTATCATATGATGAACACCTTTTTGTTCTCAGAAAGTAATAGTTTGTCTACTTCGCTCATTCATCCATAGGCAGTCATTACTTGCCATCTCCTCTATCAGCTCTTCTGCTTCATCTACTGTCTTTCTCATCAGTGATCCTCCTGAAGCTACGTCAATCGTGCCTCTCATATATGGGGTGACTGTTATAGAATGTTTACAATAAGAATTGCTTAGGTAAGTTATGGTATGGGCATTTCTGTTGCAAATCCTTGTATCTTTCACACGCTTCATAGATCGATTTCTTGTCACTTTGCTGGAAGTTGGTAATCTCCTTAATGATCTTTGCAATCTTGGTCAAGGAAAAATACTTATCTAAAAAGGCATGAACTAGCTGACATTGGTTGTGTCTTCGTAGTTTTGACATTGGCTAGGTTGAGGGAATGATACTAAGCCTTTGCTCTATCTTTAAGGGTAAAAGGTAAAAGCCTAATTTTGATTGCATCTTCCGACATCTAATGGTACCGAAAGGTATCACAGATTTCAAGGAAGTTCACTATATGTGCGTTAGGATCTTCTTTCGTTAGTCCATAAAATTGCCTTCATTTTATTTCCAAAACTTGACTTCTCCACTTCCATTTGACACATCTTCACCAATGACCATCAATTTCACTTCAATTCTACCTTATTCATACTTCAATACCTCATCAAATTCATGACTAAACCAATTTAAAAATCATTCATTAATTAACTTACAAATAAATATCTTCCACGCATCAAAACTAAACCAGAAGTTATCATACAAGGATCATTTTCCATCATTCATTTATCATCATCATAACACATATTTCATGCCAATTCAATTATCATAAAACTTGTATTAATACATGCTATCAAGTTTAGAATTCCCTTACCTAATTACCTTCAAGTTCCTTCTTCAAAGAACTAACTAAACCAACCCTTCATGCAACCAAAACAGTTCCAAAATCTAGGTAGATGTAAGATGATCTTAACACTAAGATGATAACAACATAGAAGGTAGTATAAATTAGCTTTCTTGATGTTATAACTTACAAGGATTAGAAGAAAAAATGATCCAAAAACTCCAAAAGTTGAGAGGAAATGAGAGAGTTTCGGTGGAGAGAGTGCAAGATAGTGAAGAATGAACAAAATATAAATCACTCCAGTAGACACTTGCCTAATCCATTGCTAGGTGTCATCAAGTTGTAACAACATATGTCACTATGCATGTTCTTCTTCATTTGTCACACATTGGAGCTACCAAATGTCACCAATACATTAAGCCATTTGTCACACACTTATTGCTGCCACTTGTCAATTTATTAACTATGCCATTTGTCAATGCATCAACTATGCCAAATGTCAATAACTCATAGGCTTAGTCATTCCAATTTTTATGTACCAACTTATCTTGCCACTTTACAATTTTCCTAGTCCAAATGTACATTTTAATACCTCAATTCTCTAATGGTATCAATTAATTCCAATTCACTAAGTAGGATCCATTAAACCAAAAATTCAAGTCATATGCAATTCTTAATCATCTTATAATTTTTAACACTTATCATACATGTACTTTCATTAACATGTAACATTTTAACTAGGATACAATTTGGAGCCTTACATCTAATTAGATCTTAAGCTCTCTAATAAACTACTGGGTCTCACGTAGGATCTCTGTCCACACAATAACCGATGTGATTAATCACGTGGTCTATTGGATCGTTTAACTCTCATTAATCTAACCCAATCATTTTATTCAGTTCACCCTCTTGCTTTATTACCGAAATATGCAAGTTCTGCAATTGATCACAATACCCAATCAAAATAACACAAAATGGCTCTATTAACATTGAATCAAGGTAAAATCCTAAAGGAAAAGTTAGAAAATCATCAACAATCTAAGATCCATCATCATAAAATCCATCATCATCGCATACATTAAATGAACGGAAATAAATATGGAAGGGAGAAAGAACTTTAGATAGGATAACCCAGGAAGGTAGCAGCATCAGAAGACCCGCTTACTCTCTCCTCTTCTTCCTCTTCTCTCTCTTCTTTTTCTCTTCCTTGAAGCTTTCCCAAATGTGGCAGAATATAAAGATCTCCTTTTTTGTCTCTTCATTTTGTTCTTATAGTCTTTTCTAATTAGGGTAACTCTAGGGCTTTTCCCATGCTTCAAAGGTCCAAAATGTCCTCGAAAAATGAAGTTCGAAAGATTGCCCAACATGCCATGGTCGTGGCTCCTTATCTACTTCTATCACGATCGTGTTTTATTGGACACGATCGTGGGCCTCTATTCAAACAGATTCTGTTTTGCCCCGTTTTAGTTCCTATGGACCCCAATACTAATCATGGAGCTTCTTATCATATTTTGAAATTATTCAGTAACTTTTCGGTTGCCCGACAGAATTTTCAGATTGAATATGGAAATCACTAAATGTCACCGAAGTTGTCCAGATTTCATTCAAAAGTATCACCTAAATCTCCAAAGTACATTTTGCGACTTTTAAACATTGTTCAAACTCATTTCATAGCTTTTTGGAGTTTTCGAAAATTTTTCGAGAAATTTTTAGTCAAGTCTAGAACCATCTCTGGTCTATCTGTGATCTCCGTTATAACCTCAATAATACATTTAAATACTTAAATTACTCTAGTACACCATAAATAGAGCATACTTTATAAAATACGTATACAACACATTGCACAGTACAATCATCGAACTAGATATTACACAAGCCACATCATGCTTACATAGAATCCCTGTTAAATCTTATAGTCTAAATTGAGAAGTTTGTGCTTGTAAATCAACGATAAAATTATTCGCAAAATGTGTGACTTCAAATTTCAAATTCCCATTTTTTTTTACCATACAATGCCTTACTTTCCAATTTAGAACTTCTATTTTCTTACTCACTCAGTGGATTTGAGCATCATCCTTTTTTCATTTATCCAAGTCATTAAAGAAACTAGAATATCTTCTAACATAGTGATCAAGTTTTTCTTATGAGCTTCACAAATGAATCCATTTAATGACTATGATATATTATTATAAACTATTTCATACTTCAGTCTTGTGCTGAAAAATGCCTTCATAAAATTCTCTAGTTTCCTAAGTTTGAAATCATCATAAGCCTTCAGTGCAATACTCTTCAACTACTCTATTAGCTTATCAAATTCGACTTTCATTATACAACTCACCACTTACCAAAATAATCTCCTTATGTGCGACCTTTATGAATAATTGACCGATTTATGTACACATGTTAAGCACATTTTCTATGCTCAGCTTCTAGCAACATATTCTTTAATGCATCCACTAAACCCTGTAATAAAGAAAAGGTTAACATAAATCATATTAAGAAATGAACATTACATATATGGATATTTAAAATTTACTATTTGTTGATTGCTAACAAAAGTCCATACATTCCACTTATGTCTAGATCTTCTACAAGAATGATCAAAAGCCAATGCTACGATTGATAATTTTCTCCCTCAACCACTGCCCAAGATATAGGAAACATTTAAGTGTTTCCGTCATGACCTACTGTAGCTAATAAAGCACTTTCAAGGAATGTCTTCAAAAACATCCATCTATCTGATACATACATATTTGACCATATTTATACACCCATATTTGATGTATTTTGCTTGATATTTCATAATTTTTATATATATTTAGTACCTAATTTGCTCTAAGTGCATTTATAGGTTATAATTGCCTTTATAGACAAAAAGGAAAGAAATTTGGGTGAAATAGTGACATAAAATGAAGATTTAAACAAGTAAGAGATACACGGCTGTGGATGAGGTCTTGTAAGTCTCTCAAAACATGTAAAGTCACGATTTTAAGTATTTTTTGAGATACACAGTTTGATACATAAGAATTTGCTATAAAAGGACACGAATGAAGGTAAACAGGAGAAAGCAGACATTTAGAGGTGATTCTGGATGTAGAGATCATTCAGAAGAGATGATATTAAGAGATGTGAAAAACATGAAGAAATCATCAAAATATCCAATATATATCAACATCAAACCTTAGATTTGCGAGAATATTTGATCAAAAAGAAGGGAGATTTGACATTGTAAACTTTTTATTTTCTATTTGTTTTTCTTTATGTTTATGTTTGATTTCATTTTCTATTATATGTAACTAAGTAACTAAACATCTTTAGTGTCTAGGTGTGATGAACCCTAGTTTGTGCTACAATATGTTTTGATCCTTTTATTTAATGCAATTTTTTGATTGATCTAATGTGATTCAATTACGTGTTTAATATATGTTGTAATAGATCCAGAATACTAGTACATAATTTGATTTCATAACAAAGAGATTAAGAAATACTATGTATGAATAGATCTACCACAATTAAAAGGAGTTGATTGCAAACTTAAAGATAGGTCGACACAAATCCATTGGATTAAGGCCCAACCTAATAGCAGAATTCACAAATCTGTAAAACAATCCTAGAATCTTTAACTTGAGTAATTCAGTTAATAAACCTTAGATTAGTTGTTAGTAGCATCGAGAGAGTTATCAACATAAGATAGGAATTTTCACGATCCAATAATCAATAAAACAATTGCATAATAAAAGGTTAATTTTTAAGGTTAGGAGGATTCATTACCTAGACTGATTCTTAATATTAATTATTTTCTAAGTAGTTTCCATTATCTTTGCATTCATTATTATTTCCTCCTTTATTTTAATTATTTAAGTTTTTAATTTCTTTATTAAAAACCAAAATTAGTCCTTAAGCTAGATAGCAGGAGAAAGGCAATTACTATTAATCACTGTCTTCATGAGATGGACCTGTACTTATCGATACTAGCTATAACTATGTCGTGTCCTTATGGTTAATTCAATATTGACGATTAAAATAAGTCAATCAAGTTTCTGACGTCGTTACCGGGGACAGTGATATAAGGAACACTTAGATGCTATTACTTTAGTCATTATCTTTTGTATTTATTTTATTTTATTGTAGTTTTATTGTATATTGTTATATTCTTAGATTATTCATTTAATTATCTTTTGAACTTCTCCACACTGATAGTGTGTTTGTGGCTTATTTTAGGGATTAAGATTTAACATCATCACCACAATTCACAATGGAAGGATGGAGTAATCAATCCTCTTATGGGAGTTATGATACGTCTTTGCAATATGTAACATCACTGTATCGAAAAGAGTCATTTCCTCTTATCTTTTTGGAAGCTCAACAAACGTCCAAGCCATGTTACAACATTTGTGGGAGTAACTATTACAATTATGAATGTTAGGCATCGAAGTATATGTGGGAGCAACAAAACATGTACAACCAACCTCAAGGCCCATCATACGAGAATATGTATAATTCAAATTGGAGTGAACCTTATGTATACAGATGGAATGATTATACTCTAATAAGAGTAGTGATACGTAAGTATTAAAGATAGACTAATGGAATACCTCATTGTAGCCAACGTGAAGTTGAGGAGAGGTTTTCTTTACAAGAATACTATGAGTATAATACCTTATACTATCTTAGCCCCCCAATGTCTCAGAGTGAAGAAAAGATGACGACCAATTTCATAGGTGAGGATACATTTCAAGAAGGCAATGAGGTAATTGTTGCTTTGAAAGATATGGTTGCCAAATTTATTCAAGACTCAAACATGAGACTTCAAGAAACAGAGGCTCGTATATAAAATATGGTGAATTGGATCGACCGGTTGGTGAAGATAATATCTAATGAGATGCAGGGGAGTTTGCCTACTCCTATTAAAACAAATCCTAATGAATTTAGAATGGCAATCACCCTTAAGGATGGAAACGATCTTCCAAAAGAAGATGATGAGGAAGAAGAAGCTCCATCCAAGAAGAGGAAGTAGAGAAGTGGTAGGAGGTAATTAAAGAAGATGAGCCAGAAACATTAGTCCACTTAGAAGAAGAAAAAGAATGGATAAAGGTGGATGAGGAAGAACTGGCAGGGGAACCAAATAAGGAAACTACTGACCAGGCATTGGCAGCCATCTTAAGCATAAAGGATTCCTACTTACTCTAAGATAAACTGCTTGCATCAACAAAAGATTTGGTAAGTTTCATTATCCCTCATTTTATTAATAGTTTGTCATTAAAAAGAGCATTAATGTAGTCAATAGGATTTATTAATTTGATAAGTTACACTCTTATTATTATTTTTTAGCATCTGGCTTACTTACAGGCTACAAAACCCTTATGTGGGGAAATAGGTTGAAACAAGCCAATCATCATATACCCAAGATAAGGGTAAACATGCAGGGTATCTCAAGCTATTGACATTAACCAAGCATTACCTGGGAGGCAACCCATGGATTAAGATAGGTTTTATTTTAAATTTTATGTCATTTCTGTTTTCATATTTTGTATTTATTTTTTACTGTTATTTTTATTTTCTCTTATGTTTTTATCCTTTTTTCTTTATATCGTAGAAGGATGTTAGTCAAATGTTGGATAGATCAAAATCAGAAAATCTTCTAACTCAGGAAAGTACCATTTTACCTTCTCACTTATTAATAAATGCTTATATTGTGTACATTAAGGACAATGTACAACTTTAAGTGCAGGGAAGGGGTTAACAAGTTCAATGATTTTTTTAAGCTTATTATTATGCATGTAAATGGGCTGGACTGGGCCAAGTGGTGGGCTGACGGGCCAGAGCTGGCCAGTCTGTGGCCCGACCCGTGACCAGATGAGCCACGGGTAAGCTGGGCCTTATATTTTTTAAAAAAATTCAAAACGACATTATTTTTGAAGTTTCAGTCGGGCCATACGCCGAGCTAGGAGGCCAGGTTGGGCCAAAATTGACATCCTTACTTATTATAAATTTGGTTATTAAATTTTATGAACTGATATCTTAACTTAATTGAAACCTGTCCATAAATACTTTATTGCATTATTAAATATTGAATTAAATTAGTCTAAAAAATAATGATAATTAGAATACAATTGTTTTTATAAGTCATAATTTTAATAATCATTGAAATTATCAAGTTGAATGAAAATTGAATATTATTTACACACATAATACCTAATTTTTGTGAGCTTTTGAGCCTAAAATCTGAAATTTTAAAATGTTTGAGCTTTTTTTTATTCTTTCATGTGTGTTATCTTGTATAGTTGAATAATTATAGAACTTACTTTTATTATACATATGGCAAAAGAGTTGCTTTTGACCCTAACTTTTTCACATATCGACAAGTTTAACCCTAACATTCCAAAGAGAACAATTATAACCCTAATAATTAGAAAACGTTAAAATTTGACCCCACCTTAACAGAAAATTTAACCCCCTCTATTAAGTGCTACGTTAGCACTGACATAATATTTTTAATTGTTTTTGTGGGCTCCCTTTGCCACTTTATTGCTGACGTGGTAAGATGAGACCTAATTTTTAAATAAAATTTGGCATAAGGGTCACTTTTAACCCTAACTTTTACATTAATTGATAAGTTTAACTCTAACATTCCAAAGAGAACAATTATAACCCTAATATTTAGAGAACGCTAAAATTGGACCCCACAGTCACAAAAACTTTAACTCCTACCTGTTAACTGCTAGGTCAGCGTTGACTTGGCAATTAACAGATAGGAGTTAAAATTTTTGTGACTATGGGGTCCAATTTTAACGTTTTGACCTGGCAACATCATTATTGACGTGGCAAGTTGGGACCCACTTTTTTAAAAATATAAAAATTTATTTATTTATAAATATGGGACCTACCATTTTTATTAAACTTAATTTATTCATTTGTGTGTTTATATATACACACACATATATATAGGTGTTTGTGTTTTCTCTTATATATATATTTTTAAAAATGGGTCCTACCTTGCCACGTCAGTAATGACATGGCACTAGGGCCTACAAAACATATTAAAATTTGCCACTTAACAGACAAGAGTTAAAATTTTCGTGATGGTAGGGTCCACTTTTAACACTTTTTAAATGATAGAGTTATAATTATTCTCTTTGAAATGTTAAGGTTAAACTTGTCGATTGATGTAACAATTAGGGTCGAAAGTGACCTTTTTTCATATTTTATTTAAAAAGGGTCCCATCTTGCCACGGTAGTAATGACTTGGTACAAAGCCCTACAGAAACAATAAAAAGTAACTAAAAAATGTCAGCTCAGTGCTGATTTGGAACTTAATAGAGGGGTTAAATTTTCTATTAGGTGAGGTCAAATTTTATCATTTTCTAAATGTTAAGGTTATAATTGTTCTCCTTGGAATGTTAGGATTTAACTTGTCGATTGGTGAAAAAGTTAAGGTCAAAAGTTGTTGGACCCCGAACTTTTAGTGGAAATTAGAAATATTAAAATGAAATTCAATGAGTGTTTTTGTATATGTATTGTGTTAGAGATGTTTTTGTGCTTTAAGAAAGTTGATGAGAAAAGAATTGATTGGTTTTGATGACCTTGATATTTGAGTAGTTTTGCATAGGTTATGAAAGTTAAATTGAATGAGTTGATTGAAATGGAAGTTAAAAATCAAGAAATAAAGAGAAAAATTGTGAGAATTTGAAGAATTAAGAAAGTTTGAATTTTTGGGGATGAATAGTTGACTTTTTGATTTAGGCAGAATTTGAGAATATAATCTTCATGAAAATTGTAGCTTCTGTTGAGAGCTTTCTATCGCCATGAAGTATGATATTTTTTGATGTCGAAATTTGTTTTAGTTTGATCGAACAGTTTGTTTGCTTCCGATTCGATGATTCGATTCGTTTTTGTTTTACGTTCAATTCGTTTCGCTTTGTTATCCGTTCTTTCATTTCTGATACTTTGTATTATATCTCGGATTTGTTTCGCTTTGATCGTTCCAATTTCTATTCGCCACTTTGTTTTCGATTTGCCTTCGATATGTTTCCGTTCTTTCGAATTCGATTTCGTTCGTTTTTGCTTTCTGCCACTTCGTTTTTGTTTTCGTTTTCTGTTTTTCCGGTTGGGTTCCGGTTCTGAGATCGGGTCCCAACATAGATGGTATCAGAGCCCAGTAATAGGATCTTACATGGGTGTCTACGTTTGTTAAGAGTTTGTTAAGAGTTTACATGTGATACTTCATGAATCATTTGAAGAATCTTTGTGGTTTTGAGGTGATTAGTTATGATCATTTGTATCCGAATGTGTTCATGAATGAGATTAGAATTTCTTGATGAATTGGGATGAATTGATAGAGAATATACTTTTGTGAGATGAAAGAATGAAGATTTGAAAGAAGAGATACATGTATAGAAGTTCAAAAAGTCAAATTTGAATGATGATTGGTCCATACTAATGTTATTAAGAAATGAGATCATGGACTTGTGAAAATATGTTAAGAAATATTGCTTTAGGGGCATAGTGATTTGATATGATTTTGGTGGTTCTTGGTATAAAAAGTGAAACAGTGTTTTGATATGATATTGGCATTTGACACAAGAAGTGAATAAATGTGAATAAGTTAAGAATATGTGTGATAAGGAATTAGATAAGAAAGGGAGTGATTATGGTCTTTTAGAAGCAAGTACTTGGTAATTTCTTAAGTTAGAATTTCGAGGACGAAATTCTTTTAAGAAGGGGAGAAATGTTGGACCCCGAACTTTTAGTAGAAATTAGAAATATTAAAATAAAATTCAATGAGTGTTTTTGTATATGTATTGTGTTAGAGATGTTTTTGTGCTTTAAGAAAGTTGATGAGAAAAGAATTGATTGGTTTTGATGACCTTGATATTTGAGTAGTTTTGCTTGGGTTATGAAAGTTAACGTGAATGAGTTGATTGAAATGGAAGTTAAAAATCAAGAAATAAAGAGAAAAAGTATGAGAATTTGAAGAATTAAGAAAGTTTGATTTTTTGGGGAAGAATAGTTGACTTTTTGATTTAGGCAGAATTTGAGAATATGATCTCATGAAAATTGTAGCTTCTGTTGAGAGCTTTCTATCGCCATGAAGTATGATATTTTTCGATGCCGGAATTTGTTTCAGTTTGATCGAACAGTTTGTTTGCTTCCGATTAGATGGTTCGATTCGTTTTTATTTTACGTTCGATTCGTTTCACTTTGTTATCCGTTCTTTCATTTCTGATACTTTGTATTAAATCTCGGATTTGTTTCGCTTTGATCGTTCCGATTTCTATTCGCCACTTTGTTTTCGATTTGCCTTCGATATGTTTCCGTTCTTTCGAATTCGATTTCGTTCGTTTTCGCTTTCCGCCACTTCGTTTTCGTTTTCATTTTTCATTTTTTCGGTTAGGTTCCGGTTCCAAGATCGGGTCCCAACAAAAGTGACCCTTTTTCCTTATACATATTGAGGCCATATTTGTTAAATTAGAAGCAAGGCACTCAGATTCAATAATTTGTTTTAGCCTATTTCTTTGATAATTACCTTACCCATAAATTATCCTTGAAGAATAACTAAGTTTGAGCCTTAACCTTTTTCATTGTTTATAACCCCATTTATTAACCTTTATCCTATTTCTCTTTGAAGCCTTTTTATTGTTTTGAACCCTGAAGGTTATTTACATTATTTGATTGTTCGAACTTGAAATTTTTGAAAGGTTCAATATTTCTCTAATAGTGGTTATGATAAATGCTTGCAGTGAAAAAAAAAGAGAATAGAAAAAGATAAAAAGAATATATGGTACCAATGGAGTTGCAATAAAAGGACCTATGTATTTATGAACAAGTTTCATGTAATGTCTCTGTTGGAAATTTCCTTCAATTAACCCTTTTTATGATCCCAATCATACTAATTGAACCGAATTTATATTATAAATTAGGCCTGCTTTCTTAAGTAATTATGCATTTGTTGACTCATAATTTAGGATTTTTATGCTTAATTTGGTTCCTTACATCGAGTTTTTATAATCTACAAATTGCCAGTATCTTGTCATCATTTAATGTTAATTCTGCATAATTGTTATTGGGACAATTGATACTGCAATTGTGTTGAAAATTTTGTAGGAACATCGGAGTCAACAACCAAGACAAAGTCAATTCGCCGTCAGAAGCCATCCATACGTCGGAGCGAATCAACGCGACCATTC
>JANKOE010000005.1:26247104-26258543 GCA_026284465.1 Erythroxylum citrifolium
TTGGTAGAAATGAGGTGAGAATGACTAGAATAAAAAGAGTTGAAGTTTTGGTAGCTAAATCAAGGAAGTGGTGTACAGTGATTTATTTTGGGCAATGTTGATTGGAGCAATTAAAAGGATATATTGAGGTTAATGCATGAAATGGGGTTATTGTGTATGTGTGTTGTGGGTAACATCTTTATAATTGAGAAAGTGAATTAGTACAATTACTATTCATGTGGCTTTCTTTGTAATTTGAATTTTTGAGATCTTGATGTATTGGAGCTAGAAATGCCCACTAAAGTTTTGTACGAACTCATATTTTTGATATTAATGAAGAATATTCATGTTTTATTGTGTTTTGCCAAGGATTGTTTTAAAAGTTACTTTGCATTGTTTTGAAAATGTCCATAAAGGTAAGTTTGTGTGTGCTGTGTTTTAATGAAAATTCTGGACTATTGTGGGTTGAATTGAATCAAGTGGCCTTCTTGAAAGTTATAGAGGACTTTCATAGCTTTCAAATGAGATATAATGTGCTATTTTTGGATTTGGTGGTTGGAAGATGTGAGTTGTTGAAGTTGAGTGCAAGTGCTGCAAATTCTGGACTGATGTGTTCATAGGGTTAGTGTATGCTGTGCTTGATGCAAATTATGAACTGATGTTGGTTAATTTGGGCTAAGTAGCCTTCTTGAAAGTTGTATAGGAAATTTATAGCTTCCCAATGAGGTATAGCATGCCATGTTTGGTTGTGGGAATTGGAAAATGTGAAATTTTGAAGTTTGAATGTTGTTTAGGAAGGAAATTACAGGATATAAACTTTGATTGAAATTTTGACCCTTTTTAAGGCTGAATTGGTTTGAAAGTTCTTCACGAAATTGTAGAGCTTGTTTTTATCTTTCCATCGATACAAAGTATGAAATATTTGGACGAGGGAGTGAAAAGTTATAAGGTTTGGAAGTTCTGATGCTGTTTAAGATTAAATTGTCGACCAATCACTTTGTCGTAGATTTTTGACCAATTTAGAGACCGAACTTGTTCTTAAGTCCTTCTTGAAATGGCAGATCTGTCTTTTATCTTTCCATCGGTACCAAGTTTGTAAAATTTGGAGTTCTGAGTCAAAAGATATGAAAGTTGGAAAATAGGATGCTGGTCTGATTGCTGGTCTGATTGGTCGACCGACCTCTGATCTTTTGGCCGACCGATCTCTGTTTGGCAGAACGATCTCTGACTTCTGGCCTAGCTTTGACTTCTAGCCGAGCTCTCCTTTCTGGCCGAGCTCTTCTTTCTGGCCGAGCTCTCCTTTCTGGCCAAGCTCTGACTTCTGGCCGAGCTCTCCTTTCTGGCCGAGCTCTCCTTTCTAGCCGACCTCTCTCCACTCTTTTGCTTATAACTTTTCCGTCCGACCTTCGATCGATCTGATTCTTGAAGCGTTGGATTCCTAAGACATCCCTCTATCTCTCCATGAAATTTTATGATTTTTAAGATTTAACTTAGGGAAGACCGATCGAATCAAAGTGGGATGATCGATTAAAAGGTTATGAGTTAGATATTTTCTGAACATGCTTCAATAATTTGGAGATATCTTGAGCTATAAAGCTCCGATCGATCTGATTCTTGTTGCTAATTAAACTAGAGATATGGATCTACAAGTGTTCTGAAGGAAGAAAATTTCAATTCAGCTCCTAAGATGTTCAATTTCTGGAGTGAAGTTAGGTGTAGTATTCAGTCTTGGTTTAGTATTGGTCTGAAAGTGTTTTGGCCATAACTTCTTCATTTCTGAACCGAATTGAATGTTTTTAGTATCGTTAGAAAGGTAAGACAATGAGAAACATTCTCTAGAAGGAAGTGTTATCAAATTGTTTCATTTACCTGATCGAAATAAAGAGTTAAGATGTCAATTTTTAAGGCAAAAAGGAAGGGCATTGTTGGAAGGTCACTTAAGCTTTTAAGTTACAAGGCTTATATGTAAGGGAAAATTGGACATTATGCACTAATTAATGGCAAGTTGGTAAATAAGTAAAGTGGTGTTTTGTTTAAATAGAAGAAGAAGAGAGTTGTCGTGGGACTTAGAAAAACAGAAGAGAAATAGAAGAAAGGAGAGGAGAGTGTTCGGTTGAGTGGAAAAGAAGAGAAGAAGAAGAACAAACTTAGGGTTTGGATTTTCTTTGCTTTAGAAGAGAGATCCTAAGAGTTTTTCAAAAAGGAAAAGGAAAAGGGGAAGATCTAATCTTCCATTAGAGCCAAAGAAGCAAAAACGTGGGTGAAGATTCAAGGTGAGTTTTGCAAATCTTTTGGATTATGGATGGGTTTTTGGTTCAAATGGCTTAGGAAAAAGTATGGGAATGGTTGTTCTATGATGAATTTCATGATTTGTTCCTTAGGCTTTCCAATTTTTGAGACCCCTTTTGATTAGGGTTTTGTGATTTTTGATGAAGGGGATTAAGAAAAGCAAGAGAAGTATGAGGGAATGCTTCTTGAACAAGGATAAGCATGGAAATAAGGTGGGTATCACGTTTATGATTGAGTAATGAGCCATTAAATTGATACTAAGCTTTCTTTTGTTTTCGCAATCAAGAAAGTAAAGTTAGTTTTCGAATCAAATGACTAAATGATTTTCATTACTTCATTTATTGCTTTTAAATGATGTAAGGAATTTGCTTATGTGTGTATATGCTTAATTGAGTGGTTTGTGAATTATGATCAAGTTATGCCATTGAAACATGTCATGGCATTTTCTGTGAATGAAAAGAAGTTTGGGTTTGAGCATGAAATGAATATGTGCTTGTTTGGGAAAGAGAGAACCTGTTTCGGTAGTCACGTGCGCGATGACCCATAGCCTTCTCTCGGCTGCCCGCTTGAGGCCACGAGATCCTGAGAAATCGGACTCATTTTGTTCACGGTGTAAATCGTTTTGTTTATGGAACTCTCGAGCCATTTGTTTGTGCATTACATCTTTGCATAGTTATGAATGGTGCATAATTGAGTGTTATGTGATGAAATTTGTAACTATAAATTTTGTGTTTGAAATTCGTATTTGACTGAAAATGAAGCATTTTATGAAATTATCATGACTTTTATATGACAAAGGAACTTTTCAACAGTTTTGCTTATTGAATTTGAAAATATGTGACATGGATTTCAATTTAAACTTTACAATGATTTTTACTTGTTTTTGGTTATAAACCTGTTACCCACGAGCGTAAGCTCACACCCCTTCATTCCCATCCACAGGTGATAAGAAGAAGATCGGGTGAAATAAAGTGAAGGTTTTTGTTGTATCTTGTATATATTCGGATTTTGGATATTGATGTTATATTATGGCTTGGAATGCCATTTAAGTTTATAAACATTTATCTTTGATGTTAATGAGACATGGATTTATATATGGATATGAAATATGGAATTGTGTATGAATAAGATATGTGAAATTGTGTAGGATTATGGAATGTGAAATGGTGTATGGATATGAAAGACCAATTATGTATGAATATAAAATGTGTATGGATTTAAAAAAAAGCTTCTCCTTTTAAAAACCCTCATCTTATCTCATATCTTTGTAGCTCTTTCATTATTCCTTCTCCTATTTTTCAATAATTGATTATACAAAACAATGGAAAAATCTGTGAACTCAATTATTGAAAGTTTTATGCTCTTTTTCTCATTGTAAGAGTGGGAATTGAAAATGAGTTCTATCTTCTCCCTCTTTAAGTATGAGTAGATATCATTCCTTCTTCATAAATAAAGAATCTCCATATCAGTGCTTCTTAGTTTTATGTCTAGGATGTTTATCAATACTCGAATTTTGAGCAACTGGTAAGGTTACTCTTTTCTAACCAAAGGCTTACAGGTTTGATTCATAAAAATAGTCTCTTTGAAAAATACAAAGAGAAGGTTGCATACAATTGATGACCCTCACCCGACCTTCACAAAACAAGGAGCTTTGTACACTGAATTTGCCTTTTTAACTAATTTGTACACAATTCTTTGCAATTAACTTTTTCTTTCTCAAGCTTTTTTATATCCATGTGATTTTAGTTTAAAATGCATTTAGTTTCACCAAATTAATCTTAATATTTGAATTTTTTAGTTATATTCCATCAAATTCAATACAAATTTCATTAACGTTAAAATGCTTCCATGTAGCTTTAATTGCACTTGATTGCATCCTATTTAGTTTAATTCATATTTAGTCATAATTTTTATGATTTTTTAATTAAATTTTATTCATTTTAATTTGATTGCATTTTATCATATCTAATTTGTGTCAAAATTTTATATATCTTTTTTATTAAATTTAAATAATTCTAATTAGAGATAAATATTTCTAGTTAAGATAATTAGTTTTAATCCTGACTATTTAAATTTTGTTAGAGATCTTTGTTATCAGTTTTTTCATTTTTGGATCAAATGGCTTTTTATTATTAATTTTGGCTAAAAAAAGAAACATAAATTTAGTTGGAATTCATTATTTTATTATTTTTATTTTGGATTAAGCAATCTTTTATCACTAATTTTGGCTAAAAAGAGAAAAGAAACTAGTGAAAATGAAAAAGAATAATACTAAACCAAAATAAATGATGCAATAAGGAGGACGATGATCAAGTACTAAGAAAAAAGACAAGATAAAAGACAAAAGAAATGAATCATTAAAAGCTAAATTGAAGAGAAATCGAAATAAGGAGAGAAACATGGCATAAAAAATTATTGAAGGCAAAAAGGAGAGAGATCTAAGAAAAGACAAATCAAAAACAAAAGCAAAAGGAGAGTAGCAACTATAAAAGGAGATATAAATATAATAGCAGCAGCAACAACAACAACATCCTAATAGAGAATCTAGTTGAAGCATGGGGTTTAGGGAGGTCTAGAAATATACAGTCTTATCCCTAACTAATAGGGAGGTTACTTTTGATAGACCCATATGAAAAGGAGAAAAGAAAAAAGGAAAAAGAAAGAAAGCTCTTGGTAACTATTTAAAGAAAACAAAAACCAATACAAAATACAAAGAAAAAGTTGCATACAAATAAAATAAAATAAAATAAGAACAAAAAATTCAAAAATCAAAATAAAAAGATACGCAAAATAAAAATAAGATAAAATATAGACAATAATAAAAAATAATAAAAAATAAAATAAAGGGAAAAAGGTAAAATATAAATAAAAGATAAAATATGTAAATTAATAAAAAAGAAAGAAAACAAATAAGTAAAACAAACACACAAACAATTGTAAGAGAGTAGAAAAAATTTAACTAAAATGACTAAGGGGTAAGTACTTTTGATATAATTATTTAGGCCAAATATAAGACCTAAGAATAAAACAAAATTGTTCAACAGAACTATGAAAAAGAGAAGGATCTCTTTCTGAAAGATCCTTTACCCGTATCCTATTTTGCCAAAGTTTCCTATTAAGGGTTAAGCCCTCGATAAGTTCTAGAAGAGCCATGTCATTTTTGATCACCTCCTCCCAATTCTTCTTAAGTCATCCTCTTTCCCTCTTACAGTTCCTAACTACAATCTACTCATATCTTCTTACTAGGCATCAAGATGTCTCCTCTTAACATGTTGAAACCACCTAAGTCTCGTCTCCCTTAGTTTATCATCAATGTTAGCCACCATCAAGTTGTCTCTTACTACATTCCTAACCTTATCTATTCTTGTATGGTTACACATCTAATGGAGCATCCTCATCTTTACTACCATTAACTTCTGACTATACACCTGTTTGATGGTTGATCGCTTCGTCTTATAGAGCATGGCCAACCTGATTGATAAATGGTGTAGTTTACCTTTTTAGCTTGAATCGTATCTTATAATCACATAAAACTCCTAATGCACCCTGTCACTTAAACTATCCTGATTTGATACAATGAACTATATCTTCTTATATCTTATCAATGCTTTGGATAATGGATCTACGACACTTAAAATAAGCTTTCTATGATATAACTTCTGAACCAATCCTTATCTTAACTTTTGATGCATGCTATGGCTTAAAAAGTTACACTATAAATACTCTTTATCTTACTAAATTTAAAGTTCTTCAACTCTATTGGATTTTTCCAAAGTTCTAGCTTGATATTGACACCCTCCTTTCTCTCATCTACTAAAATAATGTCATTAGCAACAATTATATACTAAAGCATATCCCCTTAAATGTTCTTGCTAAGCTTATCCATCACTACTAGAAACAAAAAGGGGCTCAACAAGGATTCTTGGTATAGCTTGATATCAATAAAGAAATGTTCCATATCTCTTTCTATTGTCCTTACTCTAGTCCTAACACCTTCATTCCTTCAAAAACTCTTGGAAATCCAAAGGCCTCCTAAAGATTCATGATAAACTCACAACTGATGGAATCTTATGCCTTTGGAAATCCACTTTTATGGCATAGTTCTTTATGAAATTTCTCCTTGGATATCCTTTGAACAACTCTTGAGCAATCAACACAATATCACCTATTAACTTATTTTTCATGAAGGCTCCTTATGTGTCACTGATTCGAGACTTAAGAACTATCTTTAGCCTCGAAGCCAACAACATAAAGGTGATTTATAGAGGAAATCGCAATAAGAAATTGGCCTAGACTCATCTAGGGAATTTAGACTTAATATAAAAAGTCATATTTTTCAAAGAATTCAAGGATAGAACTTGTGGCCATATATTTAATTATCATCCAAACCTGTTGATAAAAGTATCCATTTAAACCATCTAGTCCTAGGGCCTTCTTAGGATTCATTCCAAACACTACTTTTTCTACATCCATTTCATTAAAGGAATTATTTAATATTTGCATTTCATCTATAGGGAATTAGTTAGAGATAAAAGATCTAAGTATTTGTGTAGAGTAGCTTACAAGAGTTGCAGTCACTGAGGAGTTCTTGAAATATAATTATGCCTCTTCCTTTATTTCATCCTATGACGTGGCCACACTTCCATTCACTGTTTTTAAGGGGCATATAAAGCTGAAATTTCTTCTAACATTGAGTGCTATAGAGAAGAACTTTGTATTTTTATCTTCCTTTATAATCCACGGCACTCTAACTTTTTCTTAATCATAGAATTGTAATTCCAAACTACCTTTTTGAAAGAAGTAATAGCCTCTTGCTCCTTTTCTAGCCAAAAGGAATCCCCTGGATCTTTGTAAATCTCCTTTTGTGTCTTCTTTAATTGAGATTTGGTGCTTGTAACCTCCCTAGAAGTTCCCGTCTTCCTCTCTTATTTTAACTTCTTTATCTTCTCTTTGATGAATTTTAGTTTCCTGACACATAGATATGCTTTATCTCCTTGAACATGATTTGAAATTCCCTTCTGTAATGCCTCTATAAACCTTCTTCCTTAGCCAAACAATTGATGAACTTAAAGCAGTAGTTCGTCCTATTTTTGTTAAGCACATTTTGAATTAGAGTGGTCTGATAGGGTTCAAGAAATTGGCATAACTTTCCTTAAATCTTGTTAGCCCTTCTTCATTGATAAGTGCCTTATCTAGCTTTTTGCAAACCAATTTGTTTTTTATTACTCTAATATCAAAATCATCCTTTATACTTTAAATATTTAACTTCCAATTTTTCCACACATTTTTTAAAGTCCTTTGTATGGTTCCTCAAGCTTGCCTATGAGCCATAGAGAATGCTATTGAAGTCCTCCATAATTAGTCAATGGTTCTTAATTGAAGCCTATATGTTAACAAGGTTATTCCATAACAACTTCCTTTAGAATGCAAATTTTGAATCATAGAAAAAAGAAACTAAGACTTTTACATTATCCTGCTAAAACCACATTGTTAATCAATTGCTTGCTCCATATCTGCCTTAGTAAACCTTGGATCATATCCAGTCACAATTCTTCCATAATGATGACAATGGTGATTACACAAAACTGCCATTGTTTTCCTAAAGATTTAAGGATCAAAATATTTTCTTGCCTTATTTTTTATTTTAGAATAACAAAATGGACAGGTTTTGTATCTAGAATAAACTCCCCGAGGGACTATTGTTTCTTTAGGCAATTACTGCCCTTTACATTCCAAGTAGATATGGACATTAAGAGACATTTTTTGGTCCATTAGACCTATTCTTCCCCCCTAATTTGCTCATAATATCTATTCTAAACTCATAGCTTTTCCCAACTTTCTCTTCTCTAATTTTGGAAGCCACTTTAGAATCCTCACCAATACTTTGTAGAATCCCTTCCAATTTTGTTTCATTTTCCATTGTTGCTCCCTTAATGGACACAACTTGATTTTTTATGATGTCCTTCTATTTCTTTGTCCCTTCGTCTATATTATTATCGAATCCTTGATCTCCAAAACTTTCCTTCTTTAGACTGTTTTAATCTTTCATGTAATCATAATTTGTAATGATCTATGGATCAATCATTGTACAATAATTTACATGTAGTGTATAATGAATAAATCCTTTCATAATTGAAAGAAAAATTATTTTAGACTTTAAATAAAACCTCTTTACCTTCAAATAAAATTTTGAAATAATTTTTAATCAAGTTTTTATCAAAATGAGATGTTCTGATACTTCTAAAAATTTTGATGTGTTAAACATTAGTGACTTAAAAACGTTTATAAAAGTTGTTTCCTATAGAGGTTCCACTAGTCTAAGTGCTTGGATCGACTAGCCTAACATAGGAATAAAAAATTTAAAAATATAGGTGTAAAATGTTAGGAGACACATTGTCAGAGTTCCTCTTAACCTTGAACAATAGCTATAAAATGGTTCTTCTTCACCCATGGCAAAGCAACACCAACACAGATGTTCCACTTCATCAGTGACAAATAAGGTATTATACAAAAGGTTCCTCATCATTTATTAAAGAAAGAAGATGGAGAATTTTTAAGTGAAGCTTAAGAAGTGGACGTAGACCAAGAGTTATTTGTATATAAATTACTATTGTTTCTTTTTCCCTTATTCTCTTTTATTATTGTTGTGTATGCTCTGTGAATTTCTTATATTAATTTGCTATAACCATTCAATAGAACAGGTAATTCATTCAATTAGTTTACAAAGAGGACAAAAAGTATATATACGCAATTCATTCATTCTTATATGTGATTCAAGGACTAATAATTTAATTGAATTGTAATGTTCATTTCAATTAAACATCATTATGATTTTACTTAATTTTAAATACATACTGGTTGGGTCGGTCGTGCTAGGCCCAAGCCCAAACTCAGAACGGCTCATGGGCCGACCGGCCCGTTCCTCGACATTGACCTAATCCTTACAGGTATTTACTATATAAACTCAGTACCTTACCAGGAAAAAGGGTACGACTTCATAACCCTGATTTTCTCTTAATTCCTAGCTACCAAAACTCTCACAAAAGACTGACTTGAGCGTCGGAGGGGCCTACTGGGAATCAACCTCTGGCGTGCCTTTATTTGTTTTGCAGGTATCTCTAAGCTAAAGTCATTCAGATTCATGGATCTAAATAATGGCGTCCAGCCCTAGCAGATTCAGACTGAACCACATACTAATTAAATTCCAATGAAATCTAAAATTTAATGTTATTGTCTATTAGTCAAATATTTCATATTTGGCATCTCAAACTTTTAAATTAAATTATCTCCCCCTACCATTTTATATTTTACTCTAAGGTTCTTAAATATCTTAGTAGTAAATGTAAGTTACAGTTGTAAATTAGTTTGTTTAATTTAGTTATAACTTTTAATTAAACAATTTATATTTATAGATTAACAATGCATCATGGATATTTTTATGTATAATCATTTCATATAATTCAACATTTTCAGGATATAATATTACAACTAAAGATAAAATATGGGTTTAGAGTTTTTCTCTTTCAATCTAATTATATTAGTTATTTAACGATAATAATTAACTCATATCAAAACATATCAATTCTTTAGAGATTCAAAATTAAATGAAAACTTACACAATCTTTATAATTTTAACTTTCCATAAAGATATAACAATGTTTTATATGAAATTCATGCTGAATCCATTTAATGAATTTATTTTGTAATGAGCACTTGTACTTTTTTATAAATATTTTCATATTTTAGTCCCTTTCACAGAGTAAAAACATAATGTATATTTCTAATTTTGTTAATAACCAATATTAAAAACACCTAACTAAAAATAATTTAAGATTTATACTTAAATGTAATATGAATATCATCATACTTTTATTTAATTACAATAGAGATTGATTTTATAAACTTTATCTTACAAGTTAGTTAATTATATATATAATCTTTCAAGTACAAAAGTATATCCACAACCTACTTTTGTTTATGCTCATAGGTGAGTTACACATTCGTAATATTCATTGGTTGCAAGTATTTCTTATCTTATATATATATGGAGAACTCACCTATATTTACATTAAATTCCCATGGCATCAAGAAGCTGTGAGTGTTGAGACACCGAAACAAGAGAATTAGCCACAATTGCCCCACTGGCAGCAACTGCAGGAACTCCAATGCCAGGGAAAGTAGAGTCTCCGCAGCAATAAAGCTGCGATATGGGAGTTGAATGTCCATGAAAGGAATTCTTTCCTGCCTCTATGGCTGGTCCAAAAGTTCCTCTATTCCTTCGAAGAAACCTTTGATGTGTCAATGGAGTTCCAACCAACTTCACCTCACACTTCTCACGGCTGAAGCCTGGACCAAGCACGCGCTCTGCTGCCTTCCACATTACCTGGGTTTCAAAGAATTCGTTAGAGGTAACTCACGCCTTTCCACACAAAAAGGGCATTTGCATCTAAGCATGCACCTACCATTAACTTTCCAATTTTAGTTGCATTATGTGATTGCTCAAAGACTTTCCAAGTAGCAGACTCTTAAAAGAATAGAAGCTTCTACTTCGACAAAATCTTTAGTAAAAGCTAACAAAGAGAAAATTAACCAGTTTATATACCTCCGATCGTTCAGCTTTGAGTTGCTTGTACTCTGCACTTCTCCGATCAAGTCCTTCCCAAAGTTCATATGGCTCAGTTCCAGGTGTATAAGCATGTAAAACATGTTTTCCAGGTGGTGCCAAATATGGACTAACTACACTTGGGACAGATATTAATACAACATTTTGATCTGCATCTACTCCTCTGTCCCAATCATTCACAACAATATGATGAACTCCCAAGTCTTCACGTATACCCTATTCATAAAACAATATGAAGGTATGCAGAATGTCAGAAAGAAAGCATAGGTAATGGGTTCAAAAGCAAAAGCATGTTACAACCAATTCCATGAATAATAGGGGAATTAAGGACAAAATCATGTAAAAATAGGAGTAAAGGAAATTGTCATCCAGGATAACCATCAATAGACCTCAATGAAAATTGCAACATGTTTCATTAATCCCTTAAGGTGCGTTTACTTTCAGAAAACAGTTTTTTGTTTTCTATCTTGCTTTTTTGCATATATTTTCAATTTTCATTTTCAGTGGAAAATTGTCGAAAACATGTTTACTAATTAATATTGAAAAAA
>JANKOE010000005.1:26337323-26362322 GCA_026284465.1 Erythroxylum citrifolium
ATAAAGTCCATGAGATAAATATGCTTAAACAAACATATGGGCTCTTGTTATATAATAAGTTCACTAAACTGACTCCATATCAGAATTCTATTTGGAATATTATTTATATGGCTATAGACATTCTCATTGTGATGATTATATAAGTGATCTTTTGATTTTTGAATTTCCAAAGTATCTCATGTAGGGATTACTATGTTTTAATACCGTTTATAACTTATTTTAGTCAATGATAGCTTAATCGATAATCATTGGATACAACATGAAATAATTGAGTAATTAATATATGATTTATCACCTTAAAATGATTAGAGAGAGTGTTATATTGTTCTCAATTATTATTAATTTGGAAAATTCTTGACTAAAGGTGGAATGATACTTTGAAAATAATTTTCAAATATCATTAATTGAATCAATTGCTAATGAAAGAGAACTAATATGATTGGATTCAAATAATATAAACATTAATTTCATGTTTTATGTCTAACTAGAATAGTGTGTGATGAAAGGAATAACTTATACGAAAAATCATGTTTGAAAAGGTTAATTAAAACCATTTTGATATTTCTAATATTTGGGTAATCATAATACATGTTAAATGTCAATCTTAATCTATATATGTAAGTTTTTAATTAGAGAGTTAAAAATAAATTAAAAGAGTTTAATTTATCTAATCTTAAATATCATTTTGAGTTATAATTTACTTCTATTGCTAACATAATTAAGAAGTTAATAAGTCACACATAAAAAATGGTTAAAGAGAGAAAAAAAGATATTTTAATCAAATTAGGCTTGATTGTAAAGTTTGAAAAACTTTAGAATTAAATATGGATATTTAATAAATAAACATCTATATAAGATAATAAAATTTATTTGCACTCAATTAGCATTTTATTATAATTAATTGTAATTCTAATTAAAATTTAATTGAAACTAAAATTGTATTTTAATTAAATTATTAAAAAATCAAACTCTATTATAAATTTTCCTCTCTACCTTACTTGTAGAGTTCTATTAACGCATTTATTTAGATATTAATAGAGGCAATATACATATGCGGCTACAACAGTCGCAATGAACTAGTTTTAAGAAAGGTTTTCAAGAAAAAACAAGAGATGAATAAAGTTGTACAATAAAATATAAATTTATGATTCATACTTTATTGTATTTTATGTGATAATCGTGTTATAATATTGACTTTTGAATAATCAAATGAAAGAAATTTATATTTATTCTGTTATGTGTAATATGGAATCCAACTTTTTTTTTTACACAGGAAATGAAAACAAAGAGACTAGTTCTGATAACCTAAACCCCTACGAAGGGATCTAGGGTATAGGGTGCCTCCCATATCTCGGTTTAACGCATCCAAAAGGCTCCTGGAGGAAATGTAGACCCGGCGCTGCAACCGAAGCAATCTATGCCATCAGATCCGCACAACGGTTCCCTTCTCGAGGCGTATGGTCCATTTGAACTTCCCAAGCACGACGAAGCAATTATTGAATTCCTGTCACCAAAAGAGAATGCTCAGTCAGATCATGAAACAAAGGGTAAAGAATATTTAGAACCTCGAGGGAGTCCACTTCCAGGAGCACACATCGATACCCCCAATCCCAAGCCAGCGGCAACCCTGAGTACACCCCATGGAGTTCAGCCAGGAACGGTGATCCGACTCCAAGCCGCTGTAATAAGCCACCGCACCAGTGCCCCTGACAGTTTCTAAGAAGACCTCCAGCAGAAGCAAGATTAGACCCCAAATGTACGGTTCTATCCATATTTAACTTAACCCAACCGTCAGAAGGAGGAGTCCACCCAACTAACGATCCCAAAGGCAACCCCTGTGACGGAAAGATCCGATTTTCCATTTCACTAGC
The DNA here is from genome assembly GCA_026284465.1 of Erythroxylum citrifolium. Lineage (NCBI taxonomy): Eukaryota > Viridiplantae > Streptophyta > Magnoliopsida > Malpighiales > Erythroxylaceae > Erythroxylum > Erythroxylum citrifolium. Next base: position 26,339,195 of record JANKOE010000005.1, read on the forward strand.
TCTAGTGATCCAATTCGTGTAAGCCATAACGATACTAGGCCCGTTAGAAGGCCAAGTAAAACCTGTCTCAAAAATGCTACTATTCCTCCATTTCCACTGAAACCAACAGCCAACCCCAAAAATAGTAGCCCACGCAATATCGAATCCAACTTTAATTTGCCAACAAATTAAACCTGCAAGATCTTTCGAGTTGGCTTTATGTGGGTTGGCTAATGTTGTAGGCCATCCAACTTGAGATCATCTAGTGAATGAATTGTACAAACAGCATGAGCCCCAGCTAATGGAAGATGTAAAACGCAAATGTTTCATTTTTAATGGCAAATTATTAAATGAATGCGATTACATTATATATAATAATGACTCTTAAGGAACTTATTTGACCATATCTTATATATATACTTTGTATTAATTACAGCATGTCGTCTGTGTTGGAACTTCCAGTTTCTGATCGACTCAAAGTCGAACCATTTGAAACCTAACCCAACCACAGACACATTTTCTATTTTGCAGACTAAGTCACTCCTTTGACAAAGGGAGCCCCTTTTTAATAAGTGCCTGGAGGCAAGCAATGACTGCATGGATTGTAGCACACTGAGTCTATTTTAGTTTTCTGCTCCATTTCTTTAAAGAACAAGTCAACTTTAGTACATACCAAATATGCTTCAAATTCAAGATTCGTTGTCAACCACGCAAAAAATACGGATATGTTGATAGAATACGTATTTTCTATGAGTGGATACGCTTAACTGCTGCATAGTCACGGAGGCTCTAATACGATTGATTGCCTTGAACTTGACTCTTCGAAAGCTACGCATGCGATTGATAAGGGTTTAGTTGATTGGTTAAGTGTTAGACTGGGAAATCAATGGAAGAATGAGGAATCTGATGTCGTGGTAATTGGGTCAAGACCAATATATTCTTGACTGGTACTTCAAATATCTAGACGATTCCACCTTTTGAAATTTGCAACCCTGGCTACAATTCCTCATCCAATAAAATGGTGACTCATTTGGATGCGTGGTTTGAATATATGCTTTACCTAGACGTGTAAGTTGATCATAGCAGGAAAGTCCATCCTTGTGCAGTTTTACAATTCAAAGAATTGTGGACAAGACAAGGCCAAAGACTTGCAAGATTATTCGAGTACAAGATTCCTCATGTACTTGAATATTAAATTTAGTTAATACTAATAACTAAATATATTGTTGTTGTCATCTTCGTCACACACAATCCGAACTTCCGCAATAATAACTAAATATATTATTGTATTTGCTTAAAAATATATAATCCAAAATTACCTTTTTTTTTGTCTTAGATCAGGGTATCCACCGGCGAATCCAGTGACTAATCCCTTCGCTGGTTTATAAGCACTTCACAGGGTGAGACAGTTGGCCCAAAGATTTAAGACTGCTTGGTTAAGGATGGATGAGTCCCTGCCACTCAACCACACCCCTTGAGTTTAATTCAAAATTACTTAACTAAAACCAAAAACACAAGAAAAAGACAACCCCTTGATATTTATTATTTAATAACGGCAATCCGAAAACAAGACCCTATCATCCAGTAACAGCAATCCAAAACAAAACCCTTATGATACAATCCAAGCGAGACCAGTTGTCACTAACATAAGTCTTGCACATAACACTCTGACCATGGTGGTGAACAACAACAGCAAAATTCCAAGAACGGAGCCAAGATATCAGACATGGACATTGAAACACGAGATAAAGAGAAATCCCTCAAACAAAAGCGTATAGATCAGGAACAAAAGAAAACCACCTGAAACCACAACTCCACTTGTCTGGTAATGATGGACATTTAGGCAGCCAATGCCAAGTCCTTCTTGACACCTTATAATATAATATCTCTGGCCATGTGTAGCAGCAAATACATATCGTTCCTTGATGCCAGAAGCAATTGACATGATCATAATTATGGTAAGAAACTGACACAAATTTCCTGCACATCAACTCAGGCAAACTTTCGATTTCAATCCAATTTCCACCTTCAACCAATTCCCACAATTTAATGCTCTTCGAAATCCCATTTGCCCCTATTCCGCCAACCAAATACCGCTTCAGCCCACCATCACTCACCAATCTCGCAAAAGTTAGACTCCTTGGCAAGTCACTGTTCAATCTCTCCCACTTTCCAGTCTCCAAGCAAAAACATGCCACGGAAAATGGCTCCTGGGTAGTGAAGTAAAAGGAACCATTCGCAAATACACCTTCTTGATGGCTATTGCTACTCAGAATTGGTTCAAAACCATCAAACTTTTGCCAAAGATGGAGTCTTGAGTCGTAGACAAAGGTAGAAACTGATGCAAACGCGGAACATTGCATGAAAATTATATACCCAAATGGCAACGAAACAAAAGTGAAACATTCAAAAGAGAAAGGATAACTCGGGAACTCAATAACCCGCGAGGACTTTGCCAGGAGATTGCAGACAAGAAATGAACTTGAACCAGGAAGAGAGAAGCAAAACAGCCCATTAGAAGACGAGAGAAGACAAACAGAGGAAGAACCAACTATACTATATGGTGGCAAAAGAGAGAGCGATAGAGCACAATTACGCCATCTTCCAAGAGTAGAATCATACAAAGGCACGCGCTTGCAAAACTGAGGATGCGAGAGCAGAAGGAAAGAAGAGAAAGGGCAAGTAGCAGATGAGTGTTTGGAAACGAAAGGGGGAGAAAAAGGCAGAGAATTGAAGTGCTTACAAGTTGATCTCAGAGTTAAAAACGACTTCAGAGGCAAAAAAGACAGTACATGTTCAAGTAATTCCTCCGGCAACCGGCTCCAGATTCCGGGATCCATTGCCGGCGAGGTGGACGGAGATTGCAAGCTGTTTCTAATCATGGGTCGATCTCTGATTTGTAATTGAGATGCCAAGTTATGAGCTTTGATCGCTTGGCCTTTGAACTGAAACATTGCTTTCCTTCAAGAAACAGAAAGCAATCTTCCGCAGCTGGGATAGCGCGGGGGACAAGAATCTGCTACCAGTTAACCATGCAAACGCATTTAAATCTTATCCGAATGATTGCGATTGATAATAGCAAATCAGCGAAACCATCAAATTGACTTCGGACTTCGTGCCCTAATCACGTGTTTGACACTCAAGGGTACATACCGGGACGCCCGTAGGTCATTCCGGTATATGACCTACGACAAAAAAGAACTACGAATAAATATTTCTATACTCCACATGGCATCACAATAATACAACAGTAATATAAAATTTGTAACTTTTTAAAACCAAACTTCTTTCCATTTCGTTTCATCTAAAATCGTAATTTACATAACTGTTAGTTATAACTGTCTTTACATTCCTCTGAAACTATCTACTGGATATTAGAACAAAATAACAGTCCTAACTAGGTCACTCACCTGTACTTCCGAGCTAATACCTGGAAGTATCAGTAACGTCGGTAGATCGACGTTCCAACTGTGCCTCTATAACAGTTATAATATGCAATTATTACCAAAAATCCAATCAGAAACATTTCAGAATGCACATGTAGCGATTAAAATATGTACAATGCATGTTCATGATATTCTCGGCCTTAATCCAAAATTTTTCATCACAAAAATTCGTCTAAAAATTAGAAATCCAACAGCACCGAAATTACCCAATTCGAACCTCTCTAGGTCCAAAAATTAATAAAACATTGATCAGAAAACAATTACCTGGACCCACGTCAAATTCACTTTCAAAAATTCCCAATTTCTCATAAAATAAAATTAAATAGTCCACGAATCCGATGCCTCGAGAATCAGGTCAATCGGACGTCGGATGAAAAAGTTATGCACCAAAGAAGTCAGAAACCCGAAATTAAAACAAAAATCGCATATATATATATTTCAAACATAATTTCCACATTATTCACAACAATTTCATTTAGGCCTAAATACCGAGAACTGTCATGAATGCATGTACAGTTATTTTTCATGTGCAAAAGTCAACTGTTCACAACTAACAATATGCATGAACATGTCCAATCAGTCCTAATCACTCATACAAACCCCTTTCTCAAATTACGATTCTACCCTTCCCGTCGGGGGTGAGATGTTACATGTTTGGTCCCAATCAAGCCGTAGAATAGATTAAGAAAAGTAATGCTAATAAGGTAAAGTTTGCAAGACAATTCACTGTCTTTTATTGATATGGAATTATTTCTTAAATACAAAGTTATTTGTTAATAAAACCCTAGTTTTCAGGAGATAACACATCTCCACTTTCGTATGTATTTAGGATACAAAATAATAAAGAAAAGAAAAATAATAACGAACAAGACCTATTCATTCCAAATATCTCAGATTGTGGTGTTGTGCATGTGTGGACCTCCTTGGTGAGTTGACCACTTCTGAATAATAAAGAAAAGAAAAATAATAACGAACAAGACCTATTCATTCCAAATTTCTCAGATTGTGGTGTTGTGCATGTGTGGACCTCCTTGGTGAGTTGACCACTTCTGAAGTACTCTTATCATTACTTCCCCGGACAAGACAAACCTTGTCCTCAAGGTTCAGTTGAGGAAAGCTATGGCATAGTTGGTCGGTGTTCTCCCATGTCGCGTCTTCTATTGGTAATCCTTTCCATTTAACAAGACTTGTAGACACAAACTTCGATCCTTGTTTGACCCACCTTTCATCCAGAATTGTCTCTAGAATTAAAAGCAACTCTCCATCATCGTTTAACATTGGCAATTGCTTTGTGGTCATCATGTTTCTCCAATTTTCTTTTTTAGTAAGGAAACATGAAAAATCGTATGGACAAGAGAACCTAATGGCAGCAGCTTAAGACGATAAGCAACTTGGTCAATGAGTATGCAATTTAAAAAGGGCCATAAAATTTGTTGGTGAGCTTTTGCGAGGCTCATCGGAAGACCATCTTTTGTCAGTAAGGATGTAGTTTAAAAAAGACCCAATCACCCTTGTTAAACTGAACATCTCTTCTCTTAGTATCCGTAAATTGTTTCATACGATTCTGTGTTGCATGCAGATTTGTCTTCAACTCCTTAAGTAGTTCATGTCGAGAAAAAAGTTGTACGTCTACCTCATTAACCATGGATGAACCAAGTTCGTATCGTGGAAGTGTGGGTGGAGGTCTACCGTAGAGAGCTTGAAATGGTGTCATGCCGGTCGACAAATGATATGTGGTATTATACCAAAACTTCACCTAAGGTATAAGACGACACCAACTACGCGGTCATTGTTGAACAAATCATCGTAGGTATTGTTCTAAACAACGATTGACCACCTCAGTTTGTCAGTCACTTTGAGGATAGTAGGACGAACTCATATTTAGCTGCGTTCCAGACATCTTAAGGAATTCTTTCCAAAAATTATTGACAAAGACAAGATCTAGATCACTTACTATTGAATGTGGCATCCCATGGAGTTTCATTATTCCTTCCACTAACTTGTCTGCAATATATCTTTTTGTCTAAGGATGGGACAATGTCAAGAAATGGGTTGATTTACTTAAATGATCAACGACTATCATAATCGTGTCTTTGCCATCAGAATGAGGTAGTCCATCAACGAAGTCCATGGAAATATCTTCCCAAACTTGACACGGCACCTGTAAGAGTTGTAGAAGACCGACAAAGCACAACGTTTCGGCTTTAGCATGCTGACACACATCACAAGCTGCCACATAGTTTTGCACTGATTTATGCATCCTCGGCCAATAAAATTGTTGTGCCAATAGCTTAAATGTCCATAAGACTCCAGAATGATCACCAACGGGAGTAGCATGGAACTCTCGTAAGAGTTGTTGAGCTAAATTAGAATCAGATGGCAACATAACTCTATTTTTATAATAAATTAATCCTTCTCGCCACAAATATGGTTGACCAGGAGAATGGAATGCCAATTTACCAATACTTTGCAAGTATGGATGTCGAGTTGTCTCCTTTTTAAGTTCATCTCATATCCCCACGTGTTGTACAAAGATAGCTTGTAATGCTGGGTGGTCTGCAACCATTGATAATACGTCAGCGACAGATTTTTCTCTACCCAGTTTATACAAAATCTCATAGTCAAATCCCACGAGCTTTAACATCTATTTCTATTGCTCTGGGGTCAGAATCCATTGTTCCAGAAAAAAATTTGAGACTCTGGTGATCCATTTGTATTAGGAAGTGTCGCCCTAATAAATACGGTCTCCACGTACGCACTGTTACGATGATTACAAGCATTTCTTGAGCATAAATCGACCATGAACATTTAGATTCTCCCAATGCTCTACTCATAAATGTGATTAGTCTCCCTTTTGTGATAGAATTGCTCCAATTCCATCACTTGAGGCATTGGTGTGAATAACGAACATCTTCGAGAAATCCAGTAAAGCCAGCATCCACGTACTTGTCAATATCGATTAAAGCTTTGAAAAGCATGTTCCACTTTACTATTCTAGCCAAATTGTTCCCTTTTCAATAGAGTAGTAAGTGGTTGAGTGATAATACCGTAATTGTAATAAATTTGCGGTAATATCCCATGAGACCCAAGAAGGTGCGTAACTCCATAACAGTCGTGGGACATAGCCAACTGAGGATGGAGTGGATCTTCTTCTGGTCAACTTTCACTTCTTCAGCCAAGATTATAAGTACTCAAGTTCTTGACTCCCAATAGCACATTTCTTAAACTTGACAAAAAGTCATTCTCGTAAAAGGATGTTGAATACCTTGTGGACATGATCAATATATGCCTGCCAACTTGAGCTATAGATTAAAATATCATCAAAAAATATAAGCACGAACTTACGTAGGTTCGGAAGAAAAATTGAGTTCATAAGTGCTTGAAAAGTTTATGGAGAATTGCAAAGGCCCAAGGACATCACCAAATATTCGTAAATGGCTGTTATAAGTGTAGAATGCGGTCCTAGAAATATCTGGAGGATGGATACGAACTTGATGATAACCTGTCGTCAAGTCAAGTTTAGTGAAAAAATCACACCATGAAGCTCATCCATCATATCAACAACAGTCGGAATCGAAAATCGATCTTTAATGGTGACTACATTCAGTGCTCGATAATCCGTACAAAAATGCCAATACTGTCTTTCTTCTTCACCAACAAAACTGGGGAAGAAAAAGGGCTCGTATTTGGTTGGATTAAACTAGATTGTAGCATATCATTTACTTGTCGCTCAATTTCATCTTTCGAAAAATACGCGTATCGATAAGGCCGAACGTTGATAGTTTATGTTCCTTCTTTGAGAATAATTCGGTGCTCAATCTTATGTGGCGGTGGCAATTGCTTAGGTTCCTGAAATATATCATCAAAGTCTGACAAGAGTGATTTCATGTTCAAGTATAAGGGGTCAATCTTACTGTTCTCTTGTTGTAGATACAAGACAAACAAAGAATGGCCTTGTTGTGATTCCTTTTCAATGTCTTTAGGCTCTGTTGATTAAATAGCATGCCTATCTATGCCCTGCAGTTTCCTTGGTTGATTTTCCCATTGAAATTCCATAGTCAAATGCTTCTAATCACACTAAACCGGCCCAATTGTACAAGCCATTGAATTCCTAAAACAATATCCAATCCAGTTAATGGTAATGGATAGAGTGAGTGAAAATGCAATACCTTGGATTGTCACCTTTTCATACCTCCCTCGGAACATCATCAAAGAGCCACTGGTGACTTGTACTGTGAAGGGATCAGAAGGAGTGACCAAAAGCTACAACCAAGTTGCCAATCTCTCGTCAATAAAATTATGGGTCGACCTGCTATTGATCAACGTAATGAGGTTATGTCGTCCGATATAAGCAACCACTCTCATCGTGCTTATATTGTTCCATCCTGTTAATACATGAAGAAAAACCTCTCTTCGACAATCTCGTCATATAGATCCCAACTTGATTCGCCTTCCATCAAGAGTAACTGAGGTTGTCGACACTTATGTCTCGGAACAAACTTCTCGTTGTAGCTAAAGTATAACCCTTGGCTGCGTTTCCTTTGATTTTCATCCTATGATAAGTGTTTAGTCGGTGAAGCCGACGACTCTTTCCGTGGTGACAAGTTTAGTAGACATGGGGTTGTAGGGACTGCTCCCGACATCTTTCGTTGTCGGCGAAGATGCTCATCCTGCATTTGAACGAGATTTATGGCTTCTTTTAGGGTCTTAGGTCTAAACATGCATATTCCATCCGCTATGGAAGGATGGACTCCACCCATAAACGTTTCGACCAAAACCTTATGTGACCATCCCCTAATATGATTCCGCAATCTCTCAAATTTTGTTTGATATTCGCAATAAGACTCAATTTGATGAACCCGTGACAGAGCTTCATCAAAATCTTCACTCTCTGTAAGATCAAAATGAACCATTATCTCTTTTTCAAATATTGTCCAGTTAATCTTAGTCCCTTCTTTCTCACACGTTTGTTGGATTGATGTTTGCTTCACTATATAAGTGGTAAGAAGTCAAAGAAACCTTTGAGACAACGGAGTGGCCTGATAATTGAAATATTAGTGGACTTTGTTCAACCATTCTATTGAGTCGCCTTCGGAGAACCTTAGAAACTCGAGCTTTGTAGTCTTCGATGCGAATATTGGTCGTTGATTATCTCCATGACTATCAACGTTATCGTGTATCATTCATGAGCCTTTGTTTTGTCCTCCTGAACCACTGCTCCCCTCCTTTTGTAACGCTTCCATCATTCTGCTCAACGTCACTTCCAATTTTTGAAACTTATCTGCAACTCCGACTTCCAAGCGGCTCAAACTGTCTTGGACAGAACAGAGGTTCGTCTCCAAGTTGTCGATGCACTCTTTGTTAGTTCCCATGATAGTTTGGCTCTGATACCAATGATTGGTCTTGATCAAGCCATAGAATAAATTAAAAAAAAGTAATGCTAATAAAGAAAAGTTTGCAATTCACTATCTTTTATTTATTTAGAATTGTTACTTAAATACAAAGTTGTTTGATAACAAAACCCTACTTTTCAAGAGATAACACATCTCCACTTTCGCATGTAAACAAGAAACAAAAAATAAAGAAAAGCAAAATAATAACGAGCAAGACCCATTCAATCTAAATATCTCGGATTGTGGTGTCGTGCATGTGTGGACCTTGGTGAGTTGATCACTTCTGAAATACTCTTATCACCGTGCCATCAAGTTAACAGCTTATACTCCACTGACTCATGTCATATCACCTATAGCAACTCTAAAGTCTATAGTACCTAGAGTTGTATAACAACGCATTGGAGGAGACTTTTTCACCAATGATAGCTTATTGCTCTTCGTTTGAGCATTGAAGTGTGAAGTATAACTCACTAGGATATGGAAAAGGGACGATTTTCCCATTAACGTAACATAAGGTCTGTAATAGTCCTTATTGTTATCTTTAATACCAATTTAAATCTTAACGATCATAAAATGACATTATCTATATCCTCAAATCTAACCTCATTATACTTTGATTAGATCTCTCTCATCCCACTATCAACTTGTAACATGTGGCACGCCTGCTGTGCAATTCTGGTCAAGTGGAGGTTGATTTGGCTGTTATGACCCTTTTTAATGAAAAAATGCAATTTGCCTGTTAACATTTGACATATCTTTGTCAATAATTTGCATCTTAACGTTTAGAAAATAACACAATTTACACTCTTATACCCAACTTCGTAAAGTTTATATTAGATTTTTGTCACGATGGTATTAACGCGTGATAATTAATATACTAGTTAAGCAATTCTAGTCCCATGAACTTTATGCCCACCCTTAATGTAACCTAGATCTGATCCAACAGCCAGCTACTAGTCAAGAAATCAAGTATATCTGCTTCTTTCTCAATCCAAGGAAAGCTCTAAGTCCTGATGGACACAGTACGTATTTTTTTCCAATATACATAAGACATAGCAGGCAAACTACTAGTAGAGGTTATGCAAGAATTCTTACATTCTGGCATGATGCTAATGGAGATTAATGCAACTCATATTTATATGATTCCTAAAGTCCCCCATGCCATTTCTCTAAATGACTTTAGACTTGTTACTTGTTGCATCACAACATACAAGGTGATTAAGAAATTGTTGCCTAATAGACTCAACGAACCTCTCAAGTATATAGTTCATCAGTCACATGGTGCATTTATCCATGGCAAATCCATCTCTGATAATATTATGTTGGTTAAAAAGTTGATGAAGGATTACAATAGTAAAAAATCTATCAAATTCTATGTAATTAAAGTGGATTTCACTAAGGCATTCGATAAAATCAATTGGAGCGTCATTCTTAGCATTCTAGAGTGGTTTGGTCTTCCTTCAAATTTTATTAAAAATTTATACTATTATGAATTATATTAATAAATAAGATGATCAGTTTTATTTTTTAGTTATAATTTTTTATAAATAATTAATAATAATTTGGTTGAGGCGATTCTAGGAGGCATTAAAGAATTTCTAAAGAGGGTCTGATATTTCCTCTTTAGGTAAGTTGTGGTTGAAAAAATAGGTATGCTACTATTTCAGGGGTTAGTAATAGAGGCCTCCAAAGGAGGCTCTTCTGGATGTCCAACATCCTCCCATAGCTTGGAAGCAAGTTACTTTCTATCTCTACAGGAAACCAAAGCCATGAAAGTTAGCAAAACTTGGAGTAATGTGATAACCTCGGACAATTAGAGGGTTAAGCCTAGGTACTTTCTCTCAATTATCAGTCAAGGCATAGTTACCCCTCCACTTGAGCTAATATAGGAGGGAGCCAAGCTCTAGAGTAATACGATGGTATGACATTTTCTAAAGAGACTAGCTTTCCCATAGATTTAAAACTGGGCACAGATCAGCTGGGGTGACAAAAGACTTTACAAAACTGACTGAGGATGACCCATTTCTCTTCCAGTTCACAAATTATGAATCCCTTAGTAGGGTGACGGAAGCCGGGCTATGGCACAAAAGGGGGAGAACTGATGTTTGTTTAGAAATGGGTCCTTATACTAGAGCTTGATAGTTTTAGAATTGAATATGTTCCTCTGTGGATTAATTTCCATAATATACCATCAGAGTATTAATTGTACTCTAGACGGTTTGAGCTTCCTTGTAAGCTCTATGGGAAAGCCTACAGCATGATTCAACAACTGCCAAGATGGAAAAAAAATTCTTTACCAGGATATGTGTTCAAGTGAATCTAAAGGAGGAACTTCTAGAAGTGTTGAATGTAATGAACCTTGATTTGGATGGAAAATTTATCAAAACAAAAGTACATCTATCCTTGATTTTGATGGAAAAGTTGGCTTTTCTTTGAGATGGAGAGCGAAGGGTTCTTGACCTTTGGAACTTCGCGCCAAAACTGAGGAGTTGACAGAGAATGAATGGCGAATGAAGGAGTGAGAGGGGAGGAATATTGATGAAGCCATGGCCATGACACACATCTAATATTATTTTCTTTGAGATTTTTTATGAGTGTTTATGGTTCCATTTCTATTTTATCAATTGTAAGACTATCCACGCCTACTTCTAGTTCAAGGAATACTTGGTTAAGAATTAGATGAAGAATTACAAGAATGAATCTGTTCCAAGGAAACATAGTGTACAATGATATGTTCATTGTCTTGGTACAGCTTGACTTCAGAAGCCTTAGCATCCAATGGCCATCAGCCAGTCAAGTCAATCCTATTCATGATGACGACGTAGATATAACACGACAAAAACGTGATAAAGATATCAGAAGTGGCAAGGAAAACTTGGTTCAAATAGACATTAAAATGACAAGAACACAGAACTAATCCATGATGACAACAGAATTGTGGCCACGCAGCAGAGTGAGAGATACTGTAGTCAGTAAATATTTTCATAAACTATGCACTCTAATAAGAGTAAACCGAAGAAGTATAGGATAAAAAGTGCTTTCTTGGAAAAAAAAAGGTGAAGTTAGGACCTGATTTACTCACTTGTGCATCAAATCCCAAATGAGATGCACAAGTGATTCACACTGTGATTTAAAATTATGCAACAGTAAAATCAGTAAGTTGTTTTTATATTTTGCCAATAATTGCTTAAAGTTACCATCAGTAGTGTTTGATGTTACTTTTGAGTTGTGCAGTTGGTAACACCATATATTGTATGAATCTGAATGAAGAAATTGAACGAACTATACTTTGAAGCTTATACTCGTGTACAAAGTACATAAAGTAGTGGTATACAAAAGAAAGATGAGGAAAAAACCGCACAGAAATTGGTTACAACACCCTGCGACTATGACAGGAGCCATGAGTCAAACCAATCAGTATCTTCACAATTGCTCAGATTCTCTTCAGGATAGGCTTCATCAATATTTGCAACACTTTGATTCACAGAGTCAGGAGTGGAAACAGCAGCAGGCCTCAATACAACAGGCTCAACAGAAGCAGGCTGTCTCAATACAAAAGGTTCAACAGCAGCAGGGACCAAGGCCAACACAGGTTTAGCTAAATTGGTGGTTTCACCTTCAATAACTTGCGCCTCTCTCTTCTTACACCCTCCCTCAATACACTCTTCATTCCTCTTGTTCTTTCTTCCACCCCTAGCAGTTAGATGATTATTCCTCAATCTACAGAGGACTAGATTGTTAGCTCTTCCAACCAAGTTCAAGCTATACTCGTGCATTATCCAGCAACCATTCTGACTAGAGCTAGGATTCTTGTAGCTGAATTTTCTTCTAAATCCAAGAAGGTTGTTGGTTTCCCCCTCATCATGAATAGGGGTGGTAGAATCGATGCCATGCCAGGAACCCCCACTTGAACCAACCGTGCGAATAATGTTGGAGCCATTCACAGTTTTCTTTCTCAATGGCGTGAAAAAGAAAAGATCTCTGGTGGAAACAGAGCCAGAACCAGCAAACCTCTGCCAAATCTCCCAGGGCTCTTCATGGCCGTACAAATTGTAGTCTCTCACAACAGCCTTCTCATCTGCTGTCAACTCGCCACTCAATCTTTTGAAGAGATAATAACCAATTAACACTTTCTCAGAGGGATCGAAGGTAAACCCAGGTGGATATTTCATGTTTCTTTGGATACAGAGGGAGAAAGGCAGAGACAACGCAGGAAGAAACTTTAAACCCTTGTTGTTCAGCCAAAGACGTGGGTCAAAGCCTTCTTGCAAACTTGGAGAAAAAGAAATTTGCAGGTATTAATATAAAATCAGAACTGAGTTGGAATAGGAATCCGATTGCAAGAAGGAAAACTTGAGAGAAAGAGTATCGGAAAATATTGCGGACAATGGAAACCGTAGTCCGTATCGGATATAGGAAGTCCCACAGAGTATCGAAAATATAAGGGAAGATGGAAATCGTAGTCCTACTCCCTCTCTTATTCTCGCTCTCATACTTATGGGTGGAAGCAGAAAAAAAGAGAGCGCGTCGCACCGTTGCCTTTCCCTCTCTTTCTAACGGTCATATCTCGTACAAGTAAATATTAGTTTTTTATTTTTGGTAAAACAAGTAAGTATTAGTTAGTTACGAGGCATAACTACAAAAGGCCTTGCGACCATTACCGAACTAGATTAAGGTTGACAATAGGTCCAGTCCGTTCGTCTTTTATAATGAAAGGCCTCCTTCTATGCTAATCTTAAATGTTACCTTTGTAATAGCATTAAAGTTTAAAGAGTTTAGAGGGTCTGTTTTTTTTTTTGGCCCATGAGGTGTTCTAAGAGAGTCCCAACTATAAGAAAGCACCTTTTAAGTCATTTATACCCAGGTTAATCCCCACTCGAACTGGGTAAGTCACTTGCAGGAGTCTATTTTGTCTTCCGCGAAGAATGCACCATTGTCTATATTAATTAGAATCAATGAGTAAAAATAATTATGTATTTTAACATTTACATGATAATTATAGATGACCCATTAATTTTAACTATTTATGTTGACATGTTTATTACTTTTGTTATTAAGTTAAATTAAATAATATCTTTTTAAAAAAATAAATGAGTATACTGATTTTATGAACATAGTTAAATTTATTAGCAATGTTTAATTTATTTTAATAATAAAAATCAATTTCTTCTTTCAAGGACAACCAATCATAATAATGAATTACTACCACTGAATTTCGTTTAAAACAATTTCCTTGCAAGGACTCTGTTATGATCCACAAGCCCACTGCTGGCAACACCACTGGCAACGCCACTGCTAGCAACGGTTCTGGTGATCCTCAACAGCCGAGGAGGAGCACGAGGGCTAGGCTACCTTTGAGAAGAATGGATGGTTATATTTGGAAGGACACGTCAGCTAACAACCTGTCAGAGAATAACCGTCAACAATCATTTGCTAATGATGAAGGCGATATATTAGTTGAGGATTCCTAGAATTGGTTATGAAAATTGTACTGCCTTTGGCTGTTTTCTTCTCTCATCCCATACTCTCTGTTTATGTTTCTTTTCTCATCTTTGTTTCTAGACTTTTCTCTGTAATTTCTGGAAACGATTGTATTTGCTGAGCAATCAATATATCCCTTTCACTTACTAGACTCGCAGAGCTCTCTGCTTTTTTTATTAAAGTAGTAACCTGGACACCTTTGAGTCTTAGTTTGATGTTTCTTAAGCAAGAGAATTTGATGTTCTGATTGGTTGCCAAGCTTGTACATTGTTTTTTTTCAAGTTAATGCATTTTTTAAATTAAAAAAATCAACTCCATATGATAAATGTTAAATTTGTAAGGACATTGTTAGTAAAAACATAATTTGTGATAAGACTTTTTAGGATGAGTAGTGGCACTAAGACCTTCAAGAATTGCTACTTAAAATGAATAATTACAAAAAAAAATATTGTAACAGTCTTCATTTACAATATCATCCTTATTTTTTATACATTTAAAATTTTATTTAATTCTATTTTTAGCACACCTCTTAAATACTTCTCTTTCTTGTACGTTTTTCTTTTATATCAATCATAGTTAAACATGTTCAACTAGTAACTCTCATTCAACTATATCAATTAATCCTTTTGGACTCTTTAGAACTTTTTTTTCTCTAAACATGTTTATATATCTTTTTCTATTCATATTAGCGATAATTAACATTATCAATCCCTAACTCCTCAAACAATTGTATCACTTAATCCCTCCAAAATTGAAATAGCAAATGGCAATCATAAGTAAAATTGTAATTATAGTCTTTGCATTGCAAAAATTAGCATATGTTGCATTGCAATGTTATAGCTGGGGCCGTAAAATTAACATATTTAAAAAAGTTAAATTGAAGATTATAAGCTGTTTGCAAATTGACAATAATAAATTTTAGGTAAACTTAGGAGTTATTTAAGTAAATAAGACGGTCCTTCTAGTTGTGTCATAGATCCTTGAGTCTTTTGAACAAATAATGAATTTCCAAAAGTTGGCATTCAAGTTTTAATTCATAGTGCCTAAATTTTTTTTTTTTTGAAAAGTTATTATTATGGTGAGAAGAAAGAAGTATCCCTTACTTAAACACCCTTTTCATTGCCTTCTCATTTTCTAACTTTGCTTCTTCTCTTTGCTACATTACATTACTTAGAAACCCTTCCTTTCTCCCATATGTTTGGTCCCAATCAAGCCTTAGAATAGATTAAGAAAAGTAACGTTAATAAGGTAAAGTTTGCAAGACAATTCACTATCTTTTATTCATATGGAATTATTGCTTAAATACAAAGTTTTTTTTATAACAAAACTCTACTTTTAAAGAGATAACAAATCTCCACTTTCACACGTAATCCAGAAACAAAATAATAAAGAAAGCAAAATAATAACGAACAAGACCCATTCAATCCAAATATCTCGGATTGTGGCATTGTGCACTTGTGGACCTCCTTGGTGAGTTGACCACTTCTGAAGTACTCTTATCATTACTTCCCCGGCTAAGACGAACCTTGTCCTCAAGGTTCAGTTGAGGAAAGTTATGGCATAGTTGGTCGGTGTTCTCCTATGTCGAGTCTTCTATTGGTAATCCTTTCCATTGAACAAGACTCGTGCACACGAACTTCGATCCTTGTTTGACCCACCTTTCATCCAGAATTATCTCTGAAATTAAAAGCAATTTTCCATCATCGTTTAACATTGGAAATTGCTTCGTGGTCGTCAATGTTTCTCTAATTTTCTTCTTAGTAAGGAAACATGAAAAATCGAATGGACAAGAGAACCTGATGGTAGCGTAAGATAATAAGTAACTTGGCCAATGAGTTTTGCAATTTAAAAAGGGCCATAGAATTTGTTGGCAAGCTTTTGTGAGGCTCTTCGGAAGACTGTTTGTTGCCAATAAGGATGTAGCTTAAGAAAGACCCAATCACCCTCGTTAAACTGAACATTGCATCTCTTAGTATCCGCAAATTGTTTCATACGATTCTGGGCTGCATGTAGATTTCTCTTCAACTCCTTAAGTAGTTCATGCCGAGAAGAAAGTTCTGCGTTAACCTCATTAACCGTGGATGAACCAAGTTCTTGTTATAGAAGTGTGGGTGGAGGTTTGCCGTAGAGAGCTTGAAATGGTTTCATGTCGACCGACGAATGATATGTGGTGTTGTACCAAAACTTCACCAAAGGTAGAAGACGACACCAACTACGTGGTTGTTGTTGAACAAAGCATCGTAGGTATTGTTCTAAACAACGATTCATCACCTCGGTTTGTCCGTCACTTTAAGGATGGTAGGACGAACTCATATTCAGCTGCGTTCTAGACATCTTAAGAAATTCTTTCCAAAATTACTGACAAAGACAGGATCTTGATCACTTACTATTGAACGTGGCATCCCATAGAGTTTGATTATTCTTTCCATAAACTTGTCTGCAACATATCTTTCTATATAAGGATAGGATAACGTCAAGAAATGGGCCGATTTACTTAAACGATCAACGATTACCATAATCGTGTTTTTGCCTTCGGAATGAGGTAATCCATCAACAAAGTCCATAGAAATATCTTCCTAAACTTAACACGGCATCGGTAGAAGATCGACAAGGCACAACGTTTCAGCTTTAGCATGCTAATACACATCACAAGCTGCCACATATTTTTGCACTAATTTATACATCCTCGACCAATAAAATTGTTGTGCCAATCACTTAAATGTCCGCAAGACTCCAAAATGACCACCAACAAGAGTAGCATGGAACTCTCGTAAGAGTTGTTGAACTAACTTAGAATCAGATGGCACCATAACTATATTTTTACAATAAATTAATTCTTCTCGCCACAAATATAGTTGATCAGGAGAATGGAATTCCAATTTACCAACACGTTGCAAGTATGGATGTTGAGTTGTCTCCTATTTAAGTTCATCCCATATCCCCACGTGTTGTACAAAGATATCTTGTAATACTGGGTGGTCTACAACCTTTGATAACGCGTCAACAATAGAGTTTTCTCTACCCAGTTTATATAAAATATCATAGTCAAACCCCACGAGCTTCAACATCCATTTATGTTGTTTTGGTGTCAGAATCTGTTATTTCAGAAAAAATTTGAGACTCTGGTGATCTGTTTGTATTAGGAAGTGTCACCCCAATAAATACGGTCTCCACGTACGCACCACAATGATGATTGCAAGCATTTCCCAAGTGTAAGTCAACCATGAACATTTAGATTTTCCTAATGCTCTACTCATAAATGTGATTGGTCTCCCTTTTTGTGGTATAACTACTCCAATTCCATCACCTGAGGCGTCGGTGTGAATAACGAATGTCTTCGAGAAATCCAGCAAAGCTAGCGTCGACATACTCGTCAATGCTGATTTAAAGCTTTGAAAAGCATGTTCCACTTGACTATTCCAACCAAATTGTCCCTTTTCCAATAGAGTAGTAAGCGGTTGAGCGATAATATCGTAATTGCAAACAAATTTGTGGTAATATCCCGTGAGACCCTAGAAGGTACGTAACTCTGTAACAGTTATGGGACGTGGCCAATTGAGTACGAATTGGATCTTCTTCTGGTCAACTTTCACTCCTTCAGTCGAGATTATATGGCTAAGGTACTCAAGTTCTTGACTCCTAAAAGCACATTTATTAAACTTGACAAAAAGTCATTCTCACTGAAGCATGTCGAATACCTTGTGGACATGATCAATATGTGCCTCTAACTTGGACTATAGATTAAAATATCATCAAAAAATACAAGCACGAACTTACGTAGGTATGGACAAAAAATCGAGTTCATAAATGCTTGAAAAGTTGATGGAGCTTTGCAAAGGCCAAAGGGCATCACCAAATATTCGTTAATGACCATTATGAATGCAGAATGCGGTCTTGGAAATGTTTGGAGGATGGATATGAACTTGATGATAACCCGTCGTAAAGGTTAGTAAAAAAATCGCACCATGAAGCTCATCCATCATATCATCAACAGTCAGGATTGAAAATCGATCTTTAATGGTGGCTACATTTAATGCTCGATAATCTATACAAAAATGCCAGGTATTGTCTTTCTTCTTCACCAATAAAACTGAGGAAGAAAAAGGGCTCGTACTTAGTCAAATTAAACCAGATTGTAGCATATTGTTTACTTGTCGCTTAATTTCATCTTTCTGAAAATACGTGTATCGGTAGGGCTAAACGTTGATAGTCTTCGCTCCTTCTTTCAAAATTAATTTGTTGTTCAATCTTACGTGGCGGTGGCAATTGCTTAGGTTCCTGAAATATATCATCAAAGTCTGACAAGAGTGATTTCATGTTCGAGTGTAAGGGGTTAGTCTTACTATTCTTTTGTTATAGATATAAAACAAGCAAAGAATGGCCTTGTTGTGCTTCCTTTCAATATCTTTAGGCTCTGTCGATTGAATAGCATGCCTATCCATGCCCTGCAATTTCCTTGGTCGATTTTCCACCTAAAATTTCATGGTCAAATGCTTCCAATCACACTTAATTGCGCCTAATTGTTCAAGCCATTGAATTCCCAAAACAATATCCAATCCAATCAATGGTAATGCGTAGAGAGTGAGTGAAAACGTGATACCTTGGATTGTTAATGACACCTTTTTGTACCTCCCTTGACATGTCATCAGAAAGCCATTAGCGACTCGTGCTGTGAAGGGATCAGAAGGAGTGACAAAAAGCTGCAACCAAGTTGTCAATCTCTTGGTAATAAAATTGTGGGTCGACCTGCTATCAATCAATATGATGAGGCAATGTTGTTCGATATAAGCAACCACTCTAATCATGCTTGCATGAAGAGAAACCTCTGGAGCCTCCTTTTTGACAATCTCGTCATATAGATCCCAACCTGATTCGCCTTCCATCAAGAGTAATTAAGGTTGTCGGCACTCATGTCTCATACAAACTTCTCGTCGCAGCTGAAGTATAACCCTTGGTTGTGTTTCCTCAGAATTTCTCCCCATGATAAGCGTTTCGCAGGTGAAGTCAACGACTTTTTCCGTGGAGACAAGTTTAGCAGATGTGGGGTTGTAGGGACTGCTCCCGACATCTTTTGGTGTCGACGAAACTGCTCATCTTGCATTCGAATGAGATTTATGGCTTCTTTCAAGGTCTTAGGTCTAAACATGCCTAGTCCATCTGCTATGGAAGGATGGAGTCCACCTATAAACATTTCAAACAACGCCTTCTGCGACCATCCCCGAACATGACTTCGCAATCTCTCAAATTTTGCTTGATATTCGCAATAAGACCCAATTTGATGAATCGTGACAGAGCTTAATCAAAATCTTTACTCTCTGTAGGACCAAAACGAACCATTATCTTTTCTTCAAATATGGTCCAGTTAATCTCAATCCCTTCTTCCTTACACGTTTGTTAGATTGACAATCACCACTAGTTTTCTTCGCCATCCAAGTGATAAGAAGCCAAAGGAACCTTTGAGACAATGGAGTGGCCTGATAATTGAAATATTAGTGGACTTTGTTTAACCATTCCATCGGGTCGCCTTCAGAGAACCTTAGAAACTCGAGCTTTGCTGTCTTCTCGTTGATTATCTCCATTCCTATTAACGTCATCGTGTATCGTCCTTGAGCCTTTGTTTTGTCCTTCCGAACCACTGCTCCCCTCCTTTTGTAACACTTCCATCATTTTTTTCAATGCTTCTAGTTGTTAAAACTTATCCACAACTCCAACTTCCAAGCGGCTCAAACTGTCTTGGACAGAACCGAGGTTTATCTCCAAGTTATCGACGTGCTCTTTGTTAGTTCCCATGATAGTTCGGCTCTGAAACCAAATATTGGTTCCGATCAAGTTGTAGAATAAATTTAAAAAAGTAATGCTAATAAGGTAAAGTTTGCAATTCACTATCTTTTATTGATCTAGAATTATTGCTTAAATACAAAGCTATTTGATAACAAAACCCTACTTTTCAAGAGATAACACATCTCCACTTTCGCACGTAATCAAGAAACAAAACAATAAAGAAAAGCAAAATAATAACGAACAAGAGCCATTTAATCCAAATATCTCGGATTGTGGCATCGTGCACATGTGAACCTCCTTGGTGAGTTGATCACTTCTAAAGCACTCTTATCACCGTGTCATCAAGTTAATAGCTTATACTTTAAGTGACTAATGTTGTATAACCTATAGCAACTCCAAAGAAACAGGGGTGATTCTCCGATTAGTTGTTCGCAAGTAAATTTTTTAACATTAGAACAATACAACTATTTCACTTAACATTAATTGTGCGCAATTATTCCTTTTATGTTTTTATCCTTTATTCATTAAGAAATGAAATTGGATATCAGGGAGGTAGTTGTTTAGGGCTAGATTTGTATCACCATTGAGATAGTCCTTCTATGTATTTTATACACTTATATCTCTTATTCCTCTTATATTCTTTTACTTTAGGAAGCCCTTTTTATATACTTTTTAACCAACTAGCTATTGGTAGGATCTCTCTGTTTCCTTTTAGGCAAAATATGATTGTTTAATAAATCATTATCACATTTGTTAGTTGATTGTTTCTTTAAGTTGACAGTATAATGCAAAAATCCAAAAAAAATAATAAAATTCACTATTTAGTTAACTATGCCATTTAGTAAACATTTTTTAGTTAACCACATGGTTTTATCAATCACTAAGCAACCCCATATAAGGCTTATTTTAACCTAACTATGCTTTTCTGACTTCATACTCTTTTAACTTGCTAAAAAAAATCAAAAAATAATTAAACAATTTCAAGTAAATTTTTTAAAACTTGGATCATCAATCAAGCTTCTCTAAATATATAATTCATTGCTTGAAATATCATCTTCAATTGTCCACTTAACTATAACTTTAAGCATCAACTTTGAAGTTAAAAAAGCTTTAATTTGCAATGTCATTATCTAATGTTACCTATCAACACTCAAACAAACCATTAGTATTATAATATTTTGTTATTATAAAAATTTTAACCAAAACCTCTGTTGATTTAATAAACCTAACTATCAAGATATGCCAAATAAGGAACTCAAATATCTATTTGAATTGATAAAATTAAATAAAAGATTTAGATTAAAAACTAGACCAATAAAATAAGTTAAACACATTTGGTTGAAATGAAGAGTGTTTTAAAAATTGAAATTAATAAGGAAATGTTTGACAAAATTAACTGAAAAATATTAAATATCAAAACTTTTACAAAAGAATCTAATTATATCATCACAAGTTTGGATCCCACAAAAAATCTAAATAACTCCAAAATAACAACTTGCAATTATTATTTGACCTTTTAATCTAGTAAGAACTTGTAACAAATTAGATAGTTTAACCTCAATAATTTTTAAAATAATAGGAGATGAGAACACATAAAAATTATTTTATTGACCTTTTCTTATTTATTACTTTATGAAACTGTTGAAAATAGTACCAAATCACACAAAAAATCATTAGGAGATATTTTTCTTTTCTAATTACATAAATTATTATATTCAGCTGGCAATTTCATCAATGTAATCACATTTATCTCATTTAAAGTAACTTATGTGTGCTTACTTGATTATAGATTTGTTATATAACACTTAGTGATTAATGTTATGAAATGCTTAAGATATTTATTTTAATTCATATTTGGTTTTAGGTACAAGTTGAAAGCATAAGAACTAAAATGGGCTAAAAGCACATTCTTTGAGTTATCCTCTTGATGTTCAAACTCATTTCCCTTTGTGAAACAAAAAGGAGATGAATTAAGGTGAAGATAGGACAAGAAAATGAAGATTTTAGCGTGACTTGCAAGATACACAGTTGTGTATAAATTCGAAATGGGTGTTTTTATGATGGTCGTGTATCCAACTATTTAGCTTTCCATAAACCTAATTTTTGCTATAAATAGGCATTTGAGTGGCCAAATAGAGGATGAATCGTTTTTGGAACATGAAAGGAGACAAAACTCTTACTTCTTTGGGATCCAAGGATGGATAACCTTCTCCATTCTGGTTCCTAGGGAAATCAAAGACAATGAACACATTTGGGCATATTTACGTCTTGTATTGTTGATTCTCTCTCTCTAAAAATTATTCATGGAATTCTTAGCTTAATGTTTTGGGTATTCTATAAACCTAATTTTTGCTATAAATAGACATTTGAGTGGCCAAATAGAGGATGAATCATTTTTGGAACATGAAAGGGGACAAAACTCTTACTTCTTTGGGATCCAAGGAGGGATAACCTTCTCCATTTCGGTTCCTAGGGAAATCGAAGACAATGAACACATTTGGGCATATTTACATCTTGTATTGTTGATTCTCTCTCTCTAAAAATTATTCATGGAATTCTTAGCTTATTTTTTATTTTAAAATACCAAAAAACACTGGTTTTGTATATATAATAAACTCCTTAAAGGAGTGTTGTTTCTTTAGGCAATTAATGCCCCTTACATTCCAAGTAAATATGGATATTAAAAGACATTTTTAGGTCCATTAGACCTATTCTTCCTTAGAATTCTCACCAATACTTTTGTTGAATCCATTCCAATTATATTTCATTTATAACACCCAAATACCCCCTGGGAGGATACATGGATGCCACCCAAGACAGAACAACAAAACCAAACATCACACTGATATTTATTTTATTTAGAAACTCAAACCCACACATATATATTACATATCGTAAATCTCAGAACAAAAATCCAAAGAATATTTACAAGCCCAAACAAAGGAAACAGAATACATTCTCAAACTTTATGAACAGACTCCTTTGGCCAGTGCAGTAGACTTGTCCCAGTCTTTAAACTCTTCGCTCTGAACCTACACGGGGCAAATC
>JANKOE010000005.1:26377305-26394078 GCA_026284465.1 Erythroxylum citrifolium
TTTTGTTCCCATCCAAAATGATTTTTTCTACAAGCTAAAGAGAGTAAAAAGAATGGCTTTTTGCTGTCCTGTTTGTCGTTATACAAAGCAAATAATATCTTCTGGATCTCATGGTAATGATGTTGTGGACAGATCATTTCTCCTTATACTTTTTATTATCATAATTCTTCAGGTGCAGGAATTTTCGGCCATCTTTCACACTCAAGCCTCGGAAGAAAAGGAGCACTAAGAGGATGTTTGGAAAATTAGAATTGAATTCAATTACATTAATGAAGTTGGGATTGAATTCAATTTATACTGTTTGGAACAAATCTAGTAATATTATAATTGAATTCAATTACACTGTTTGGAACAAATCCAATAATATTATAATTAAATTCAGTTACACTGAGTTCTTCAAAATATATAAACTTTAATTTATATTTGATTTAATAATTAAAAATAATTTAAATAAATATTAACTTTTAGATAATTAAAAATAATTATAATTAAAAATAATTTAAACAAATATTAAGTTTTAGATAAAAAGTTAATTTTTAAAGTGTTTCATTTTATTTAATTAATTAATTATTTATAAATATTATATAAGATATTATATAATAATATCTTATATAAATATATAATATCTTATATAATATTTATAATTAATTAATTAATTTTAATCTCTTATATTAATTAATTTTAATTTTAATTTTAAAATATTAATTAATTTTAATTTTAATCCCTCGCGAGCTTGCTTAGTTTTAATTTTTTATTTTAATTAATTAAATTTATTTTAATCTTTTAATTTTTATTTTAATTAATTAAATTTATTTTAATCTCTTATATAATATTTATAAATAATTAATTAAATAAAATGAAACATTGTAAAAATTAACGTTTTATCTAAAACTTACTATTTATTTAAATTATTTTTAGTTATTAAATCAAATATAAATTGAAGTTTATATATTTTGAAGATAATTTAATAATATATTAACATAAATTATATTATTGAATTGAATATAAAAACAATTGAATTAATAATATAAATTTTTTATATTTATTATAACAAATATAAAAATATATCAAAACATGAATTGAGTTATAAAACTCAATTCATGTTATAATTCAATTCATGTTGGGGTGCTCTTTAACTCACAAGAGCAAGCTAAGCAACGTGGGGTTGAATTCACGTGCTTTTTAACGTGAATTCAACCCTTTAAAAATGTGGGGTTTGAATTCATACAAGAATTCAACTCATGTTATTTATGCAGTTCCAAACGGATGAATTGAATTCAATCTCAAGATTGAATTCAATTCATCACATTCCAAACACCCTATTAACTATATTTTTAATTTCTCTACTTAATCTTGAGTTTGTCGTTTATTGTAAGATTCACAATTCATTGTCATAGTCACAACTCACAATGGAAGAATGAATCAGACAATACTCTTATGGGGGCTACGATTTGTCTTCGCAATCTTTAAGATCACCATATGTTAGAGATAGGTGTTATGACATGTTTACGAAGGCTCAATCGATTTCTATACCATGTTGCAACATTTGTGGGAATGCTTATACTACAATCATGAATGTCGAGCACCAACCTATATATGGAAGCGACCAAACATGTACAATCAACTTCAAGGTGCACTACATGGGAATAGCTATGATTCATAATGGAGCAACTCTTACGCCTATAGATAGAACGATTACACTCCAGCAGAATATCTATTACAACAAGCACCTCAAATTAACCAGCCAACTCTGGAAGATATGATGGGTGATTTCATTCAAGAATCAATTATAGGACATCAAGAAATAGAGGCTTGTATGCAAAATTTGGTGAATCAGATGGACTAACTTGCGAAGATACTATCTGATGATATGTAAAAGAGTTTGTCCAATTTTACTAAAATTGATATTGAAGAATATAGAATGGCAATCACCTTTAGGAATGGAAACGAGCTTTCATAAGAAGACAAAGTAGAAGAAGAAAAGGAAGAAGAAGCAACTATTATAGATAATATTAATTGAACTCCTTGCTGAAATGAAAGCTAACATATGTGAATTCAAGAGGGAAGAAAAGATAAAGGTTGGCTTCTTAAATGGAGTGACATTCTAAGAAAAGCTTCATGAAGAAGAAGAAGAAGTCTCCATCCAATAAGGGAAAGTAAAGGAGTGGTAGAAGATAATTGAAGAAAATCAACTAAAAATCTTAGTCTGCGAAGAAAAAGGGGAGTGGAAAAAGGTACATGAAGACGAACTAATGGAGGAACCAAGTAAAGGAACAACTAATGAGGCATTGGCGGTAACCTTAACTATAAATGATTCCCACTTCCTTGAAGACAAATTGTTCAAGTTAGCTAATGATTCAGGGAGTTTTGTTATTTCTTATTTTATTAATAGTTTGTCATTAAAAAGGGCATTACTGTAATTAATTGGTTTTACTAAATTAATCAATTATGTCCTTATTATTATTCTGCAACAGGTGGCTTACTTATAAACTACAAACCCCCTATGCTAAGAAACAGGTAGAAGCAAGCCACTTATTGTAGATCCAGGATAAGGGTAAACTTGCAAGTTACGTCGAGCTAACGACGTTAAAAAAGCGTTGCATGGGAGGCAACCATGAATTAAGATAGGTTTTATTTCAAATTTTATGCCATTTTATTTTCATATTTCGTTTTAACTTCCTTATTTTTATTTTTATCTTTTTATCACTTTATCTTTATATTTTGCAAGGATATTAGTTGCATATTGGATGGATCAAAATCAGAACAAAATTGTCATGGTCAAGAAAGTACCACTAAACCCTCGTAACAAAATTTTCATAGTCACGAAAGTACCACTAAACGCTTATCTGGTGTACAATGGGGACAATGTACAACTTTAAGTGTGAGGAATGGTTTAATGAAGTCTAGCGACTTCTTTAAGTGTATTATAATCTTGATTATTGAATTTTATTAACTGATATCTTAAATTGATTGAAATCTTTCCATAAATACTGTGTTTTATTGTTAAATATTAATTTGAAATGGTATGCAAAAGGATGAGAGCTAGAATAAAATTGCTTTTGTAAGTCATATTTATAGTATTCATTGAAATATTCAAGTTGAATAATATTGCAAATTATTCACACATAATACCTATCTTTTTTCGTGAGCTTTTGACCCTATGAGAAAATTTCTTAAAATTTTTAAAGATCTTGTTATTCCTTCACTTGTGTTATCATATGTAATAAAACAATTCTAGAACTTGCTTTCATTATACACATTGATACCATACATATTAAATTAGAAGCATTATTATGATGAAGGCATTTAGATTCAACAACTTATTTAAACTTATTTCTTTGAAAAATACCACACCCTTAAATTTTCCTTTAGGAATAACCAAGTTAAGCCTTAACCTTTTTCATTAATTAAACCCACATATTAACCCTTATCCTATTTTTCTTGTTTTAAACCTTGAAGGCTATTTACATTATTTACTTGTTTGAGACTTAAAATTCTTAAAAGACCTGTTATTTCTTTAATTGTGGTACTGAATGCTTGAATTATTGTGTTCATAAAAAAAGCATAAAAATAAAGAAAGAAAATAAAAGAAAAAAGATTAAATATATAGTACCAATGGATTTACAATGAAAGGACCTATCTATATTTGTAAACAAGTCTTGAAATATATTGTGTAGTAAATTTCCTTCAATTTAACACTTTTTGTTAACTCAGTCATACCTTACCTAAGCCCCGTTATAGCCTTACAAGACCTTTTGATTTGTGTTTCTAGTTTATACGTAAGTGATGAAGATGTGATTGGATTGCAAGCCTATGGTAAGAATTTTACTATGCATTGATTGAGATTTTGATTCTTTTCACCCCAAACACTTGAGTGTATGGAGTGAAATCCTAGTGAGGGTGTAAAGGTTTATGTTTTTAGTTTCAAAGTGATTAATGATATGATTATTTTTAATATTAACTTAGGAAGTTAATTTTAGGATAATTTGATTATACTTTTATGTTAATTTGATGTAATAGGATATGATGATTTAGAGTATAAATGGACATATTGAGATCGATGATGGGTTTATGTTATAAGATTGATAATTTTGATTATGGTTTGCTTGAAGACCGACAAAAGATTAAGTGTGGGGATATTTAATATATGCATATTTGGCTATATTTTTACACCCATATTTGATGGTCAGTTATCAAGAACCTATGCAATGCTTGGATTCCTCAACTAGAATGGAAGGACATAATTTAGTGGTGCAATAGGAACCAGAAGAAAAAAGGCAATAAAATGGACAAGTATTAAGGTGGACCTTAGTAGTACATTATACAACATATTGCTGGAAAAGAATATAAGGATATTCACTAAGGAGGTAACAAATGAACATATCCTGCTGAGCAAGACAACTAATTTCATCAGAGAAATATTGGTAGCTCATTAAATTCACATGAAGGGTGACCAAGAATCTAGAGGTATATGGAGACTCTCATCAGCCTTACTTAACCAATATAGTGGACCAGCAATGTTTCGGAAGCCTACGAATAGAGTCAATTTGAATTCTAGTTAAAAGAAGCATCGTAAGGTAAGAATGATATGAAAACTTACATGTGAATGCATGGAAGTGGTGCATGTGTGAAGATCTATGAAGAAATGCTCTCTTGAGCAAACATTAAGCCAAGAATGAAAAACATGATGAAGCTCAATGACATGCACAGGTGACTGGAACCTTGACCATCTATGGAGAAAGCAAAGGAAAGTAGTGCAGAAGCTAAAACTAATCAAAGCTTGCAGCCTCAATGATCAACAAACTATGGGAAGCAGATGATAAGCTAGACATATGTTGAACATGCATAATATAAGATACATTGATAGGTATCGGGACATGCAATGCACGTTAGACTTGGATCTATAAAGTGATAACAATATGTATTTGTAACATGTGTTGATCCAATATATATAAGAAATCGATTATTTTATGATATAATAAATACTTAATTTACTATCATATTAAAATAATAAATACATTAATAATAATTAATAAATATAAATTTATTGTTTATAAAATAATTTAATATTATTATATTTTTAATGTAAGTATTGATATGTAAATATAATAAAATTAATATATATTAATATGTATGGTTTACTAATTTTATCAATCATTTTCCTATGATACAATTGTCTACATTGGTGTCACTTATTTAAAAATTACTGCGTTATTGGGAGTTAATGTATAAATTAGCAAAATAACTATTTTTTAGCTTTTTAAAAGTTATAATAGTCTTATATGAAAATTTTAAAAACATAAAAAGAATTTGAGAGAATTAATGAAACTACATGAAATATTGACTTATTTTACCTTTAATAAATAATTCGTTGCAGTCTCTTGGCTAGTTACGGTAAGACTGCATATTATTGAATCTCTCCAGATTCCGCATATCAACGAGATTCATAATGGATATTGTTGTCACTTACTTAAAAATTACTGCGTTATTGGGAGTTAATGTATAAATTAACAAAATAACTAATTTTGAGCTTTTTTAAAAATATAATAGTCTCATATGAAAATTTAAAAAACATAAAAAGAATTTGAGAGAATTAATGAAACCACGTGAAAATTGACTTATTTTACCTTTAATAAATAATTCAGTTACAGTCTCTCCACTAGTTAGGGTAAGGCTGCATACTACTAGACCTCTCTAGATTCTAACGTATAAGTGGGATTCATAGTAGGTATTGTTGTTGTAATAAATAATTCAGTTATTGTTTCTACCATAGTTTAATAGAATGATGTATTTAGTAGAATGATTGTTAGTTTCTACTTTTTAAATTTTCAAATTGAGTAAAAATTATGGTTTATTATGGTTTTAATTTTCAAGTTTGATTAATTTAAATTTATTTAATAAACATTTGTAAAACTTAACTTTAAAATATATAAGTTTTAAAATTTTAAATAGTTATTCATGAAATAATATTTAAATGTCAAATATTTAATTCTAAATCATGAAATTATTTTTAATAATTAAATATATATATATATAATTTATAGTATAAAATTTTGTATTTACTTATTTATTTTAAAGAAATATAAAAAAGTTGTTAATATTTATGTAACATATTAAGATAAATTTATTTACGTAATTAATTTATCAATAAATTTTATAAATAATAACTTACATTGTTAAGCTGATTCAAAGTCTGTCTTTATGATACGTTCAATAAAATATAGAACTAGGCCCGATCATTGCGTCTCTCTCTTTTCAACATGTACCTGCCACCCCGTTCGGTAGATTTCTCAGTATGTTGGATTCTTTTTCTTGATTTTAACGGTGTACTTTTGGTGGGGTAACGATGTACTTTAGGTTCAACATCGTTCCTTGTATGGCTTTCTCATTTTTGTTTCTCGTTTCGAATTTGCTTTTTGGATTAATTTGTTGTTGTCAGCTAGAAAGATTTTTAGGGGTTGATTTAAAAATTAAATAAGAACAAACTCATTTTTATTTGCAGGATATTAATATTTAACCAATCCTTTGATCTTCAAACGGTTTTATACATTTGGTATTGGATAGAAACAAAGGGCAGCTTCATTGTCATAATATAACTTGTACCAGAATGTAGCATCACTAGGCCGATGTATAAGCTAGAGGCCGGGGAGAAGAAACTTTTTAAATAATAAATAAATTATTAAACCAAGAAAATATCCCTCTCTTAAACTTTATAAAGAATGAGCGGGGGAGAGAGAGAGTGGCGTAAATTGCACAAGGATGATCCAAACAAATCAACGCCAATAAAGCACAAGTTAACTCTCCATTGCAGACAGATAACAAGACAGCCATAACAAAAGAGTTCCTACTCATCTAACATCACCTCCAATGACTGCCAATACTGTTGCTCTGCTGGCCAAGAGTACCCACTTCTCCTTCTTTTCGTCTTCATTCAACAAGAACCCACAATTGTAGATACCCATAACAAAATACCAGGGGCTACAAACAAATGCTCACCCGTCATAGGACAGAGACTTGTGTATATTTAAGAAATGAAAAAAAAAAAAAAAAAGTCAGACACTAACATGTTCCTCTGGCCGTATTTATATACAATTCAACCAAAGATAGGGATCACACCTATAAATCCGGGTCATCTTGGCATCCGCTGTCAAGTTGCAAGAATCAGGACATCAATGCCCTGCCCTCCCTCCCCCCTACATCAAGTTGGGACTCCATGGTAAAAACTGTGGTCTTATATATCAAAGATATCCTTTTCTTTTTCTTTCCTCCTATTGCAAATCCTGATCTCAATCCATTTGAGTAATAACTGCATCAATTGACATAAGTTTTGATATTTCTTCTAGCTTTTCCCAAAAGAGAAACTCCATTGCTGAAACTTTGCTCACAATTGACATATCTGCTTCGGAAAAGCAGACAGCCTCCATAATCTAGCAATTGCAAGCTCCAAAAATTTCACACAAGGCTAAGATTTTACTGCAGAAATATTGGAAATATCAATCAACACAAAGGCCTAAGTAAAACGTTCACAAATTTCCACAATTATAACAGAAACCTTCACAATCAAAGAAAGGAAAAGAAAGAGCAAGTGCACGTTTAACAAAGATGTCAAAGAGAGACCAAATAACAGTAAAACTCCATCACCCAAATGAATATAACTTCGTCAAAAATCAGGGGTAAAGCAGTCTTTTCGTTATTATACATGTCAAAGCATATTCTTGAATTCCAACATATAAGCATCAGAGTATTAAACCAGACCAAGCGAAATCACAGCATTAGAAAATAGCCTCTTCCCGATACCCTCTCATATCAGTGAAAATATTTCCATGTACAAGTCTCTTTTCCCAATTGGCTTAATTCTTGGTGCATGCAAAGCATAGATAATAAAGAATATCAGAAAGATCAGGACATGACAAAGTGACTTGCATAGTGTCCAAAAAAAACAAAACAAAACAAAACAAAGCAATTTGGGTAAAAAGAAAAGTAAGGCTTACCAAACACTAAGAACCTGAGCTTGATTTTTGCACCCAGACTTGCTTCTGTAAATTCAGAAAACAAATCTTCATTTAACTAAACTGCCATAAAAAACTAGGTTAAAGTTGTGCAACCAGAAAACAAGTCAAATTACCTCATGGGAACCATAACCAGAAGTACCACCTCTCTTAGAAGATTTCACCTCAACTAATGGAGCATCAGCATCCCTTGCACTAAGTGAGGGTCCCCGACGACCAAAATGCTTATGGAAGCCTGAGTAAAATCAAACAGCAAAGTTGCAGTACAAACAAATGATTATCTGCGTGCACAGAATGCATCAAACTACAAGGTTAAGAACCAAACATTTAACTAACACGACCGAAAACTAACCATTATCTAGAGATGAATGAGTGTTTCCTGCACTTCCCAGGGATTTGAATTCCCTCCTCGAATGATAATTATTATCTCCAGAATTTCCTGGTAACTCAAAGGTTGGAAGAAATAAGTAATATACTTCCTCCAGCCCTGGGACAAAATTTGAGTGTATAATGACATTGGACATTAGTGGGAATATGCAACCATTCAAAAAAACAACGATGTCCCCTTCATTAACACCTCCAATAGAATACTAAGAGCATACCTTGTGCAGAATCTAACCCTGACTGTGTAGACTGAGAGGTTGATGAGGAGAGGGATTCATCACTTGCAAATGATCCATCCGATTGACGAAAAGGTGTCCATACGACACGATCAGGTCTATCCTTATTTTTTGTTCGCTTTTCCTGCTCACCTGAAGAACCATGAATATCATTTCCAATAAATTTATAATCTGGAGCTCCATTTGCATCCTTCAAAATCAATTGCGCATTTGGGGCCCGAGGAGGGCGTTTATCCTTTTCTGAATTTAAGGCTTGACTTTGTTGCTCAGACTGAACACCAGAAGTCTGGCGAAAATCCTTATTTAGAAGAATGCTTCTCTTCATCCTTCCACTGGCATCGCGTCTCTGGCTCTGCTTGACAGCAGCTGAGGAAGAAGAATTTTTAGCTGATGTTGAGCTCTGATGCTGACCACAGAGCAACAAAACTGTCAATAAAAGTCGGAAACAATACTTTTGAAGGGAAGATTGTGAAACTAGTTACAAGCTATATATGAAAGGTTCAAAAACAACAATACGAGGAAAAAGATGTTACTTGACACATCTTAAAGAAATTAAATAAACTAAATACCTCAGACACAAATGGCATAAGTCTGGCTTCTGACTTTTATTACAGAAATGAAAAATACACAGATTTTCTGGGGATAATCTTCAGAAATTCCTTCTCTAATTGTGTCCATAGTTTTAATGAACCAGTGTGAAATTAATAAAGAAGATTGTCCATGGACTCGTAGTTGGGAGGCTGTAATCAGAACTCCTGACACAAATGTATTAATATGAGGATCTTTATTGGATAAGTTGCATATACTTAATCTCAAGTCACTAAAACCCCTTATATGCTTTTCAAGTTATATGCGAATGAAATATGGCAACATCTGTTAGGACAATCTTGAAATATCTGTTTATTTGTAAAGAGTGGCTAGGCAGATGCATAGGTTCATAATTTCATTCTATGTCACCTAAAGCTTCAACAGAGTCCATTGTAATTCTCAGTGTGTAAAGATGGATATACAAAGTAAAGGATGAATATGTATGCAAAGAGATACCAGTTAATGGCCAGAAGATTCACACCACTAAAACTATACCTTTCATCCACTTTATATAGAGCGCCAACCAAACATTAAAGCAGCCACCATTGACACGAATAAGAGCCTGACAAAAAGCATATTAAGGGCAAGGGACAGAAGCCTTACAGGAAAAATCTCTTTTTCTTTCCCTTTCAGAAGCAGAATCTTCTTTCTACCACTATCACTAATTCCAGGAGATCCTTAAAACATACAAAAAATAGAAAGAAAGAAAAAAAAAACAGACAATGGTTCAGTAAGACAATTTTAATAACAAATTTATGAAGTAAAGAAATATGAAATGTAATCAATTTTTGGAGAATAACAAGACAGATTCCAATCTTTGAAATCTACTTCTATTTCATTTGGCTCATATTTGGGGTGACAAGATATTTGACTCAACAATGGAGTAAAGCTGTATAAACAAGATAAAAAGAATAATTGAGAATGTCAGAGAAAGGAGTGGCATCAGTTGGGTTAACTTTCTATAAATTACGTACGGAATCTACATCTAAAATAATGCCCACTTGCCTTGGACTAGTAGAATTGACAAACCACTTCTAGGAAAGAAAGCACAAAACTCTCACAATTTTAATGCCTAAAAAGTGCTATACCGGTGTCATCCATTCATCCTTGATAAATTTACAGTATAACATTTAAGACACTAGTACACATTTGTAATCACCAAATTAACCAAATAGGAACCTATTCTAAAATGAAACTGAAAAAGACCAAGCAACATAGATAAACAAGACTACTAAACCTTAAAACACAGAGTATAATAATTGTCTATATCAAATATCTCGACAATAAATGTTACCAATATCAATGAACATGGAGCCCAAAACCTACTCAAAGCAAATCAGCATGGCATGCCTCTCTGCTGAGACAATATGATGCATTGCAGTATTTTATAGAAGTATAACAAAGGTAGACTAAGATCCAATATCCTAATTTCTTTGATTTTGATGCTTCTTGAGCTTTTTAATGCCATGCACATAGGTTGTCAGCACTAAAATTCTCTATAAGAACTGTGATAAAGTACCTCATTAGATTATCACCAGCAACGAAGATTAGATCCTTAGAAAACCATGAGCCCTCTTTCTAAGATAATTTCTATTATGTTCCATGGAGATAGATCTGGTTATGGGTCTGCGAGAGTTGTGGTTAGATAGGGTTTGGGTAGTGTTTGATGAATGGAAAGGGTATTTCCTTTGGCAACCTATAGTTATAGACTTAGGTTCCTCTAAGAGAACCTGAATTTTTTGAAGTTTGAAGTCCTTAGACAATGATGGAATTATGCATGCCTTCTTATTAACTTGGCCCCTTTAAATACACAGCAGTGGAATAACCCACCATAAGAATAGGAAATCATGGGAAAGTGGAGGCTAACCTCCTAACAACATGGAAAGAAAATTCAACTACAAATGTAGCAACAAAACTGATAAGTAGGATCCATGACAGAAAATGTCCATAAACTTAGGAAACATGATCATATGCCTTCATCTTGTTGTCGTGTCTTGAACTTGCCATGAGTGAATCTCTGGTATAAACTTACAGTGCTAACAACTTCACTAAGTAATGAGTTCTTCCCCTCCAAAGAAATTTATTTTAAAGAAACAACATGCACAAAAGAAAAGGTGATTGGATCAAAAGATGAATCTTTTCAAGGCTCCAAACATTAGCACACAACATAAGACCCATTTGAAGGAAAAGCGTAGCCTCTGTCTGTCTGGTGATAGTTAAAAAAAGTCAAACGACATGCATATACGAGGAAAAGTGGGAGGGGAACAAAGAAGTGGCTTAGCTATTAAGCATAGTGATTAAAAAAGTACCTGTTTCTTCTTCCAAAGCTTCAGATCCAGACACAGAAGTTAAAGTAACAGTTCTATCAACAAGTTGTTGATCATCTCGCCTGGAAAGCCGGATATAAGCCAATTTGTCTTTTCCACCAGTATTTTTGGCAGATTCCCTTAACACATACTGTCACCAAACAAGAGAACATGTGACAAATTTTCCAAACACATATTCCAGACTAAAATTTGGCTAACTAGAAGATCAAACAAAGGTTGAGAATGAAAATTAAAAGCCAAATA
Organism: Erythroxylum citrifolium; assembly: GCA_026284465.1. Lineage (NCBI taxonomy): Eukaryota > Viridiplantae > Streptophyta > Magnoliopsida > Malpighiales > Erythroxylaceae > Erythroxylum > Erythroxylum citrifolium. The sequence continues at coordinate 26,389,093 of JANKOE010000005.1, forward strand.
TTCATGATAAATTAACCTCTAATCAGATTGCTATGTAAATACATAGATCAAAATACGTTGTAGCCACAAACAAAAGGTTATCTATGAAAGCCACAAGTAAAACTTTTAATGAACACCAAATCACCAATAGAAACAAACAAATAGAGAGTAGCATTTAAATATATCTGAGCCAAACATTTGCACCCACAAATGTACGAAACCATTAATACCATTCTACTTGATGCCCTCTTCTTTTCAGAACCTCGTTTGGAGGAAGATGAGCCAGGACTCCCACTTCCACCGGATCTTCGGCTGATTTTGCCATTGGACAATATCCTCTGCTACCAAATTAGTTTAGCATAGTCACAGATTGTCATTAAAAGGCCAATAGAATTTTAAAAAATCTAATGAAAGAACAAACTAAAATTGAGAAACCTAACCCAAACTGAACATGAAAACACAATTTAAGTTAGGTGCAGCCATGATATCAGATTGGAGGAAGACACCTTAACCGAATTCAGGGATATATTTCAATCATCCATATACCATCTCACGATTCAGGAAACAATCAACACCAAAACTATATTTCAGAACCCATACTAAATTTTTGTATCAACAGGAAAAAAAAAACACCAAGAACAAAAGTAGATTTTTATCAACACAAAATGATAAGTCTCTTCATCACAAGCAGCAGTATTGGCATAATCACCAACACAAACCTTTAAAAATATTATCAGAAACCAATCCAGCTTTCCCTTACAAAAGAGCAAAATTTTGCATTAGATTTCCAGTGTCTCAAACTGATATGGCCAATGTTAGAGTGGGAAGATTAAATTCTTCTCTAAAGCCCAAACAATTTCCTCTAGTGAAAATGCACTCAATCTCATTGCTCAGATTCATCAAACTTGAGAGTGCTTGATTGGGGAAAAAAATAAACTAGTAAACGTGTTAACAACAAGAAACCTAAATACGTAACTTTCAAAACCATGGCAAAACAACTAGAAACCCTAACAAAAAAAAGGACGAGATATAAATTTTATGCAATCCTACAATAAACTTCAGCCATAATTATAGTAATAGAAGCAATACCCGTGATCCACTCTTAGCAGCTCTTTTCTGACGGACAAAGTCCATCAAAGGCGTAACAATAGTAGCATCTTTTGCAGCACCTGTACAAATCAGGAGAACACAGCAATTTTGTAAATCTAATAAAACAAAAGCCATGCTAAATTCAGTGAAATCTACATCTTTTTTCCTTCTAATTATATTGCTTCGAGATACTGTATATGTCTGCACTGACCAGCTCTTTCCGCTTCTCTTCTCTCCAATTGTATTTCTGCACTCGGAAGATTCTCAGCAGGCTTTCCAATAACTTCAAGGAACTCCAGATACTCAGGATCTGAATTTCAACAAGGAATATTTATCAAAAGCAACCATCAGCATATGTTCATATGGATCAAGCATTTATCATCTTCCTATTTGAATCAAAGCAACTGGTACCTTTGTCTATAGTGCCTTCACGAACATCTTTCTTAGATGACTGCTTTGGGACTCGTTGTGAAGGTGCATACTCAACAACAGCTTTGAACTGAGTTCCTAAACAAAAACGTACATTAAACGTTTCAGAAATTCATGTTAGCCCCTACAGAGTTCTTCATCCACTATGAAAAAAGCATAAAAGCCAATGAAGTATTCTGAAATGTCACCCAACAGCTGACATATCTTATGAATGGACTTTTATTGCTCAAAGGTAAAAAGATTCATAGTAACCCACCATGAATAAACATAAATAGATGTGTTTGGATGTTATGCCCAAGAATTACCCTTCTCATTAACAAAAAGATGCCCATTAAAAAACTCAGCAAACTCGATAACATCCTCAGGACGTCTGAATTCAATGTAGGCTCTAGCATAAGATTGATGCTTCTGGCTGCAATTCATTTTCAGAAACAATCATAAGAGAGCTTTAGAGTTCATTTTTAAGTGCAGATACAAGAGCTTTAGGACCTACACGCATGCTTTACCTTAACTTTGATTATGTAATTTAAGGAGCAAATAATCTATTGTAGCCAAATGCATTCTACATGCAAAGACGCATACGTTAAAAAAAGTACAATCACAGACAATTCCTATAATGCCATTGGCTTCTTTGAGAAAAAAAATAAAAATTAGTAGTGATACATAAAGATAGAACACGCATAATGCTCCGACAACTCAAATGTGAATGACAATTAAAAAGAGGAAACAGGACAACTGACAAATGTGGAAGTCAAAGAAGGGAACAATATAAAAGTAACAAAACTAAAGTTTCAGTTACAAGTATCAAAAGTCTTCTGACTATGTGAAATTTAGGCAACGCTTGAGCAAGGGCAGCACTTGTTTATTGCATAATTTTTATCCAATAAAGACCAAAGAAAGAGGTACATGATCAACCACATTACTCCTATATGCTGTGCCCTAAAAGAACCCCTGGTTTCCTCCCTTTCTGTTGAATAGCATATGCAGATGGTCATACCAAAAACAAAAAAACAAAAAAGAATCATCCTAAAATAAAGGATCTCACATCACTCAACTTTGACGTCTAAGTTACCAATATCTTTTATTCAAATCAATTTTTATTTAATAATCCAAACCAGTTCCTCATCCCAACCACTAAACAAAAAGCACGATACTTGCTCTTCTGTTTCTGTCAAAAATTTCAGCAACGAATCCTCTATGAACTCTCATTCAAACACACAGAATCTTAATTACTATGCAGCTCAAGAGAGCACCAAATTCGATGCCTAAAATGCTAGTATTCAAACATCACACAGATTGTAGATCTCCAGTCTATTCCACACCCAAATCCAATAAGGACCCACAATACTTCACATAGCATCAGCACTTAACAGAGAGAAACCCACCATTCGTTGAACAAGTTCAAGAAAGAAAAAAGCATAGAACATACATTTTATAGATAATAACCCAGGTCCATTCAACTGGACCAAAAACCCAAAAGAAATCAACAGAAAACTACTTCCAAAAATAACAACGAAAAATAGAAATAACATATACAAGAAACAAATTATGTCCACAATCGACGGACCAAATAAACAGAAGCTTTTACATTCATGAAAAAAATGGCCGGTCCTTACCTTCTCTTGCCCGAACGGAAGTAGAACCAGTTATAGCGGCCGGCGAAGGCGACGTTAATTTGCTCCATAAGCGTCGCCTGAGAAATCGTCGGCGGCAAGTGCCGAATCACCACCTTGGTCTTATCAGAGTGACCTTTCATTATCCTCAAAAACCTAAAGCGAAGAAAGAAAGAAAATCCAAACTAAAACCAGAACCACGAAATCCCCAAAACGGAAACAAACACAAAGACCCTCTATCTATCTAATTCGACTACTAATTCCACTGAAATCGCAGAAAACGCTCCATCACCCCTTGGAAATTACATCTTCTTCGTAGCGTAAGGGGATAGATCGAAAGAGAGAGGGATTGGTGTGCCCTAATTTTGGAATGCAGCTGTAATCGCCATGTTTAAAAATTATTAGAAAGGGGAGAGCAGGAGCAGGAGAGAGAGAGAGAAGGTGACGTAAGCTTTCTAAAATTAGCGTTGCATCGAGAGTGTTCAACTAATCAAAAAGACACATTATCTTAGCTTCTTTAACAAATATTACAATTGTTACGGTGAAATAAAATTTCTAAACTAATTAAACATAAATTTACGTATTATTTGACATCTTCAAATTTTGCATTTTAACAAAATTTTTACTTAGTATTATTATTATTGTTTTTATGGAAAAAAAACTAATTTTAACTTTTAAACTCTAATTTAATATCTCATTCTTTCTATTCTTAAATTTTCTTTAAAAGAAATCTTTTTATTAAAAACTAAGTATATATGTGAACTCACCTTCAAAAAAAAAAAAGTATATATGTGAACTTAATTTATTTGAAAATTCTAGTAATAAATTACTTGATTGATTAAATCATATAAATGGTTACATTACAATTTGAGTTATTAATATGTGTTTGGACTAGTCTCCACATTTTTCATTGTTTTTTTAAGGTGAATAAAATAATTCGTTAAAACTGTTAGAGTATTTCATATTGACTAAACATGAAAATATTAAAGGGTTTATAAGTAGTAAGGGTCAATTATCCAAATGACTTGTTCTAGTCATTTTTATAATAGTTGACTCAAGCCTAATTCTAATATGGTATCAGAGCCGATAGTTGTTCGTCTGAATGTCCAGTCCCAGAAGGCTGGTCTGGTTACCGTTGTGTTTATTTCAAGTGATAACTAAATGTCCTGTCCCAATTGCACTTGAGAGGAGTGTTAGAGTATCTAAAGGATTTATAAGTGGTAAAGGTCAACTATCTAAATAACTAATTCTAGCCATTTCGGCAATAATTGATTTACGCAGGGAAAGAAAATATCCTCTTGTATTATAAACAAATGACCCTATTCAGCTTACCTTACAACTTCAATTTCAAGATTCCCTATCAATGTATTGCCAACCTAAGTCGCATAGGATGAGACAGCTTGTCATGCAGCTTACTTGCTAGGCAACTTGGTGAAGTTTTAAGGGAAAATCTACATAGTGCTTCTTCCGGAGGAATGGTATCTTTTCGCATATTATGCTATTCCTAGCAATCTCTATAAGGTGAATAAGAGTTCCTAGATCAAAATTGAAGAGTTTTCTTATCCTACCTATTGTTTAGTCTGATTGCACTAGCCCAGTCCAATACTTGATGTCAACTTGTAATATTACGATGGTTGCTAAAAAGATCAAGGAGATAATTCCAAAGCCCTTGAGAGCAGGGACATTGAAAGGATAAATGTAACACACTATTTGGTTAGCGTCTGAGGACGCGAGGACGGATGACAAGGACAGAGATTTTTGTCTTCAGGGGTGTTTGCTTATCAAAGACAGAAATTTTTGTTCCGTCCTCAGAGGACGAAAACAGAAATTTTTGTCCATATCAAAACTATGGTACAGAAATTCTTGTCCGTAGGAC
>JANKOE010000005.1:26423684-26443318 GCA_026284465.1 Erythroxylum citrifolium
GTTTCTATATTTTATTGGTGCCAAGGAAATTTGCGGAAAGTTTGTGAAATTATTAACCCCCATCGGTTTTTCAATAAACATGATGAAAAAATAAAACAAAGAAATCATAATTCTACATCTCCCTTTCTATTCTATTGAATCTTCTTAGAAGTTTGGATCTGATGTTGCTTCCTATTGAATTTCTTGATGTATTCTTCATGTTTTCCTCGTCCTTTGATCAAAATTGTAGCCTCTATAGCTGTTTTACATCTCAAAACTGTTGCAAAACTCAACTCCCTCCTATTTGCCTCCACTCGTGTCCTTTTATAGTAAAATTTAGGATTTTTGGAATATACATAGTCACTTACACGGGCGTTTGAGAGACCGTGTCTAATAAAAAACACTTGAAATCTCAATTTCTGATGGGCACATAAACTTACAAGGGAAACATACACTGCTTTGTATATTAAGATACACGGGTGTGTAACTCCACACAATCAGAATTAAAACTCTTCAATCTTTACTGTACACGGTCGTGTAAGTCCTTAGTTGCTTCAAATTTTCGTTTCAAGCTATGATTTCATTCGAATTCTTTTCCTTTTATTCCATGAAGGTAGTTATGACCTATAAATGCACTTGGAGTAAATTAAGTACCAAATATACAACATAACTATGAAATAACAAGCAAAACATGTTAAATATAGGAGTATAATTATAGTCAAATATGCATTTATCAAATTCCTTAAAAGTTTGTTATTTGTTGGGGTTAATTAAACCCCAAACATTCCAAGTTACTATATTTATAAAGCTAAAGATTTACTAGACTTCTTCTTGGCTTTCCTATTAGATTTGATACTAATGGTACTTGGAACTACATTGCCATCTTTCAGTGGTTCAATTATATGGCAAAGAAAGTTTTGAAGAGGCATCTGCCACTTCTGCTTTTTAGAAGTGGTGTAGGGCAAGTTCAAATAGGTACTACTTTCCTCCTTTTTAAGGTCTGTTCTTAATTCATCCACGATGCTTATTTTTGTTATAAGAGTATTTCCCTCTAAAACCTTGACAAGTATGACCTCCTCCATACCTGAAGGTGCATTCTTTAAATTCCCCATATCAGGAGACAAATGAGGTTTTGGTTTTTTACTATAAGTAGTGGCAATTCAATCCTATGACCCCTCTATATTGCTTCAACTTGCTCTGACTTATTGGCCTCCAAAACTTCCTTTCCTTTAGGTTTCCATAACCGTACCTACTCCTTCTTCATAGATTTCCATTAGTAACTTATAAATATGGAATCCTCTGTCAAGTTACCACTCTCATCAAGCTTTTTTATTTTTACTAAATCAGAGAGCTTCTTGTTCAATTCCACACAAAAAAAATCCAATCATAACCTACTATTTTCAGGTTAGCTATATAATATCTAGGATCAAAGTTATCACTAAAGTGTTGGAAATGTAACTTAGATCCTCTATTGAGTAATACTCGAGGGGAATGTTATGAAAGGTCAACCACAATAGGATGGTTCTCATTCTTGACTTGTCCATATTAAGTCTTGGCCTCCATTTTTGTAGAAGAAATAGCCGTCCTTAGATCTTCTTCACTAATAAGCACATTTTATAGTCCAAGTTTCCTCTAGATTATGTTTGCCTTGTGTTGAACTTAAGGGAATGAAAGACATTTCTTCCAAGAAAAATCTTGCTAAATCAAACTATAATTCCCTTGCTTTCATATTCAATATTTCCACTTGAAGAGTTACGATCTCTAATTCTTGAGGTTAAGGAATGTATTTGAGAGGATTCCTGATTACTTTGCTCTAGACAAGTCCATTACCAGTTATCAGCCCTTAGAAGTAGATCTGATCTTTACATTGTCATTTTCTAAAACTTTTGGAGTACTTGAATCTAAATGCTTGATAGGAATGTTGCGAGAAAGTCTAGGAAAGGTTGTCAAGCAATTAAGATAAGGGTGAGAAGGAAAGTATGCTCCTTTATCTTGGTTGGTGGTCGAAAGAGAGGATAAAAAGCTAAAGATCTGATAGGATGAGTTCACTGCCAATAACGGTAAAAACATGTTAGTATGAAAGAAGCGAGAAAAGGATAAATTAGGGAAAGAGAACTAAAAAAGGAAAGAAAAAAACTAGGTCGAAAGTCCAAAAGCAAGATTAAAGTTAGAGATAGGTTTTAGCTTCTCTCTTTAACCTAATATGATATAGTTTGTTGTTCAAACTAATTATTTTTAAACGTGTAATAATAATTTTTAATTTTTGTTAGTTTGATATTATTTTTATTTAAAAATGAATAATTAATATTGTTAAAAGGGGAGAAAGTTGGAGATTTTTTTAGCTATGAACAATTTTAATTGTTAATTTCTTCAAGTATTTTTAGGTCGAGAAAAAATTTAGACCATATTAAATTATGAATGTTAATTTAGTGAGAATTGTTATTTATTATAAACCTTTTAATGTAAAAGTTCATGAAGTAATAATATGGCAGAACAATAAGTTTGTGCTATGACTATGCATTTTTTAAATAAGGGATGGATAGGAAGAATTTTTCCTTCCAATTTTTTTTTAAATCTCTTCTATGGTTGTTACTCTGAAAATTCTTCAATAACCATCTCATGGACCATTAAACAAGTTTCTAATCTCACTTGTTGCAAATTTTTAACATATATTGCAATTCAACAAATTACTACTAGATTTTTATTACATGTGTTACAGAGTTTCCTTTTTAGATAAGCGATTTTTTTATTTGAATTTTTTGCTCTTTTTTGTTTTGATCTAATTTTGTCCCTTCAAATAAGTTCGATTTTGTTTTTTTGGAATAGGAGATTGTATAAAATTTATAAAAGGGAATGCAAGTAGTAGCCTTTTGCTTTTCAAAACTTTAATTCACCATTGTGATCAATAACTTTGGATGTTAACTTGGCACGTTCTATTACCTTCGCAAAGCCTGAACCCAAATTGGGTTTATTGCAACTTATCTTTATGATTTTGAAATTAAGTTGGTGTGAGTATTTGTATTAGATGGATATATATTTGAATTGTATTAGACATGATGCATGGGAAGAAATTAAAGAAACAGCAAAATTTTTGGAGACACTACCACCACCAAAGAGATTGCGTTTCAAGCTAGCATTATGTAAGAGGATCAGATATCACATCTTAATTAGCTTTCAAAGAAACTTTCACTCAACGCCAAATGACCTGGATAAGTAAATAGACTTTTGTTGCTTAGTCAAGTGTTTCATACCTTGTTATTCTGTTGATAATCTGATATGTATATATTGCTTTTAATCAAACTTATTTTATCCTTATTAATTCAATTCTATTTTCAAAAAAAAAAGAAAAAAGAGTAAGGTCTTATTCAAGTATGTCCTATCTACAACGTGTGCCGTAGATTTCTTCAAAACTATCATAGAAGAAAGGGGATCTATTACGGGGTTGATTTTTTAGGATAGTAAACACGTACTTTCTGCCCCGTAATGCAACCAAATGGCCCTACTTGGTTCAGCACAAATTCTTCCCCCATGATTAACGAAAATAACGTTGCGGACAACTATCAAATATGGAACAAATTTCTATCTCTCCAAGAGAAACGAAAGACAACGCTGCAGTGGCTATTAGTGGGATAAAGATGAATAAAACACAAGAAGTAGGAACCAGTAGCATGTTACATGAACAAAGAGATTTTATCACAGAATAATTAAGTAACAACTTCCTACCCGGTCTGAAGGTTTTACAGCATTTTATAGCCTTCAGACACGTTAACTAATTAAAAGATAAATACAGTGGCCGTTAAAAGATAAAACAAACGATGTCGTTTTCATCCTCAAGTTAAACGATTTCTACTCTAACAAAACGACGTCGTTTTGTTCATGAAGGCTTGATAACTGTAACAAAACGACGTCGTGTGCTTACATTTCCAAACGACGTCGTTTACATATAAACATCTACCCTCCACGATTGAGGACGATGCACTGTTGCCGACTATATTACCGACGGAATATTTGGTCGGTAAATTTTTCTTTATTTTTCTCGCCTTTTTCATTTTTTCAGACGATTTTACCGACCGAAGAAAAATTTCCGTTGGGAATTGGCTACGGTTTCCATTCCGTCGGAATTTTTTCGTTTGTATTTTACATATTTCTTCTTGTTACAGTTAATGAAAATTGTCTAGACAATGAACTGAAGAATATCGTCCTCCTTGCGTGCAAATCATGCATTAATGTGTTGTAAATCATTTGACGTTAAACCATGCAACGTCCAACTTGTTTAGCCAATTAAAACTGTCCATCAACACACCAATACGCAGCACATCAAGAAGCCAAGTTGTTCAAGCCATATCAGTTATGTTCAGATGCATGCTGTCAAAATAATTAAATGACAATTATGTAAATAACACCCATCTTTCTATAGCCATGCAATCCATCAGGCATGCCATGCCACATTACCAATACAAGAAACCATGCAACCATGCAACTTTACCAAGGTTATTCACTACTGTACCTTCACTTCTCAGCCAACTTATATTAATTAATTCCAGCCTTGATAATATATGGTTTTTGTCATCACCTATGACCAAGAGGAACATTACAACATTGTCAAAACATATCCCCTTTATGTTGCCAAAGTTGTGCACTATTGGCGTTTACAGAACACCGAAAAGAATGGGTTTTATGCCACTTGCTGTTTATCCAAATGTTTGTTGCTGCTGTTGCGATTTCTACATTTAGGTTCCAAATTGGGGTATACATATATTGCAATAAAGTATATAGAGTTATGGGATGGTGATGGGAGAAGAAAGTAATGTAAACACAAGTTATTTAGTCACAGCTGGGCAGGAACGATAACCCGTGCCCACCATTCTCAACAGTCAACATCATTACGCCCCTGAGAACAAGATGCATTGAAAGCAGTCAATGTTTTTGTTGCTTTAGATTTATTGAAATAGTTGAGCCATCTTCCCTAGCATTAGTGTCATCACCTTTTCCCTACTTTTTCACTGCACTAGCATGGGTTGGTGTTCAGAGAGACCATTTACGAAAGCCAACGACTTCTTTTTTCACAGACAATCAAGAACAACATATTAGACAGTTCCTACCCATCCGCATGTTAATTAAGTCACAGTAAATTTCCGTCCATCAACCTTGCAAAAGACAAATACAAAATAAATACATCGATGGCTAGCCACAGCAATTGTTTTTCTGCTGAATTGGCTCTCCCTTCACTTGAACTGTCCCCGTTGACTTGCCAGCTGCTGGCTGGTTACCCATTCTGCATTTGTTTTGATAGCAAAATGATGAGCATGCGTACATAACCATAAAAAGAATATTTTTCTATGAAGATCCAAAAGAAAATAACAAGCTTGATCAGAATTAGAACACTGGATTGCCATGTAAAGATGGCCAAACTCGTCACGAGATCAGAACATAGCAATTATAAGAGAGAACATAGCCATGTTCCCCATACATGATAAAAGAATTGGCTCCCAAATGCTATTGCCGTGAATATTGTATGAATCTGTCTTTGTTATACAAAATATGCTTCAAATGTCTTTATGCTTTAATGACACGAGTGGTACAGTTCAATGGATATCTCAATGCTAATTTGATCATAACCTACGAGTTATAACCAAATCTCTCCATATACATACGTACTACATTTAGGAAGCAGTAAAAACTAAATCTCGAGGGCTCCTAGTGTGAAACAACTTTCACCATGTTCAATTTCTGACATGACAATTCACCATAACACAAATTGAAGTCCATCTCAATCAGTAAACAAAAATTTTCTTCCAGATTCTAAAGCAAAAGGCATATAAGCAGTGATCAATCCAAACAGAGAGAATAAAGAACTATAAAGAAAAGCAATAGGATGTAATCTTGCACTTAATGCAAGGAAACATAACATATTTCCAAGTGTAACCAACTTTTCCAGATTGAACTTCACTAGCAATGATGTGAATGGTGATCTTGAGTGTTAGAATTCTATAAATGCAAATTGGTCACAATTAGTTTCCCCTTTTTCTATAATTACTGTAAAACCAAAAAGCTGGAACCAAATAATTGTCATACATGAGCTACAACTCCATCAATAATTGCTAACACCAGCAGGTACGTGCAAACTAATAAGATAAGTTCTTTTATTTATGTATAGTAGAAGTGATTCAAGTTATACTTTTTCTTAATTTCGCTAGCCATGGTCAAGAAAGCCTGCTCCACATTTATGGCATCTTTAGCACTCGTCTCCAGAAATGGGATTCCAAGTTCATCTGCAAACACCTGCAATTCATTTTGGTATGGTAGATCACAATCATCATGAATGATATAAAGTCAAATTTCACTTAACCACACTTCTCGACATTTACTGATGATTTTCTCATCTTGTTGCCATCAATCGGTGAGATTCATCAGATTGACCAGCAGTTCATGCAAAGGCAACTAAATAGCTCAAGTCAGACACATGGTTGTCCCAGTACACATGAACAATGTTCTCTGGAAGATGGAACACTGAGAAACAGACTATTATCATTTAGTATTTTTCTGCTTCAATGAACCTTTACCCGCCATAACGATATGGGAAAGCTTTCTCTTAAAGTGTGTACAGGCACAGGACATATATAGCAGACAAAGAAAACGCTGAAACAAGAAACTTGTAATTGAACTAACAGCTAAGGAAAAACCATAAGGTATAGAATATCAGCATAAATGGTATATGGCTAACTTAGTGTACAAATTTATTGCACAAGCCAGCTAAGTTCACAACTTGATACAGAATTTAATGATGGTTGTGCACTATGAACAAACTCAGCATAAACAAATAGATGAGCATAAGTTCAGATACATAAAAGCAATCAAGCAATCAAGCATAACTAACTATACCTTTGCCGTTTGTGTGTCGACAACCTTGTTCTCAACAAGATCACATTTATTCCCAACTAACAGCTTGCATACACTATCATTTGCATATCTATCAATCTCATTAAGCCACTGCTTGACATTGTTGAAGCTCTCCATCTCAGTAACGTCATAGACTATCTGGTAAAATTTCAAAATAAATATTACATAACTGTATTCAACAATGATTTCAAAAGTGTACAAACACCTTATGCAAGCATATAGTTTCCTGGAGTATTAAAACAGGAGAAATTTCTTAAAAGGCTAATATTTGAAATTAGGTGAAAGGGGTGACTTAGTCAATGAGCAACCACATCGCAGCCTCCAATGGTGAATGGAGGAGAATGGGTGAAAATTGGTTGCACATGGCAATTATCACCAACAGAAGTAGATTATGAGGTCGAAGGAATAGTGGAGACATATTGCTTAAAAGGGAGCATGACCAAACACATTAAAACTCAACTTGTATCAGGCATAAGTAACTTTTCATCTAGTCTATAGCCTATACCTCCTTTTGACTTGATGATAGAAAGTCTATTGCCAACTACAAATTTTTAATCCTTAAGATGATTGTTACAACTCCTTACTATTATCCCATGAGCTCCTCTGTAATAACTGCTTGTTATAGTGCGAAATCGTTCCTGTCCAGCAGTGTCCCACTAAACAGAAAGGAAACATAAACTGGTCAATTGTAAAAAACAATCAATAAATTATAGGCCAATATCAGCTTATGGTTAAGCAAAAGAAGTATGAAAAAGAAAGGGTCATGTTCTTTTCTATCATTCTTACCTCGATAGGAAAACCCAGAGAAGATATAAGACAGACTCTAAGCATAACATTTCCAACAAAATACTGCTAACATTCATGTCGAGATTGGTCATGATATCTTTCATATTGAAAATTAAAAAAAAAAACGCCTTCAGAAAGCCCCTTCAATACATTGATCTTGTTATCCATACTGTAAACGTTGAAAAATCAGAAAATAGTGAGCTTTGGCAGCAACATATAGATTCACAGTTGCAACACAGGCACTGTTTAGCACCTGAAATCAAATTGGTTCACTTTGTAGACAAACAATACAACAGTTTGATTACACCTGTTGCTAGAACTGACTTTTCATAGGTTCAAACACTTAGACATAACTAAAAATGAATTTGGGCAGCAATTGACAAATAGTAAAAGCACGTCTAGGGTTTGTCCTTAAACGGAAGCTGTATTATCACATGAATCTTAACATGTCATTCAAGCAAAGCATTCATATTTTGGGCTTGGGTTTATAATCTATCTCAGCCTAAAACATGATCAGATCCACTTGGTCATATATCTAAATATATTTATATTCCTTCCCTACGAGCAATGCAAGCGAAATAAGCTTTGACATTGCCAAAATCAACCATTCTTTCGACTCGTCTGCTCCAGCACTAACGAACAACCAGTGAAAGACGATGTTGTCTTGAGAAAAAAAAAATAGACCCAGAAACATCTCCAAATGAAGATCCCTGATACTTACAATTTGCAGCTTAATTGTCTTGCCATCCAGCTCCACAGTCCTTATTTTCTGCAAAAATCAGGAAACGTTTATAACCTCCCAGAGTTGCAAACAAACGCACAGAAGAGAAGCACAGAAACAGAGATACTCACAAAGTCTACCCCAATGGTACTAATGTAGCTGTCCACATAAGAATCATCCTAAAATTTGTAAACCAGAAGAGAAGTAAAAACTGACATTACAAAAAAGAATACACAGGCTATAAATAAATGAAACATTAATGAGAACAGCATTCAACAACTGCAACTACAACAGAAAAAGGGAGAAACACACACACACACACACACACACACACACACATATATATATATATATATAGAGAGAGAGAGAGAGAGAGTCAACTCACAGCAAATCTTAGAAGCAGACACGATTTACCGACGGAGGAGTCTCCGATTAGCAAAAGCTTAAACAGATAATCGCTACAGAAACCCAAAAAAATAAGAAAAGGGGGAACGAACTTGGAAGAAAAAGGAGAAAGAAAGAGTAGAGTTGAGTAACGGGCTTACTATTCGTTGCTCATGATTGACGACGCGAAATACAAAATTGCTGCGAGAGAAGAAGATAAAGCAAACGGAAGCTAGGAAGAGAGCGGAAGTGGACTTGCAATATGCAACCAGCGTTGTATCGGAGAATATCTGTCCAGCTTTACGGTATTTTACTGCGTTTTATAAATCTCAATCATTTATTTACGCAGGCTTCATATGAGTTTTATATAAATAAATATGAGACTCACATAAATAAATAGTTAAAATTACATAAATAAATAGCTAAAATTAATGAGACAGAATAAGATATTATAAAAATTAAGCAAAAGTGCATAAATAGAATTGGGACCGTTAATGTCAACACGTGTTTTCATTAGTAAAGTGGTATTAGAGTTAGCTATACATTCATTACGTGTCTAGTTCAAATCTCAACCCTAGCCCTACGACAAAGGATTCAACTTAAAGGTAGCAAAAGCATGGTGGATGTATAGATAGAATTAGGACTGTTAATGTTAACACATGTTTTTATTAGCAAAAGTAGAATAAGACACTGTAAATCTGAACAGAATACGTTGGCTAGTTGTATTATTGCACCCTCCCCACCACGTCTCTTTCTAATGCTTTTAATAAATTCACCAGCTTTAATTTATCTTGCTTTTTTTTTAACTTGTCCAATCCAACTCAGCCTTTAAAATCTATTTCAATTGTCTCGTTTAATTTAAAGGAGAAAGTTCGCCAAGTTACTTTTTAGGCATTTTTAGTTGCTCAATTAAACTCTAATTATTTTTATTAGAGTTTAATTGAAAATAAAATAAAGTAATTTTAAAATGCAATTAAAAATAATAATAATTCCCTTTTTGTGTTAATAATATTTTGTTTTTATTTTTAAAAATAAAAAATAAAAATGAAACTCACAACGGAAAGATCATGGTGCAAAGAGAAGATTACATATAATTGATGTCTTTCCTTAGACTCTCATATTATATAATTGATGTCTTTCCTTAGACTCTCATATTATATATTAAGGCAACCTTTTTTATTAATTTTTATAAATAAAATTATAAAAATGATAAAAATGAGACAAATTTACTAATTGTCCCCTTTTACATATTCTATTTTACAGGAATATGTAAATCTTAGGTATTAATATTATGTAATAATAGGTATATAAAGAAAACTGAAATTAATTTTGTCCACGTATGCAAAAGTAATAAATTGGAAATGAAAAGAAAGAACATGATATAAATTGAATAAAAGACTAAATTAATTTTAAGTAACCAAAAACCTAAAGAAATATAAAAAGAAAACTTTACTAAATTAAAATCCCACGGAAATTTTTAGAATTGAACCAAAAAAAACAAAACTAAATATGCATTTTGGCACCTAGGGGTTCGATTGAAGTTAGAAGTCGGACCTAGAGAAGTGTTCAAGGTTTGGATTGCAAACTAAAATAAGAGACCTAGAAAAAAGTCTAGGTATTTAACTATAAACATAGAGAGGTATCTAGGTTTAGAACTAAAGAAATAAGATAAAGGACCTAGAGGGGTATTTATGTATTTAAGTATGAATATAAAGATGTATTTAGGATTTGGATTGAAAACTAAAATGAGAGACCAACTTAACAAGAAACCTAAAGAGGTATATAAGTTTTAGATTGAAAATTGGATGAGAGACCTAGAGAGCTATTTAGGAACTTATAACCAAAATGGTACACCTTTATGACATTAACCCAAAAAAAAACACCTAATGAAGTATCTAGATATTCAAAACTCAATTGGGATACCTAAAGAAATGTTTGAGGTTTTGACCCAATATTTTAAAACAGAAACTTAAGGAGGTATTTAGGTATTTAAAACTAAATTTAGACACCTAGAAACTTCGAGAGACATCACCACATTTAAAATTAAATTGGAATACCTAGAGAATTATTTAGAATTTTGATCTGAAGTTTGAAAAGAAAGTCCTAGAGAGATGTTTATGCATTTAAAACTAAATTGTGATAATTAGAGAAGTGTCTAAGATTTTGACCCAAATTTTGAAAAGAAAGACCTAGAGAGGCATATAGACATTCAAAACTAAATTAACATTCTTAAAGAAGTGTCTCAGATTGTGACCCTAAAATTTGAAAGAGAGATCTAAAGATTAAGATATTTTTAGTTATTTACAACTAAAATGGGATGTTTAGATAAATAATATAGGGTTTTAACCCAAAATTTTGGCATAAAGACTTAGATTGGTTTCTTGTTATTTAAAACTAAATTTAGATACTTAAAGAAGTTTCTACAATTTTGGCTCGAATTCAAAAAGAGAGAGTTACAGAGGGATCTAAACATTTAAAACTACATTACAGAACCTAAAGAAGTATCTAAAATTTTGACCTGAAATTTGGAAAGAAAAAGGAAGGCATCTAGGAAATTTAAGCTAAATTAGGATTCTTAGAGAAAAGTATTAGGTTTTAACTTGAAATTCTAAAAGACAGGTATGAAGAGATATCTAGCTATTTAAAACTACATTGAGTTACCAAGAGAAGTGTATAGGAGTTTAATCCAAAATTCAAATAGAGAAACCTAGAGATGTATATAGGCATTCAAAACTAAATTAGAATACCTAGAGAAGCATCTATGATTTTGACTTAAAATTGGAATACCTAGAGAAGCATCTCTACCATTTTCGGCATCTCTGAATCCTCCAACACATCCGTTTAAACGCCTCCACCTCATAATCCTACCTTAGATTCTCATTCCATTCAGATCACTACTATACGACTTAATAGAGATAATTTTCTTCACTGGTCCCAATTAATTAGAATGTACATCTGTGGTAGAGGCAAGATTCGATATTTGACTGGTGACAAGAAGGAACCTGCAGCTAATGATCCTACATACGGAATATCAGATGCTGAAAACTCTATTGTTATGATGTGGCTAGTCAATTATGTGGAGGAGGATATCAGCTCCAACTATATGTGTTATCACACAGCTAAGGGGTTATGGGATAATGTGAATCAAATGTATTCTAATTTAGGAAACCAACCCCAAGTGTACGAGCTAACTCTGAAATTGGGTGAGATCCGCCAAGGTGGGGCCAGTGTTACTCAGTACTTTAATTCCTTGAAACGTTTGGGGTAAGAATTAGATTTGTTTAATGACTATGAATGGAAATCCCCAGATGATTGTAACCAGTATATGAAAATAGTAGAGGATAACTGAATCTTTAAGTTCTTGAATTGGCCTTAATGTTGAGTTTGATGAGGTTAGAGGCATGATTAATGGGAGAAAACCTCTCCAATCCATTGGGGAATTCTTTGCAGAAGTCCATCGTGAAGAGAGTAGACGGTTTATGGTAGCATGTCGTAACACTACACAAAAAAACTAGACTTAAAACTATGCCAGTAATGAGTCTAATTCGATTCCACAAAGAGTATGTATAAAGCTTTTGAAATGAAAAGAAATGGTGTTTGCGATAAATGGGGGGTAGGGTTGGTTTGATTCAAATAACAAAATAAAGTGAAATTAAACTAAAGAAAACAAATTAAAGCAAGAAGTTAAAAATGAGGAATGGGTTTTGGAATCTGGTTCTTAGATCAATCTCAGCCTAGACACGGATAAGCATACTTCATTATCTTGTATTCTCACAGGTCCCTTTGAAATTATTAATCGTAAGTTAACAATAAGCTTTGTTAACCCCGATTTTCTCTTAGGTTGTGCTCAATTAAAATAAGCTAATCGAACCTATCTATCAAACAACCTAGAACAAGCTGTCTAGATTTAGTTGGACAATTGCATTACGAACTAGGAAAGCAAACTAATCGAGGTAACAACCATACAAGCTCAGGCCATTTAACTTAAGTTATGTTATCCTAATGATTCAACATCATTAGTTGCTACAATGAATCCAAATGCAACGATTATATATTGTATTTAAGAATCTAGCAATGGGTTTACATAAAAACAATCAAATAAAGCTTTCAAATCATCCTTACATAAAGACCTAAATTATGAAACATAGAATAAAATAAGCAATCCCTAAGAGAGAAAGAACACAATACACATAGAAAGATTCCCAAAACGTGTCTTCAGCTTTGATATCCCCTGTGAACCGAAGCAAGGAGGATTAGCCCTCTATGGGCTTCTAAAATATGTGTGCTCTGTCACCCCTTTTATTTCCAAAATCGAGACCTAAATGTTTCGTCCTTGTTTCTATCATCAACATGTTTTATTTATAGTGAAAAATTAGGTTTCGGTTTGATTCAAATAACAAAATAAAGTGAAATTGAACTAAAGAAAACAAATTAAAAAAAGAAGTTAAAAATGACAAAAATGAGGAATGAGTTTTGGAATTTGGTTCCCGGATTAATCTCAGCCTACACACGGATAAGCATACTTCATTATCTTGTATTCTCACAGCTCTCTTTGAAATTGTTAATCGTAAGTTAATAACAAGCTCTGTTATCCCCGATTTTCCCTTAGGTTGTGCTCTATTAAAACAAGCTCTTTAATCGAACCTACCTATCAGACAACCTAAAACAAGTTGTCTAGATTTAGTTGGACAATTGCATTACGAACTAGGAAAACAAACTAATCTAGGTAACAACCATACAAGCTCGGGCCATTTAACCTGAGTTATGTTATCCTAATGATTCAACATCATTAGTTGTTACAATGAATCTAAATGCAACGATTATATATTGTATTTACGAATCTAGCAATGGGTTTACATAAAAACAATCAAATAAAGCTTTCAAATCATCCTTACATAAAGACCTAAATCATTAAACATAGAATAAAATAAGCAATCCCTAAGAGAGAAAGAACAGAATACACATAGAGAGATTCCCAAAACGTGTCTTCAACTTTGATATCCCCTGTGAATCGAAGCAAGGAGGATTAGCCCTCCATGGGCTTCTGAAATATGTGTGCTCTGTCACCCCTTTTATTACAAAAACTAAGACCTAAATGATTCGTCCTTGTTTCTATCATCAACATGTTCTATAGTGAAAAATTAGGTTTTGAGTGCCCGATCACAAAAGTCACGCCTATGCATGGTTGAGTCATGGCCATGAACTTGAGTCATGGGTGTGACAACTTGAGTCACGCCCATGCATATTGAGTCACGACCATGACAACTTATGTCATGGCCTTGACTTGCAATACTCATGGTTATGACATGATAGTTATGGTCGTGAGCATGCACTGCACCATATACACTTTATATTTTTTTCATTTTCTTATCTCCTCTTCACTCTTACCCTTCTCCTTCTTGTTCCATGAAGACAATTACATGTGAATCTCAAGAAGATGGCTCAAAGAATATGCTTTCAACTCACTTTAGCTCTTATGCTTCCAAATTGTATCAAAACCAAATATGAACAAAAGTGAATATGTTAAGCATTTCATAACATTAATCATTAAGTGTTATGGAATAAATGTACAATAAATTAAGCACATATTAGCTTTTGATACCTGGCAAATGAAATCATACACCTACTATTGAAAACTCAGGCTTGGTTGTTGGGGATGCTACTAGCTATGCTAAGAAGACTGAGGAGAAGGCACGAGTTTGATGTGACTACTGCAATAAAGCTCGTCATACCTGTGAAACATGTTGGAAACTCCAAGGAAAACCTATAAATTGGAAGGGATCATATGAAGGAAAATTTAATAAAACTCCATCAGCCCATAAGGTTGATTCGGGACCGTTCACTCAGGAGCAGATTAACCACATCATGAAACTGCTGAAACCCAAATCTAAGTCCTTAAGTGCTCTTAATGCCTCTGTTGCACAAATAGGTAGTGATTTTAATGCCTTTTCATGTTCCTTTCCATACAATTCCACTCCTTGGATCATTGATTCAGGAGCATCTAACCATATGACAAGTTCTTCTAATTTATTTCATACATATAACCCTTGTCCTGGTCATGAAGAAATTCATATAGCAAATGGCTCATTTTCTCTTATAGCTAGAAAAGGTTCAATTACTCTGTCTCCTAATATCTGCCTAAGTATGTTCTTCATGTTCCAAAACTAGCTTGTAATCTGCTATCTATGAGCAAACTAGACCGTGAGTCTAATTGTACCATTATATTTTTTGATTCGTGTTGTGTTTTTTAGGAACAGACTTCGAGGAAGATGATTGGCAATGATAAGTTGACAAATGGTCTCTACTACGTTGATGACAACTTAAAGAATAAATAAGCTCATGGCTTAAGTAGTATTTATTCTACCCCTACTAAAGAAGATATTTTACTTTGGCATAATAAATTAGGACATCTTAGTTTCTCATATCTCAAAAGACTATTGCATCATTTGGTTAAATATGTGGATTGTTTAGAATTTTATTGTGAGCTTTGCATTTTATCCAAAAGTCATAAGACTATTTACCCTATAAAACCATATTAACCTTCTAAACCATTTTACTTAATTCATAGTGATGTTTGAGGTCCATCTGATTTTAAAACCCTTTTTAGAAAAAAATGGTCTGTAACTTTTATCAATGATTATACTCGATTATGTTGGGTCTATTTGATGTGTAAAAAATTTGAAGTTGCTCAAAATTTTCAAAACTTTTATACCATGATTGAAGCTCAATTTCACACATACATTGGTATACTTCACTCTAACAATGGTATCGAGTATTTTAATGAAGTCTTTGGAAAGTTTCTTAAGTTTAAAGGCATTGTTAACCAATCTACTTATGTTAATATCTCAACAAAATGGCATTGCTGAGAGGAAAAATAAACATTTACTTAACATATCTCAGGCCATTATGTTTTCTATGAATGTGCCAAAATAACTTTGGGGTGAGGCTGTTTTGACTGCATCATACTTAATCAATCGAAAGCCCAGTCATGTTTTGCATTATGCTACACCCTTAGATGTGTTTAAACAATGTTTTTCTCGAAAATAAGCTTTATTCTACTCTTCCCCTTAAGGTTTTTGGGTGTATTATGTATGTTCATACCATAATTAGGGGAAACTCCAAACTAGATCCTAGAGTTGAAAAATTCGTATTTATTAAGTATGCTCTAAGTTAATGGGGGGTTATAAGTGCTACAACCCTTCCATGCAAAAAGTTATTGTATTTATGGATGTTACATTCCTAGAACATCAAAAAAAATTCCTTCAAGAGGAGAACTCTAATGAAGCAGAAATTTTTTTGGATGTTAATATTACTCCCAACCCCCTACCCACAGTCATTATTGATCATAATATAATCTCTGATAATGAAGGCAAAGAAACTACTCCTAATTTTTCCATACCAGGAAATCATAGTTCAACCACAGGAGGAGAAATACTATCGTCCGCTCCCAAGGAATATAATACTAAACCTTGTGTTTATACTAAGAGAAAGACTCAATTAAGAAGTAGAGAATAGCCCACCTCAACACTACACAGCCTCTCAAACCCCTCAGAGAATGAATATGGGAACAACTCTAATTCACGTAACTCATCAGCTACTTTACACCTTGTTATGCCTAGTAATTTTCAATCTATACCTACTAACCCACAAATTACCAGTAATGTTTCTATTGATTTCTCTGCTGATAATTACCTACCCATAACACTTAGGAAAGGGAAACAAACTTGTACCAACCATCCTATATCAAATTACCTATCTTAAGAAAAACTATCATATACACATAACTCCTTTTTTCTAAAATCACTAACATGTTTGTACTAAGGAACATTCAGGAAGCACTTTAAGATCCGAATTGGAGATTAACTATTATGGAAGAGGTAAATGCACTTGAGAAGAATGGAACTTAGGAACTTGTTAATTCCCCTAGAGATAAAAAGCTGGTAGGGTACAAGTGTTATTCATTGTTAAATTCAAGGTTGATGGTAATGTGGAAAGGCTGAAGGTAAGGCTGGTTGCTAAAGGGTTCACTCAAACCTATGGTATTAACTACCAAGACACATTTGCTCCTGTTACAAAGGTAAATACTGTTTGGAGTTGTTATCCTTAACTGTAAATTTGAGTGGACTTTACATCAACTAGATGTTAAAAATGCGTCTCTTAATGGAGATTTAGAAAAAGAAGCCTTTAAAAGCATGCCTCTAGGATTTGAGGATACCTATGGGAGGAATAAGGTATGCAAGCTAAAGAAGTCATTATATGGCCTAAAATAGTCTCTTAAAGCATGGTTTGATAGATTTGGAAGGACTGTAAAGAGCTATGACTACTGTCAGAGTCAAGCCAATCATACACTATTATACCAGTGATCCAAGGCAGGTAAAATATCTATCCTTATTGTTTTTGTGAATGATATCATTCTAATTAATTAGAGATGATGTACCCGAAATAGCAAAGTTGAAGAAGAGATTAGCCAAAGAATTTGAAATTAAAGACCTTGGATCCCTCAAATACTTCATTGGGATGCAGTTTTCTAGATCCAAAGATGGTATATTTGTGAATTAGAGGAAATATATTCTAGACTTGTTGAATGAGATTGGATTATTAAGCTGCAAGGTAGTTGATATGCCTATTGAAATAGGTGTGAATCTTAGCCCCGCTTAACCTAAAAATGTCGTTAATAAAGAGAGATACTAGCTGGTTTGGAGATTAATATATCTGTCACACATTATACTTGATATAGCTTTTGCTGTGAGCTTAGTGAGTCAATTTATGCATTCACCAAGTCGAGAACATATTAATTATGTGTATAGGATAGTGCAGTATCTAAAAGGAACTCCTGGGCAAGGTTTAATGGTTTGTAAGTAGAACAATCTTCAAGTTGAAGTCTATACTAATGCTGATTAGGCAAGGAGTGCAACTGTAGAAGATCAATTTCGGGTTATTGCACTTTTTTTACAGTAACTTGGTAACTTGGCGGAGTAAAAAAAAGTGTTGTTGCAAGGAGCACTGATGTAAGCGAGACCGTGGACAATCGAGCAAGGCCAGGCAGAGAGCTAGCAATGCCAAAAGGGCCCATGACCAAAGCTAGGACTAAGAGATTTAAAAAAAGCTCTTTCTACGCATGTGGGCTTTTATCTTGAGAGGATGGCGAGCTCCAAGCCTATTGGAGGAGAGTTTAATGGAATTGAGCCCAAACTAATCCATTTTACTCAAATCCTTGGATCGGATACACTTGGAGCTTGAAGACAAGACAACTTGGGTTATTTTAATGCTTCATCACTTAAGCTCAACAAGTGTTTGGTGTGCCACTTATTTTATTAGTGGGATTGGGCTATTTAATTCACTTAAGCCCAAGAGCATATAGATCTAGTAGTGGCGCCACACATCAGACCTATTTATTTAGTTTTTGGACTTCGTTTTATTTTAGGCTTCCATGCATTTTTAGCTCAACCTTTTATTATCTGACCTAGGTATAAATATGTGTCTTTAGGTCAAATTTTCAGAACTTTTAGATCATAATTGTTAAAGTGTCGTCGACTTCAATAGGAAGAAACATTATTCTCTTGTTCTTGTTACCTTTCGAACTATCTTTCACTTATTAATTGCTTTCCCAATTATGGCGTGTCGATTGTTCGTTTCTCTTGGTTTTATTTTGATTATCAGGATTGCTTGGATCCAGTTTCCAAGAGGTGTTGTAAAAATCAAACCTTGCGTATCCTTATTTTCTTAATTGTTGGATTCAAAATTTCTATCTGGCTGGGTCGGTCGTGCTAGGCCCAAGCCCAAACTTAGAACGACACATGGGTCGATCGACCCATTCCTCAACGTTGACCTAATTCCTACAGGTATTTACTATATAAACTCATTATCTCACCATAAAAAAGGTACGACTTCAGAACCTTCGTACTTTCTTAATTCCTAGCCACTAAAACCCTTACAAAAAGACTGACTTGAGTGTCGGAGGGGCCTTCCGGGAGTCAACTTCTGGCGTGCCTTTATTTGTTTTGCAGGTATTCTCTATCCAAAGTTATTCAGATTCATGGATCTAAGCAATGGCGTCCAGCTCTAGCAGATTCAGACTGAACCAGTTGCTCAATGGTAAGAGGCGTGCGTCTCAACGCAACAAAACCGTGAGGTCTAGGGATCGAACCCCAGCTAAAGCCAAATCGGACAATCCCAATTTGCGTGGTTGCGGTTCAACGTACCAGATACCGTACCCAACCATGCCAAAATTGGCGCCCATCGTGGAGCCGGGCGTCAGGGCACCATGTCTAGAACCACACAGATAAGTCAGGTGGTAGCAACCAATCTTGATGTAGCCGCTGTCACGGCACTTGCATTGCAACGAATAGGCTTGTGATTACCCGCTGCCCTTCCGTTGACGCTGCCTCAACCCGTCACCCAAAACCCTAGTGCGGATGAGCTACTGTCGCATAACCACATACAATCTTCACATCCAGATGATCAACCACAACCTCAAAACTGAAATCAAGAAGCACAAAGTGCAGCCCTGGAGGACAACGCCGGAACCGCTTCGCACCCTGCACCATAGCAAGTCGCCCTCACCCAACGACAAATAGAAAAAGTGACCGATCTATTGATTCGCCAAATCTTACAATCTCAACCAAAACTGCAACAAACTCCCGCTCGACAGATTGGTATGATGGCTGATCGGTACTCTGCTGAAGCCCTAAAAAAAATCATCGAAAATCGAATCAATATAGCCATGAATTCCCGCCCGGATCAATCATCCACACAATACCGTTCTCCTTTCATTCCGGAGATCCTGGATAGCCTTCCAGCGGTCGGTACTAAGATACCAACGCCAGAGAAGTACACAGGAAAGACCGACCCCCTCGATTACCTC
>JANKOE010000005.1:26443783-26455976 GCA_026284465.1 Erythroxylum citrifolium
GACAAAGCTACAAAGGAGCCTAAATCTCCTTCCAAATCCCCCAAGAAAGCTTGATCACTAGCGTATACTTGACTAATGAAACTGGTTTGGTCAAAGCAATTTGTAATATGAAATTCCATCGTGTAGTGTTGTTGGAAAAGTAGGGTAGTGCTTACTGGATAGAGTCGATTGCCTTTGAGGGACTCTAATATATTTTGGTGTACTTTAATATATCTAATAAAAGAAGCTAGCAACCATTTATGTTTGATTTGTTTCTTGTGCCCTTAATGGTTTGAATCTGACATACAATTGGTGGGAAAAATCCTGTTAAATATCGGTGTTTTCATTGACCTTCTTTACATAGTAGGGTTAAGTAAAGGTGAATGGCAAGGAAGGAAAGCATTTCTCTCTCTTTTTCCCGTCGAATAGCCGATAGCGTCGTCTGTCGACTCATTGTCCCCTACAAAATTGTTTGCTGGTATTTTTGGTCTTGTACTTGATTTCCTAAATTCTCACTCACGAACAGATATGAATAAGATATATTTTGTGGTTAATTGTGTATGGTTAATTTTGGTCAACTATTATGACGTAAATGTAAATTACGTCAACAAAGGATATTTTGATCTTTAATTTGTCGTTTTTTTTAATTTTTATAAAAGATTAGGTAAATGTTTAAATTTAAAAATGAGAAGGAAGGTTAATAATATAGTTAAGGGTATTTATAAAACAATAACACTTTGATCTTGTTTAACAAATAGTGAATTATATTAATTGTTAGTTGACTTCATTTTTAATAGGCTCGTTTGTTTATCACATATTTAAAGGCGACTCAAAAATAATATAAATTAGATTTATTGTGATTTTTATAAGTTCGTCTTGTTTTTATTCTCTTCTATATCACTAAGATTAGTAACAATTTTCACTTATTCGGCCATATTTAATAGAATATTCATCCAATTCAAATTCTCTTTTTACTGCACTTAGATGACACAATTTTGAGCATTTTATAATAACTCATCATTAAATTCTAACTTTAAGGTCTTCAAATAATTAACTTTTATTTTTCGTTTCAATTTCGTTGGTATTCTGAACCAGTACCAATTCGGGGCATCTTACTTTTGTTCAACTCACCCTAAAATCGTGGAAAAATTCAGGGAGACAGTAGACATCTGAATCTACAACTTTTATGTTTTGAGTTTTTCTAGATTTACACGTTAAACAACTCAAAAAAAATGTACAAAGAGAGTTACGAATTTGTCTCCATAATAACTTAACCTTCAAAACCCTAGGTTTTGGTTTAACCCCCCAAATCATCATAAAAACGAATTTTTTTTTATGTTAAAGTGTCATTAGACATCAAAGAACAAGAATCCATCATCCAAATCATCAAACTCATACATTCCATAAAATGGATTTCATAAAAGAAGGGAAAACCAAGCTTTAATCCATAGATTTAAGCAAAAGAATAGAGGCTTACCTTTTTATACTACCTAAATGGCTTGATTCTCCTTCCCTTTCTTGTTACAAGGGTTGAAAAAAAGCTTGGAGGGCTTCCATGGAGGTTTTCGGTGGTGAGGGAGAGGAAGAAGACAATGTATTTTGTCTTATTCCCAACTTATTCCTTTTATATGCCCCAAGTCCACTTATTTACAAAAATGCCATCCTTGATCTGGTTTTTAAACAATTGCCTGAACAATTTCCTGTGACCACCGAAAAATGTCATACATCATTAATTCGATGTTACAAAAATTATTATTCACTGCTCTGATTTTAATGACATCAGTCTCAAATACTGATTTATTTTGGTGTACCGGGTAAACTAGATACTGGGTATTACAGATATGCTTGATGAATTACATGGTGCATGTATCTTTATAAAGATTGATTTGAAAAGTGGATACCACCAGATTAGAATGAAACCAGGAGATGAATGGAAAACTGCTTTAAAAAGTAAATATGGGTTGTATGAGTGGTTAATCATGCCATTTGGTTTAACTAATGCACCCATCACTTTTATGAGGTTGATGGAATCATGTCTTGCGTGTATTTCTTGGTAAATTTGTGGTTTTTTACTTTAATGACATCTTGATATATAACACTAATCTTGATGAGCAAGTCATGCATGTGAGGTGTGGCTTGGATGTATTAAGACAGGAGAAACTATATGCGAACCTTAAGAAGTGTACATTTTGTATTGATAGACTTGTATTCTTAGGGTTTGTTGTCAGTGCTCAGGGAGTAGAGGTTGATAGTGAGAAGGTGAAGGCTATTCAAGAGTGGCCAACACCTAAGAGTGTTAGTGAGGATGGACTTGCCAGCTTTTACAGGAGGTTTGTGAAGACTTTTCTACTATTTTTGCTCCGTTGATTGAAATAGTCAAGAAGGAGAAATGGTTTACATGGGGTAAGGAACAGGAATATGCATTTTAAAGTTAAAGGATAAGTTGTGTTATGCTCCAATTCTTTGTTTACCTAATTTTGAGAAAGCTTTTGAGGTTGAGTGTGATGCTTCTGAGATTGGTATAGGTGCTGTGCTTTTGCAGGAAAACAATCCAATTGCATATTTTAGTGAAAAGCTTAGTGGTGCACAACTCAATTATCCGAATTATGACAAGGAACTGTATGCTGTGGTGAGAGCATTAGAGGTGTCGCGACATTACCTTCAGCCTAGAGAGTTTGTCATTCGGATGCATCATGAGTCCTTAAAACACTTGAAAGGACAAGGCAAGTTGAGCAAGAGACATGCCACTTGGGTGGAGTTCCTGGAGACCTTTCCATATGTGCTTCGCTATAAGCAAGGGAAAGAGAATGTGGTAGCTGATGCATTGTCTAGGAGGTAAACTTTACTTTCTTCTCTTAGTTCTAAACTTTTGGGTTTTGAACAGCTTAAGGATTTGTATGCTTTAGATGTTGACTTTGCTACTATTTATTCTACTTGTGAGCATGCTGCATTCCAAAAATTCTATAGGCATGATGGCTATTTGTTTCGAGGTAGTCAATTGTATGTGCCTAATTATTCTATGTATGCCTTATTTGTGCATGAGGCCCATAGTGGTGGATTAATGGGTCATTTTGGGGTTGCTACGACTTTGGGTATTTTTCATGAACATTTTTATTGGCCTGGAATGCGTAGGGATGTTGAACATGTATGTGCCAAGTGTATTGCATGTAGACAGGCAAAATCTACTGTCAAACCTAATGGATTGTATACCCCTTTACTTGTGCCTACTGAACCGTGGGTTGATGTTTCTATGGACTTTACTTTGGGCTTGCCTAAGGCAAAAAGGGGTTTTGATAACATCTTTGTTATGGTTAATCGATTTAGTAAGATGGCGTATTTCATTGCATGTCATAAGATTGATGATGCTGTGCATGTTGCTGACTTATTTTTCAGAGATGTTGTTAGATTGCATGGCATTCCTAGGTCTATTGTGTCTGACAAATATACTAAGTTTTTGAGCCATTTTTGGCGAGTGTTGTGG
The DNA here is from genome assembly GCA_026284465.1 of Erythroxylum citrifolium. NCBI lineage: Eukaryota > Viridiplantae > Streptophyta > Magnoliopsida > Malpighiales > Erythroxylaceae > Erythroxylum > Erythroxylum citrifolium. The sequence goes on from JANKOE010000005.1 coordinate 26,447,244, forward strand.
GGTAAGTTGGGTACAAAATTGCTCTATTCTACTACTTGTCATCCACAGACAGATGGATAGACCAAGGTAGTTAATAGGACCTTAGGTACCTTGTTGTGTGCTAAAGTGGGTAAGAATTTGAAAACTTAGGGTGAATGTTTGCCATTTATTGAATTTGCATCTAATAGGAATGTGTATTCTACCACAGGTTTTTTTTTCACCGTTTGAGCTTGTCTTTGGTTTTAATCCTTTGACTGTTTGGATTTGGTGCCTATACCGTTGCATGAGTTGTCTAGTACAGAGGGTAAGAGGAAAGCTGAGATGGTCAAGGAGTTACATGAGAAGGCAAGACAATATATTGAGCAGAGGAACAAGGTCTATACAAAGCAAGCCAACAAGGGGCAAAAAATGGTGACCTTTGAACCTGGTGATTAGGTTTGGGTGCATTTGAGGAAGGAGAGGTTTCCTACCCAGAGGAAATCCAAGTAGGATCCTAGGAGTGATGGTCTATTTCAAGTGTTGGCGCGGATCAATGACAATGCCTATAAAATTGATCTTCTAGGTGAGTATAATGTATCCGCTACTTTTAATGTTGCTGATCTTAATCCTTTTTATATGGGTTCAGATTCGAGGACGAATCTTCCTGAGAAGGGAGGGACTAATGTAAACGGGACCATGGACAATCGAGCAAGGCTAGGCAGAGAGCTAGCCATGCCAGAAGGGCCCATGACTAAAGCTAGGACCAAAAGATTTAAAGAGGCTCTTTCTACGCATGTGGGCTTTTATTTTGAGAGAATGGCGAGCTCCAAGCCTATTGAAGGAGAGTTTAATGGAATTGAGCCCAAACTAATCCATTCAACTCAAATCCTTGAACCGGATACACTTGGAGATTGAAGACAAGAAGACTTGGGCTATTTTAATGATTCATCACTTAAGCCCAAGGAGTGTTTAGTGCGCCACTTATTTTATTAGTGGGAGTGGGCTATTTAATTCACTTAAGCCCAAGAGCATATGGATCCAATAGTGGCGCCACACATCAGACCTATTTATTTAGTTTATGGACTTCATTTAATTTTGGGCTTCTATGTGTTTTTAGCTCAACCTTTTATTATTTGACCTAGGTATAAATATGTGTCTTTAGGTCAAATTTTTAAAACTTTATATCAAAATTGCTAGAGTGTCGTCGGCTTCAATAGGGGGAAACATTATTCTTTTGTTCTTGTTACCTTTCAAACCATCTTTCACTTATCAATTGCTTTCCCAATTGTGGCGTATCGATTGTTTGTTTCTCTTGGTTTTATTTTGATCATCGAGATTGCTTGGAACCAATTTCTAAGAGATGCCGTAGAAATCAAACCTTGCATATCCTTATTTTCTTGATTGTTGGATTTGAAATTTCCATCCTTTTTAATTCCTCAAGATCGAAAACACACCAAAACAAAACACCCAACGAAAACATCATCAAATTGACATCAATCCTTCCGTGGTGCGCGTTAAGTAGTGTCGAAGCTAAGTTTCAATCAATAACATATGGAATTTGTGAAATTTTATAGATTAAGAGGAACTGCAAATTCCTATTTTAGTTTCTATAAAGGTGTATTGTGATAACAAGGTTGCAATTTCAATCTCCCACAACTCAGTCTTTCTTGATATAATAAAACATGTTGAGGTTAACAAGCACTTCATTAAGGAGAAGATTGAAAAATGATTAATTTGTGTTCCTTATATACTGACCTCACAACAGGTAGCTGACATTTTTGCAAAGGGGTTACACAAGAGGCAGTTTAATGTTCTAGTTACCAAGTTGGTTATGGAAGACATCTATAAGCCAACTTAAGGGGGAGTGTTGGGAGATATCCACTTGGATATTTCCTAGGTGTTAATGACTCCTAAAAGTTAGCTAAATTAGATCAATTAGAATATTATGTACAGTTGTTAGTTTCCTAGAATAACTCTTTATACTCCTATAAATACTTGTATCTATGTATTGACATAAATGGTAATAAGAAATACCTCAGTTCTGCTTATAGTTTCTGTAGAAAATAATATGATACTGTGCAATGGGAAGTTTGGTCATATGTACTCAGGCAATTATGGACTTAATCTTAGCCTCCTAAGGATCATAATTTGGTTACTAAGGATTACTATAAGGTAGTGATATAAAATCATATATGGACTCCCAAAATGAGCCTTATCCCATTCGAATTTAGTGATAAAACATAACAAATAAAATAGATTCCCTAAATCTATGATAGCTGAAGCAAATTTATTATCATAAAGTTCTTGCAACGTATGCACTAAAACATTATAGCCTACTTCATATTTAAGAAATTTGATAATCAAAGCCTCTACAATGGCTTATGCATCTTCATCTTTTCCTTATTAGAAACTACTAGCATGGGACAGTTTAAATCCTCTTAAGATTCAGTTTCTATGGAAGTTTTATTATCTAAAGGCTTCTCATCCATACTGTTAAACCCATTTGATTAGACTAGAAGGACTACTATAGAACACTTAGGCAAATGTACATCTATTAATAGATTTTTTTCACACTAAGAAATCACAATCATCAACAACTACGCCTTCCCCTTCCCTTCCTATGGATTTCTTAGTACATTGTGCTATTAAATCAACTTCTTCAATTGAAATCTCCTCCAACATCCTTCAGGTACCCTTTATAAACATTAGTACATATCTAATAATGTATATGTGGGACATAAATAATTTTATAGATACATATTTCTATATCATTTCTTATGATAAGATTGATAAAATGTCAAATTTAGATTTATTTTCCATTTAGGCTCATTTTTAAATCTTGACATATGCATTAGCAATTAGTGAAACTTTTTTAGTCCTAAAAAAGTTTCACTAATTGCTAATGCATATGTCAAGATTTAAAAAAGAGCCTAAATGAGCTTGTCCGATTTTGTATTTGTGATATCAAATGAAAGAGTGAATGTCAAAAGAATGATGAGATGAAATGGTTTTAAAGTTCATAAAATTTGATTTCAAATTAAATCTTAAATAACTCGTTTCATAAAGAATGGCTTAAAAAGAACCAAAAAGAAATTATTGTTAGACCATACTAATAAAGTTCACAAACATAATGTTAATCAAGGATGAACCAAAAGAAAATTAATGGTTCAATATCATTGAAGATTGATGAGGATAGAGATTACTGAGTTCATAACATAAGAAGAACATGAAGACGATGAGTGACATTTATAACAAAGACTAAAAGTGAAGAGCAACTCTTAAAAAAATAAATTGGTGGATTTATAAAAGTTCTTTTATTTCTCTACAAAACTATAATGGAGTTGAGTTCAAGCCCCTATGAGAATACTAATGGGCTTCACTTCTTTAATTTTTTTAATGTTATCATAACTTATGGAAGATTTTACTTATTTTGGCTTTAATTTGTTCAAAATCTTTTTAATGCTTTCTCTTCTCCATATATTGATTGCATCTTATAGGTTGATGGTTAATCACAATACAAGATTCAATGGAAGTCCTTCCACTTCAGTAAGAATCCATGGTTAGAAGTTACTTTGAAACTTGAGAAAAACTTTTTCATCTTAATTTTTCAATTATTTCAAATGTCTCTTTATGTTGATTTATAATAAATTGAATATTTAAACATTTAATTGGTATTTTTATAGTTATAGTAACATTGTAGAACAACAAGATAAAGCTTGAAATTTGAAATTTTATTTATCTTTGTTAAAAAGATATTAAGCTTGCATAATAAATTTGTGATAAGTCTCATTATACAAGAAATTATAATATATTGCATAAAGTGCGTGTTGAGATTTTTTTTATATTTCTATATTAAAAGAATAAGGAGATAGAATAATTATAAATTCATAATATTGTGGGAAATTCATTTCTATATTGATTGCTTCTATGTAACCAATTTTTAGTAGGTGGTTTTAATACAATTGTGGGATTGTTGGTTTTAGAGAAAACGTTTAGAACTTTCTAGGAGAAATAAAACAATTGAATCCTATGCACAAAAATAGTTTGTTTTGAGGTAGAAATCAAGCATGAAAGAGTGGCAGGTCCACGTTGTCCTCTCTCGATTTATGCTTTATGGTAAAACGGTTTTGTTGTAGTTTAGTGACAATTATATAAAGACTTTCTTTATCTTGTACATGTTTGGATGTATATGGTAAAGCTTATGGGATAATTATACATTGCAACTGAAATTATAGTAAGATTATAATTATGAGATTCATACTACATTTACGTATTATTTCTAAATTGTTCATGGTCAGACTAAACATTAATATAATGTAAGAAGACTAGCACACATTGTGTTTTTCTTTATGAAGAGAGTAGTCAATTTCATGGACTAAAGCATGAAGATACTTAAACAAACGCGTTGATGCTTATTATACAATAAGTTCACTGAACTGACCTGATATGAGAAATCCATTTGAAACATTACTTGTATGTTTATAGAAATTCTCATTGTGATGATTGTATAAGTGATCATTTTACTTAAGGTATACAAAGTTATCTTTTATAGGAATTGTTATGTTTTGATACTGCTTATGACCTAATCTAATTATAGGTCGTTCAGTCAGTAGTCATTGGATGTAGCATGAACTATATAGAGGTAGTTGATTGATCAAGTTAGGATTCATCACCTTAAAGTAATTAGGGAGAATGTTCTGTTGTTCTCGATTAGTATTAATTTGGGAAATCTTTCGTCAACGTAAAATGATGTTTTTTAAATATTTTACAAATGTCATTTATTGAATCAATAGCTAATAGTAGAAGACTAATATGATTGGACTCAAAATAAAGTAGACAGTAATTCTATATCTTATGTTTATTCGGAACATTGTATGATAAAAGAATTGAATTATACAAAAAAATCATACATGAAAATGTTAATCAAAACCACTTTGACATTCCTAAACACTTAGATGGTCATGATGTGTTGCTAGACGCCAATCTTAATATATAATTATAAATTATTTAATTGAAATTAAAGATAAATGAAAAGGAGTTTTAATTTATCTAATTCTAATTCTAATTATGAATTCTAATTGTAATGTATAACCACTGCAACATATTTGAGAAGCTAACGAGTCTCACATAAAGAACTAGTTGAAGAAAACAAAAATATTCTAATCATGATGAACTTAATTGTAAAGTTTGATAAACTTTTATAATTAAATATGAGATAATTAACCATTGATATTTCATTAAAAGTTAATTTTAATTAAATTACTAAAATGTTCAAAATTTATTATAAATAAGCTTACGCTTTAATGGAGCTAACACTTTTTGATTAACCCAAGAGTTAAATAGAGTTCAGTCATTTTGTTATACTATTAAAAGCTAGATACTTGTACAACTATGGTGGTTGAGATAGATTGATTTTGGAAATGATTTGAAGGATACGAGATGGATATGATCAAGCTTTGGAATAAAATACGAATTAATATTCATGTTTTCTTATGATTTATATATTAATAGTTTTTATAAAATTAAAATAATCCTAATTTTCTAGAAATTAAAATAAGAAAAAGATTTTTTAAATTATTTCACCGAGCACAACCTGTCTTAATTTCCCAACACCCTCCACTCAAGACTAAGGGCCTATTTGGTTGAGGGGTTAGGGATGGAAGGGGATGGAACGTAACACACATCCATCGTTTGTTTGAGGGGTTCATAATAAAATGGAATGAAATGGAAGCGAAAGGTTTCATGTTACGTTCCATTCCATCTTAAACAATGAAAATAAGAAATCTCCAATTCGGGAGGTTTAGGATGGAACGTAAACCAATAAATACATAATACGTAATATACCCTCAATAATTCTTCTTACTAATTATTTCTTCTAACTCTACCCAAACTCATTTATTACTGTACACAAGCTTATCATTTCCAGATTTCTCTTTCTGTTCTCCGTGTTCTACCACTTCTCATTCTTCTCGTGTTGTTTATTGTCGGGGATGCAGAAGAGGAGCTGGAAGACTTGGTGTTAATTATGGTTTTGAATTTGTTTAATAATGTGTTGAGCTGAAATAAGAGTTGAAAATGAAAGTTAGAGGAAGAAAACGAGCATAATGCAGAAAATGAATATGTAGAAAAATGAAAGAAGAATGCAGTAGTGGACAAAACATAGAAATGAAGAAGATGAGAGAATGATTTTTCTGGTTTTGGTGTCGATGAAAAGTAATGGATTTTGGATTTGTTTTTGAATGGTTTGAGTTTAGTGGAAGTCGAAAATGGTGTTAATATGAATTAGAGAAGTTGGTTTAAAAGAAAGGAAAGAAGAAGAAGAAGTTGTAGAGTGTCAGAAGAGGAAGAAGAATTGCAGTCGTGCTCATGCATGATCGCGTTTTTGGAGGAGAAAGAAGGAGAGTGCGATTAATTATAAACCAAACGACGTCGTTTTGCTTTTGAAGTAGAACGTATTAAATAAGCAAAACGACGTCGTTTTGCTTATGATAAAATTTGCGAATCGTGATCGTGTTTCTGCTTCAGGAGCAAAACGATGTCCATTCGCGAATCGCGATCGTGCTTCTGCTTCAGGAGCAAAACGATGTCATTTTGCTCCTGATAAAAGTCGCGAATCGCGACTCTACTTCAGGAGCAAAACATATTAAGTCAGCAAAACGACGTCGTTTTGCTTTTGATAAAAGTCATTGCGACAGGAAAATGGTTTTCTCTCTTCGTCTTCACCGAGTATCTCTTCTTCTTCTTTCCTTCTTTCTTTCATTATTTCCAGATTTACTCACTCCTAAATCATCTATTTTGCATTTCTATATCTAATACAATCTCTAAACAAGTCAAATTCAAATATACACTTCAAACATCAAAAATCCGAAACTTCACATATACTTCCTCTCTCTATTGTAATTTTTTTTCCAGATTTTTCTTACTTCTATCTTCTTCAATTAACACATAAAACACTTAAACCAATTCTTCTAGCTTAATTTTAGCTCAACAACACAAATCAAATCAAAAATCCAAGGTTTAAACTTAAACATCAAAAATCCGATTCTTATACATGCAAATTCCAGTTTTTGCATTTTTTCTCTATCTCTGATGCATTTTCCAACCTTTTTACACTTTCATTTTATCAAAAACTTATCATTTTAACTCTATACCACAACCTCACCAAATCTTCATTTAAATTCATTAAAACTCATTTAGATCTATCTCTATAAACACTCCACACATTCACATGTGAATCGTAAAAACAACCACCAGAATAGAGTAAAAAGAATGGTATCTTTTTTTGCTATGTATACACTTGGGCATATGTGGAATATTAGTAATAATATGAGGGTATTTTTCTCCAATAGCCCGCGTGTTTTGTTAGCTATCGGTGGCCAAATGAACACCATACAGAGCGCAGGTGGGCGGGGAAGGGGACTAGGGTAGAGGTTTTAAGAAAACCATAACCAAGCGACGTCGATTTGCTCCTAAAGTAGAACGTTTTAAGTAAGCCTTTCGTGACGTTGTCTTCAACAAAATGTCGCAGTTTCTACATCACAAAAAATATTACAAATTCGCGATGTTTCATAAAACATCATAGAAAATTTGAACTTTTTGTGGCGTTTAACATAAAACGTTGCGGATTGTATGTGTTTCTTGTAGTGTCAATAAGGATAAAAACTTGTTTCTAATTCAAACTCTAAAAATCCTAACATTTCAAATATAGTTTCATAAAATGTTATTTGAAAGTGTAATAAAGTTAAAAAGTGGCATTGCACATAGCTTTGATCCCATATTGGAGAAATTGTATGGTAAAATGTTCACGGACATTAGACAATTTTATATTAAAATGTTCACGAAAGTGGCATTTCACATGGCATTGAACTAACACTTACCCATTTGAATGAATGGAAATTAGACAAGATGTTTTGCGCCTTTAGGCTATGTTTGGTTGGATGTAAATTTTTTAATGACATGGAATGATTTATAGTGAAATGGAATATAAATAGACGTAATATTATAAAATTGTTGTTTAGGATGGATAAAAGAGTTTATAATGTAATATACTGAAATGTTGTTTGGATGTTGAATCGAATGGAATGTAATGTATGTGTAATAATAATAAATGACTATTATACCCTCTTCTTCTTCAGCTGACTCTCTCTCTCTGTTTTCTCCTCTCTTCTCCCCTTCTTTCTTTCTCTCTCAAGGTCCAGTCTACTAAGTGTCTGGGTAAGTCACAGCTGTGAGTTACCAATTAGTCACAAGACTTAACAGGTAACAACTATGACTCTTTCTTCCTCATCTAAGAAATGGGCCAATACTTCGTCTATTTCAGAGCATTTTCTGGGTTTGGAAAAGTGCGGATTTGCATGGTTACGGTTGTCAGCGACGACACTCTTCGCCGACAATCGTCCACTGCTGCCTGAAGTTGGTGCTCTTACTCTATCGATGCCCAAATTTATTGTCTTGCTTGGTATTAGTGTAAGTATAATAGAGTTTACATATTTATTATTTTACATTCCATCATAAACCTTCTAAATTAAAGGTTTTTTATATTTACTGTTTAGGATATAATGAAGTGTAATATAAAACTCTCTACTTCCATCTCATTTCAATCTATTCTATTATAAAACATCCTCTTAAATAATAAAAATAATATTATATTTCATTTCCTTGTATTATAAAACGTCCAACCAATTATATTCTTAGTCTTCAACTAGCAGAATAATACTGCGCAAATGCGCAGTAATAATGCCCTGTTTAATGTAAAAATTAAAATAGAAAATGTCA
>JANKOE010000005.1:26456076-26466121 GCA_026284465.1 Erythroxylum citrifolium
TTGTCAGATTTATTATAAAAAGTTGACCGAAAGTGTGTTTAAGGAAAAATCTGAATCGGCCAAATGAGTTATGAATTTTGATTATAATGGTTTTAGTTGTATATATTTCTATGTAAATTAAAATATAAATAATATATTTTAAATATAAATCACATATAATATAATATAATATAATATAATATAATAAATTAAAATACATTATATAATTAATAATAATATTTTGATATAATTAATAATAAATTGTATATAATTAAAATCTTTATTACTTTAAAATAAAAAATATATTAAAAAAATCAAAGTCACAATCATAACCTTTTAATTAGAAATGATTTTTATTTTAAAATCATATCATTAAACCTCTTGCAATAATCATTTTAATCTAAAGAGTATAATAGTCATTTATTATACATTCCATTCTATTTCATCCATCTTCCAAATAACATTTCATTACATTATATTATGAGCTGTTCCATCCCTTCTAAATAACTTTTTACTATATTACATTTTATTCTATTATAAAACTGTTCCGTTACGTTCTATTATTTTATGTTATATTCTATTAATTAACATTGAACAAAAAAAGGCCTATTTACATTATGTCTTCGCTCGGATAGTTTTGTCCAATTCCACTGGAGGACATGCGGTATGGTGCGGGTAGCCCCCCTGAGGTTTCAGAAGAATTTGAGCCTCCATGATTACTCCACCCTCCTGGAAGCTTGCTTTCGTTCAAAATTTGTGCCACATGGCAAACTTGTCCATCAACATCTACTTAAACATTCCAACTTCAAAAGTAATCACTCTATAGATTTTAGTATGTTGTTAGCGAAACTGGCACATTTTTATATTGTGTGTGATGAGGTTGCAAACGCTTGCAAAGTGTTCGATGAAATTCCAAAAAAGCCGAAAAGTGCTAAGTTGTGGAACATGCTGATCAGAGCATATTCTTGGAGAGGACCCTTTACTAAAGCTCTTGATCTGTACTACGAAATGTTGGAATTCGGCGTCACGCCTACCAAGTTCACTTTCCCGTTTGTCCTCAAAGCTTGTTCGGCTCTTCAAGCGAGAGAAAAGGGTCAAGAGATTCATGCTCATGCCAAAATTCTTGGCCTTGACTCTGATGTCTATGTTTCCACTGCATTGGTTGACATGTATGCTAAATGTGGGTGCTTGGTGAAAGCCGAGGAGTTGTTTCAAAACATGGCTAACAGGGATGTTGTTGCATGGAATTGCTTGATTGCGGGTTTTTCTCTTCATGGAGCAGCCTACTATGATCAGACGATGAAGTTTCTTGTAGAAATGCAAAGGAGTGTGAGTCCCATTTCTTCAACCATGGTGTCTCTTATCCCAGTTGTTGCTCAAGCGAATGATTTGAGAGTGGGGAAGGCGGTTCATGCTTTCTGCTTGAGGAGAGGCTATAATAATGATGTTGTGGTAGAAACAGGTATTTTGGATATGTACGGCAAATGTAGGTGCATAACTAGCGCTAAGAGAATTTTTGACATGATGGGTGTTGCCAAGAATGAGGTGACTTGGAGTGCTATGATTGGCGCTTATGTTACAAGTGAGTTTTTGACGGAGGCATTGAAAGTATTTCATGAGATGATGATGCTCAAGGATGGTGCGGTGATTGCTATCACAGAAGTAACTCTTGCAGCTGTTGTACGGGCTTGTGCAAAATTGACTGATTTGAGAACAGGAAGATGCTTGCATTGTTATACAATCAAATCAGGTTTAAATTCAGATTTAATGCTGGGCAATACTTTGCTTTCCATGTACGCAAAGTGTGGCATTATCAATGACGCAGTAAGATTTTTTAATGAAATGGATATGAAGGACACAGTTTCATTTGGTGCCATGGTTTCAGGATTCATGCAGAATGGTAATGCAGAAGAGGCATTACAAATATTCCGCAAAATGTTATTGTCAGGAATAGGTCCTGATTTGGCAACCATGGTAAGTGTCCTACCTGCCTGTTCTCATCTGGCTGCTTTTCAACGTGGTTGTTGTTGCCATTGTTATGCAATTGTTAGAGGCTTTACTGCTGAAACTTCAGTTTGTAATGCTCTTATTGACATGTATGCCAAGTGTGGAAGGATTAATAGTGCGAGGGATGTTTTTGATAGGATGGATGAGCAAGATATTGTCTCCTGGAATACAATGATTATTGCCTATGGAATTCATGGGCTAGGCATGGATGCACTTAATTTGTTCAATAACATGCTGACACAAGGATTAGAGCCAGATGATGTGACTTTCATTAGTCTCTTATATGCTTGCAGCCATTCAGGACTTGTTGCTGAAGGTAAACACTGGTTCACTATCATGACTCAATACTTTGAAATCACACCCAGAATAGAGCACTATATATGCATGACCGATCTCTTGAGCCGAGCAGGACTTTTTGAAGAGGTTTGGCATCTCATAGAAAATATGCCATTTGAGCCTGATGTTCGTGTGTGGAGTGCCGTCTTTGCTGCTTGTAATGTCTACAAGAATATTGAACTTGGGGAGAAAGTATCAAAGAAAATCCAGAGACTAGGCCCTGAATCTACTGGAAACTTTGTCCTTTTATCCAATATGTATAGTGCTGTTGGGAGATGGGATGATGCAGCAGAGGTTAGAATTGCACAAAGGGGCTTAGGATTTAAGAAAATTCCTGGATGTAGTTGGATTGAGATTGGTGGGGTTGTTCACGCATTTGTTGGTGGAGATAGGTCCCACCCGCAATCAGCACAGATAAACCAAAAACTTGAGGAATTGCTAGTGGAGATTAAAAAGTTGGGTTACTGTTCTGAGTCAAGCTTTGTTCTCCAAGATGTTGAGGAAGAAGAGAAGGAAGGAATCCTCCTATATCACAGTGAGAAATTGGCTATTGCATTTGGGATTCTTAGTCTGAGTCATAATAAACCCATCTTAGTTACCAAAAATTTACGAGTTTGTGGTGATTGCCACATTGCGATAAAATTTTTCTCTCTTATTTCAAAGAGAGAGATTACGATAAGAGATGCAAGTCGATTCCATCATTTCAAGGACGGGATTTGTAATTGTAGAGATTTCTGGTAAGGAGAGTAGTGGAGATTCTCAAACTGTAGCTGATATTCGAGTTATCACATTCTGACTTTAACCATGCCACTGACCTGATGACTGCTTGCCACCAGGTACCGGCTTCGTTTCTCATTTTCAACTGCTCTGTTTGAATATTTCTTTTGCAACGTTTAACACATTAGAAGAGCATACCTACATTTAAGTGGTAGAACCATGTAAAAATTTGTAGTCTTGTGCAAGGCTTTAATTGCTTTACAAAATAGTTTGTTGATTAGCACAAGAGACATTTTATTATTGTTGTTCCTAAATTGATTTAATTAAATGGAACAGTGAGAACTAGTCTAACATAACCAATTATCGAAGTATTCTTCATATCTGGGTCTGACTAATTATCTGAAATAGATGAATGATGCTACTTTTCATGGACAATTTAACAAATTTGATATTTCTGATATATCTTATGTTTAAAAACTGTAACTATATTATTGATAGGATAGATGTAATGAGGTGAAATTGTTACATTATGGATAAATAAACTGGTTAACGAGTACCAAAATGAAATTGTTACTCTTTAGAAAATTAGTATGTTTGAAAAGAAAATCCTAATTGTTTCTGTATAAGAATAAGTAAATACGGTAGAATTATAAAAAGTAAACCTTTCCATTTCATTAAGAAAAAAACAAGAGAACAAATGACAACGAAAAAAAACTGAAAACAAAAAGAAAAATGGTCAATATCTAAGAAAGTTCTACTTATTTGTGAAATTAATATTTACTTGTGAAATTATATATATATAAATTGAGGAAAAAGGGGACAACATATACAAACAGACAATTCTTTGTTTTTCTTGAATATAAATTAATGATTAAATTAACAAAGAGTATATGGCCGTTAGGATTAAAGGGAAGAAGAGCAGTCAATCAACTCCAAAACTTATTTAACCATGTGTTTGTACATATTCACGTATTTATGTATTACTGCACATTAGGATCAAAGGCAATAAGAGCAGTCAGTCAACTCCAAACTTAGCCAACCATGTGTTTTTAATAGAAGTTCATAATCCGAAAAAAAATTTAATCATGGAGCCTTTTTTATAGCACCTCATGGAAGCTAATGACATTAGTTTTCATTGCATTGTTAAATCATTTTTTTAGTTTTCTTTGGAAGTTGAAAAAAACTAGACTACAGACAGCCTTAGAACCAAAATAATTCCAGCTACGCTACAACAGTCTACATCTGGTTATAAGCTATTACTGATGAGGAATAGAAACTGTGACTCTAGATTAAATTCCACCTGACAGTCATGCTTGGGCTAGTCAGGTTAGAGATTCCTCTTGTGGTGATTATTGGCCTTATCCATGGTAGAGTTGACAGAATTCCTGCAATCTTTTGTTTCATTTCTGAATATTATCATGTTTTTTCTATGTAGACAGCATAATGGTGTAGCTGAAGGGCAACTTGAATATAACAAGATTGTCTTTGCTTTGGTAGTTCACTTTCCTTGCCCATTCGACAATGTTCTGCCAATCTTGTTCCACACAGAATCTGTCACAAATCCAAGTTGAGAAGCCTTTCAGGTAATAAGAGTTAGGATTATATCTCGGCAGGTAATCCATAAAAGTTGAGAAGCCTTTCAGGTGACAGCTCCAATTGCTTCCTTGGATTATCATCTTGGCTCTTGCCTCTTCTAGTACAATGTGTTTGACAGATTGAAAGTTTGGATGCTTGTACAGGGGGTTTCATTGTGCCAATAGTCAAACCAAAACCAAGTGGCATTTCCATTACCTATTATATTCTTCATTTTAGTGCTCATTGTGAGGATGTGATATAAGGTTCATCAAGTATCTGATCTAGGTTAAATCTTCCAAAATTTTTCTCCTTTTTAAAATTGTGTGTGGACCATTGAATAGAAAGCAATTCCTGGTCATCGAAAAGCTTCCATATTCTTTTATCTAAGAGCATTTTGTTCATGGCCTGAATGGAAACAATACCTAAACCACCCTTTTCCTTAGGTTGACAGACCTCAACCTACTTAACCTCTGCCTGTGTTGAGTAGATGGCTTTTCTTTACTAAAGAAAATTCTCCAAGATTTTGTAAATAATCTTGATCAAGCTAAGTGAAAGAGAAAGGTGGGAGCTCTAGTACATGGAAGTTCAGAATGGAGATAATCAGTTGCACTTTACCAACATATGATAATGATTTATTTATCCAGATGCTAATTCTTCTGTGAATCGTGTATAGGAGAGGCAGCAGTCTTGGAGGAGCATTTTGGTTATTATTAGAACTCCCAAGTATTTCAGAAGGGGCTGCTGCACCTTAAAGCTTGTTGAAAAAGAGTGTTTTTTTTTGCTAGATCAGCTCCACTTGCAGACACATGTAAGCAACTTTTGCTTTTGTTGTTTGCAAGGATCGACATATCTGTAAATAGTCTCAAAGAGTTCATTAGAATTGCAACAAAGTTACTGTTTGTACCACCTGCGAATGAGAGTTGGAATATCTTGAGTTTCTTGCACTTGCTGTGGAAGATGAAGTCTTTGTCCTGCTCAATTTTCTTTTTACTTGGTTAAAGCTTCCACACAATGTGAAGAGGCATATGGATGAGGGATAAGTTGATTTGTAAAATGAGAATACAAGACTTGAGCTACCTTGTGGTCGAAAGACACAATAGTTCTTCCGTTAAAGTGAGCCTGATGGTTGCTTAATTGATGGAGTTCTTGGGTTAGAGTAATGCTTTGTTGAGCTACTGCTTCAACACCAAGAAACTAATCATATTTCCAAGTAAGGAATTTTTTAACCTTGCCTTCCACGTTTGGGTTTTCTCATGTTTTGATGGCTTTCAATGGTAGCTAATGAAGATATCAACTTCCTTCAGACTTTTATCATCATCTGGTCTCATGGTTTTCAGTATTTGAGGTAGTTGACAGTCCCTATCAACTTCTAGACATATTCCGGAGGCAGGTATCTCAGCTTCTCAGTTGGGGAGGTATCTCAAAAGGCTTGGCTCCAAGCCTTTGTGATTTTGGGAGCAAAGTTGAGAGCTTGGATAGATGAGTTCTTTTACAGGTTTTAGAAAGATTGAGGGAGGAGCATGGGTAGATTTGGAGGGAGAGGGGTTGAACAACTGGCTTTTATAGTGTTTGGAGAAAGAAGGGCTGCATCTGCTGGGCCAGTAGCTTTAGCTTTGGATGGAGCTACTAGAGATTTAGGAAGAGGAAAGGCTACATCAGAAGCAGGAGGAAATAGGGTGACTGATACAAAGTTACAAAGAGAGGTATAGAGGCAGGTTGAGTTATCGGTTCTGGTGAGAGTTCTGTACCAAGGAAGGAGGTTGAAGGGAAGTTGGTGAAGAAGGGAGAGTGTTTGAGTGAGTATTAGAACGAAGTAAGAGCTTTTTAGCTGGTAGAGGAGGCAGGTTTGACCCTAAAAGCCGAAGACAGTCTGATTTCATTACCAAAAGTAATTAAAAAAAACAGAAATTAGCTCTAGGCGGGAATAAGTCCACTTGTGACTGTTAGCAATTAAAAGTAGTTTGATCAGAAGAAAAAAAGTGCAAGAGAGAAGGAAAAGATTTTTGTAATTAATATAATTATTGTATGGAATGAAATTGTTGGACACATTCTATAGCAATTTGATCATGGTGTTTTCTTTTTCATAGAATCATTTTTGTGTTGTTAATGCAATTACTAGTTATTGTCATTCCGTGGAAGATTATTGAACTCATTGTAACAAAATGATAATGTTTGATAGCACAAACAAAGGATTGATGTCTCTGGATGAGCTCTTTAATTTTACGTTGGTGTTACTTCGTGCTGCACTTGCGTTCTCATGCCCAGTTTTAAAACCCCAAAAATTGCTTAGAGAAGGATGATGTTGCTTGGTCATATTGGAACCTTGAATCTGTCAGTAATTGGCGGCAAATTTGGCCTGGAGCTTGCTTGTCTTTATTAAATTGCAGCAGCTTGCCAAATATTAGTATCAAATGTACCTGCTGCTGCTGGTTGGAGAGGACGAGGAACAGCCCTTGGAAGGGATGCGAGCAGGAAAAAGTTACCATAAGGGTCAAACCAATCTCTAAGTTACTACAAGGATCAAACCAATCTCTTCATCTATCAAAGCTAAACCAAGGAGTGTTGGAATCAAATAAAGAAAATATTGATGGCGAAGAAGAAAAATAATGTAGAGAGAATTTCCTTCTATATAATTGTAACAAAGTACACAAATATAAATATACTATTTTCTCTCTCAAACTCACAATAGTTCTCTCACACAAACTCTCTGTTTTTTCTCTCACACTCTGCACTACACTAATATATATGTCATTCACTCTGCTAGTGAATATCACATACACTACATGCCCAAAGTCACGGCATACACACACTCTATTTTACAAAGTCACAGCACACACACACTCTATTTTACAAAGTCACAGCACACACACACATATATATATATAAGCAAACTGGTGGTGGTTGGCTTCCTTAGCTAAATTGTCCTCTTGCTTTGAGTAATTATTGACTATAATTAAAGACATAGCAAGCTAGCCGAAATCAAAGCCAAATTGGCTTCTTCATTTGACTGCTTCAGGCTACCAACTTTTACTTCAACTTTAAGTCATTTTCAAAATCTAATTTAATATATTTCAACAGCCTCCCTTTAAATTGATTTTGAAACAACACCAAGCATCATCTTCAATTTTTCGAACACATCCGCCTTTAGTGGCTTTGTCAAAATATCTGCAACTTGATCTTCAAATCTGCAAAACTCCAATTCGATTTCTTCATTTTTGACTAGCTCACGAATATAATGATACTTGATGCCGATGTGTTTGCTTCTCCCATGGAAGACTGGATTCTTAGCTAATGCAATGGCTGACTTATTATCACACATAATTTTCGTAGGATCTATTTGTTCATGCATCAATTCACTCAGCATCCTACGAAGCCAAACTGCTTGACATGCTGCAGAACTTGCTGCCATATATTCTGCTTCTGCTGAAGAAAGTGCTACAACCTGCTGTTTCTTTGAGGACCATGAAAATGATCCAAATCCAAGAAAGAATACATACCCGGAAGTACTTTTCCGAGTTTCCACATCACCTCCCCAATCACTGTCGGTGTATCCCATTAAACTGAAATTGTGAGAGTAAGAATAGAAAATTCCATTATCAAGGGTGCCACTTACATATCGCAGAATTCGTTTTGCTGCTTGCAAATGTGATTGGCGAGGTTCTTCCATAAATCGACTAATAATTCCCACACCATAAGTAATATCTGGCCTTGTGCAGGTCAAATATCTCAAGCTGCCAACCATGCTTTTGAAATATGTGGGATTTATCAGTTCTCCACTTCCTTCTTTCTTCAATTCCAATCGTTCAGCAACTGGAGTTCGAATAGGCTTGAGTGACTCCATTTTAAGGCGCTTCAAAATATCAGTGGCATACTTTTGTTGGGAAATGAAAATTCCTTCATCAGTCTGCTGCACTTCAATGCCCAGAAAATAGGACATCAATCCTATATCTGTCACTTCAAACTGGCTAGTCACAGCCTCCCTAAATTCATCAAACATCTCTTTGCAATTTCCTGTGAATATCAAGTCATCAACATAAATACAAACAATAATGTGATCACCATTGGAATTTGACTTGATATATAGGGTATGCTCATAAGGACATTTTTGAAAACCATGCTGCATCAAATATGCGTCAATTTGAGTATACCAAGCACGAGGTGTTTGTTTCAACCCGTATAATGCCTTCTTCAATTTATAGACTTTTTCCTCATGTCCTTTCTTCACATAACCAGGTGGTTGCTCAACATAGACTTCTTCATCAAGAAAGCCATTCAGAAAAGCTGATTTGACATCCATTTGATGAATCTTCCATTGGTTTTGAGCTACAAGTGCTACAATCATTCGAATGGTATCCATCCTGGCAACTGGTGCAAATACTTCAAAATAATCAATTCCAGGCTTCTGCTTATAGCCTTTCACGACCAATCTTGCCTTTAAGCGATCCACCTGACCATCGGGCTTGTACTTCGTCTTGTACACCCACTTGACTCCAATGGGTTTCTTGCCTGGTGGTAAAGAAGTTAATTCCCATGTGTCATTTTTCTTTATTGAATGGATTTCATCATTCATTGCTTGAACCCATCGTTTATCGGCTACTGCATCTTTATAAAAAACTGGATCACAATCTGCAAACAGGCAAAAATTCACAATAGTTTCATCAGCGGTCATATCATCATTATCAAGATCAGAGGTGACCACATAATCTTGCAAGCGAGCTGGAATCGTTCGTGTTCGTTGAGGACGTTTTGAAGTTTCTGCAACTTCTGTTGGTGGAGGAGAACTTCTAATAGGAGATGAGCTATTGGACATAGATCTACTTGTTTCTGCTTGCTTTGGCTCATTTTCTATGATAACACCTTGTTGTTGATCATCTTTTTCATTCCACGTCCATGCTTCATCTTTAGTAAACTGTACATCTCTGCTCACGATCACTTCTTGTGTCACAGGGTTGTATAATTTGTAACCCTTGGTAACATCACTATAACCAATGAAGATGCATTTTTGGCTTTTGTCATCCAGTTTCTTTCTTCGTTCATCTGGAATATGGGGATATGCAATACATCCAAATACGCGCAAGAAAGAAATATCTGGCTTATTACCGCTCCATGGTTCCTCAGGTGTTCTTCCAAAGACACTCTTTGTTGGGCATCTGTTTAACAAAAATACAGTACAGGCAACAGCTTCAGCCCAAAAAGGTTTTGGGAGGGTTTTACCTTTCAGCAAACTTCTGGCCATTTCAAGAATTGTTCTATTCTTTCTTTCAGCTACACCATTCTGCTGAGGTGTATAACTAGTTGTCAACTGACGCTGGATTCCTTGACTTTTACAAAAATTGAAAAATTCATTTGAGGTCAATTCTCCACCTCTGTCAGATCGCAAAGTCTTCAAATAATAACCACTTTGTTTTTCAACTAAAGCTTTAAATTCTTT
>JANKOE010000005.1:26606121-26621047 GCA_026284465.1 Erythroxylum citrifolium
TTCTTTGTGGAAAATCATGCTCAAAAGGTTGACATGGACCTTTTTGCAAATAAGCTCTTCGTATTCTATCACGGTCAGTAGGATGATAATCTATAATTTTTTTCCGCAATCCTAGATCAGACTAAAGATCATCTAAATTGACTTCTAAATGAGAATGCTTTAAAGGGTTGGGGCTAGAATCCTTATTTGTAAGAGGCCTTTTAAGAAATTTGTCCATAACTGAAATCAAAGTTAAGTAATTAGGGACGCATTGAATACAAAATAAATAAAAAAATTATCTATTCACAAAAAATTAACTAATTAAAACTATTTGAAAAACACTTCACACATATACAAATTTATGAAATATACAAACAAAAAGTAAAAATTTCATATATACTACAATTGGACTTGATATGAAAAAGGATGTACTAAATTACTTGGAAACTTTAAACCAAATCATCTATTAGCAACAATAATATATCTTTGTAAATTTTATCATCATTAAAGAGGGATGTCATTTTGTTTCGTCATTTCCACTGGGTCATACATTGTTTACACCTTTAAATTTAATGATCATGTTTCCTTCACTTTCTAAAGGGATAGATGTAACGAATTTTCGTTTCAAAAATCTTTCTGAAACAAAAATCCTTCCTGGTTTCAGAAAGATTTTCACAATGTTAATTGCTAGATATACTTACACGAGTCTTTAACACTTTAAACTAGATATAATGGCTAGTTCAAGGTAACCCAAGTAAGCCTACCACATAAAAGTCTAGAACTAGCAGATATAAAAGCACTACATTCAGGATTCCAAAAACAGTTTATATTACCGTTTAGTTATATAGGATAATTTCCATTCATCTCTTTGTAGTTAAAAAAAGACCTTTGACTTCACCAACATCAACGTAAGCATCTCTTTTCCAATGAATCACATGATTACAACTTACATTATACGTACTACACAACCTAAACGTCTCTTGTACCAACTCTATTACAACTTACAAGAACCCATTTCTAAAGTATACGTACTACATATTCTTTCAAAGAAAAGAAGTAGAAATTTACCTATCAGTAGTAGCACAGGGTGGAGCCTGTGGGGGAATCCTTTCCGCAATTTCGTTCAATATAGATTATTGTTTTTCACTTTGGGTTTGGTAGTCTTTGTGGAGTTAAAGGAAGAAGAAGCCAGAAAGACAAAAAGTAGTGTGACGAAGAAGCCAAAAGGGTAGAAAATCTGAATAAAAAAAGTCAATCATATAGCCTTTATCTCTCTATTTGTAGGCTTTAATTTAGAAAAGTCATGGGTCCAAATAATAGTAATATTAATAAAAATAGATGAGCTCAAATTTTATCTTTTATTTGATATCTTAATATATCTTTTTTTGTCACCAATTAAATTAATGTGGGCAAAATTTTATTTTTTAATAAAATTTTAATTTTAAATTAAAATTTTTTAGATGCTATAGGGGCAAGTACCCCCACTTGCCCCCACTGTGGCTCCGTCCTTGGCAACCAACATCATTAACATTATGTTTGGAAATTATTAATATTTAGTGTTGATTACCATTTACAAAAGAATATTTGAAAATATTGTCGCATAGCTTTTATTTCTTACAAGTTAGCTTAATACTATTTTCAAACATTATTTATTTTGTTAAAATAATTAATAAGAAGTGAACATTCGTACAATCAAATTCATTCACTTAATGTAATATTTAGCAAATTATTTGTAATAAAGTTATAATATTATTATAAATCAATGTGATTAATTTAATGTATTATTAATTTATACATCTTAAGTCACCCTAACTATTATAATGATTTATTAAATATTACATTATATATGAAATTTTCCATATCTTACTTACAATATAACTATATTACTTTATGTGTAATAATAATTATCTAATTTTTATGGCCAACTTATGTATTGTAATAATAATTTTTACTTTATGTGTAATAATAATTATGTTAGGCAAAGGTGACAACTAATATGGCAATGTCTTCCTATTTGGCAATGGTTTTTTGTTACTAACAACATTGTACTATATTTCTTCCGACAAAATAGAAAACGACATTATTTACCTTAATAAGAAGCCATGTCATTTTGTGTTAGGTTTTTATCACTACCATAATGAACCTCTCTTCATTTTCGTGTTAGTCATCAACACTCCTCTACATTCACAATCCAATAACCATTGTCCCATCTCTTGTGCTCGTCTTATGTATTGTGGTCATGACCGTCGAAGAAGCATTAATAACTGTATTGGTATTGTTCTTCTTGTCAATTTTTAGACCCTCCATCTTGTGCTAAGTTTTACTTATACCTTTAGGTGTTTATTGTGAGATCTTGATTCTGCATTTGTTGTATGGGTTGCGTTTGTGGTTGTGTTTCGAAGATAATTTATTGTCTTCCTTTGTTAGTTGTATATAGGTTAACTTCTTTTTATGACCTTTAACGCTTCCCTCAGGAAAGCTTGCTAACTATTTAACGAAAGGTCTAAAAGAGTATTTAACTCTGCTTGTATTAATAGTAATATAACCTAATATAGATAATATTATATTTCTGTACATCAAGAATCTGATTATGTGTAATCTACTTTAACTTCTAAAATTTAGATATGATACAAAGGGTAAATAGATTATTATTATTTTAATAAAGGTAACTTTCATCTCATCATCCAAATTCAAGATGTATAAGTACTAAACTGTAGTATATCACTTACCATTGAAATTGGAGTTGAACAAAATGAATTTTATTCTAAATTCACTTATGCATAATATAACTCTTAACATAATTCATCAAGGAATGTCGACATGGTGACTAGTTTCCGATGGTGGAAATTCATTCCATTGGGAGGAATGTAGCAAAATTGTCCCTACTAAAGACAAAACAATGCAGAACAGATCTCGTCTTATACACTAATAGTCGTTTGCCTTCATGGCCGATCTTCTTCTTCAAGGTTTTTAGTATCATCCGAACTATTGCCTTTATAGCCGATCTTCCTTTTCAAGGTTTTTAGTATCATTCGAACTATGTCACTTTCCTTATTATATAGATCTCATTTCTTATTATGAAGCTATTATATATATGAACATTTTATTGTATATACTATATTTTACGTTAAGCTTCTTGAATCTTCAAGATAACATTGATGGGAATGGAGGCGGGGGGCGATGTCACAATGGTCAGTAAAGGATTAGGGAAATCAATTGTTTTCGAAAATTCATCGATTCTAATGACTTGGTCTAGTCATTTAGGTATGCATGTGTTCCAATTTGGGTTCGTTATACGATTTCACTAGACTAGAAATCTAAGTTCTATTCTGATTGTGTTTTAGGTGAAACGCATCATACTGGTAGTTCATCTAAACAAGTTGTCATCCATACTAAATCTGGGGAGTTATTTACTATATCCTTTAGAAGTTTAGCTATAGCGAAGAAGCTGTTAGAAGAGGGAGTCAACAACCTTACACATGAGGGAAAATCTTTCACTATTTCAATTGGTGCCTTCAAACGTGCAAGGACTCTTCTTAGGAATCCAGACATAGGGAACTCCTTTACCTTTACCGACTCTCATAACACTTGGAATCCAAAAAAAAATTATATCATTGTCATTTATCGATGCAATCAGCTGGACTCATCTTTAAACTTTATTTAATGTTCTATCTGTATGAAATTTTCAAACCTCTCTATTAGTTAGGGATAAGGTTGCGTACTATTGTTATTGTTATTATTGTTGTTCTACGTTTATAAGAATTGTTAAACTTCTAATTAAAAGTTTGTACTACTTACCATATATCATTATATTATATTGCTACCATTCCCAAATTTTTTATAAATAATTATTTTACTGTTACTAAATATTAATGATTAAGACTTGTTGTTAACTTAAAATTATGATAGTTTTTAGCATTGTTCAGATTTAACATTTTTTATTCACAAATATTTTTATGTCTAAAATATATTTACTTTTCATATTTTAAATAACCTACCATGTGTTTTTCAACAATATGCTTTAAACATGAAAACAACTTCACAACAAAACATATCTTAACTAGGATAGATTATAAAAATGTCAATTATAATTAACCTTAACTACGATTATTACTTACGTTTAGCATTAACAAACTATCTTCCAAATATTATTAATTTTAACAATACTATCACACACCAAATTTCATCAATATTCCCCTAAAAACTTTTGGAAAAAATTTAAGATTCACTTTTAGCGACGAAATATACAATTGTCGCTATATTCTACATCATTTGCAATGAATACATAAAATGGTCTCAATATGTCCACCAAAGCGTGACGCCTAAGCCATTCGTCACCAAACATTAACAACGAAGGACAATAATCGTCGCCAATAGTGAACATTCCGCGACATACAGACATTTTTCGCCGCTTTGTATTATCTTTGCATAACCTTATGCGACGATTAACTCAATCGTTGGAAAAAAGAAATGCACTTATCGATGCAATTTATTTTTCTGTCGCTATTTTCCAATCAATTACCAATGCTTTACCGAAATTGACGTTAATCACATTGATTTACCCAACATATGGTGACGATAGTTTCTAGTCATTGATAATTGTTTCTTTTTTGGGACGAAAGTGCCTAAACGTTGTTAAAACTTGTCGTTATTGCGACAAAATTATAAAAGCGTCTAAAAATTGGTTCCCCTTTCTGACATTTTGGTTAATCGTCGTAGAATCTTTAACTTTTAGCAACAAATTATTAAAGCATTGTCAAAAGGACACTTTTAACGACAATTTGTGGATCGTTTATTAAAAATCATAGCAAATACACATATTTGTTTATAGTGTCATAAATTACATATAACTCATTTATTGAACATTGATTGCAATAGTGTGTATCAAATTAAAACTATGCTAAAGATCATTAGGCAAATGCAACTATCATCCTTATAGTATTAGGTGAATATGAATGTCAATTTTACGAGGATTATAAGTAGTAGTACTAACCAACTTTTTATTATTTAATCTAATAAGATGAATAAGATTTAGATTTAAAATCCCCTAGAACCTTTCTATGATTAAACTTATCTCGATTATATGATAAACCCTATTTTCTTAAAATGTTAGAAATTTTAAAGTTATAACCATATATTTTCAAGAAATATAACTCATATCCTTAAGCATGGATATGGATACCGTACCGTTCCTGCCAGTACTGGTCAAAAATTGGAACAGTACGGGTAACCATCGATATTGGCCAAAAATACAGGTCGGTACCGGTGGTTTTCAGTCGGTATCAGCCGGTACCGACAGTACCGGTTCAGACCGGCTAGTACCACAAAATTTTTAATACCTAAGGACCTAAATGCAAAATTGAAAAATTTTTAACTCTAAAAATCCCTAACCCCCGAGGCCCTGACTTTCACCACGTGACTCCTCCTCTCCCTCTTCTCTCATCTTTGTGCCGCGCCGCCTCCTCCTCGTCGCCGTCAGCTGCCTCTGCTCTTCTCACCATCACCGTCGCTTGCCTCCTCCTCCACGCTCGCCTCCTTTGCTCTTCGGCTCTTCCAGGTCTTCCTCCCTTGGTCGTTCTCCCTTCGGTTTGAAGCTTTGTCGTTCCTCCATGTCCACGCAGACCCGACGCCACCACCTTCTTCGCTCCTTGCTGCAGCATCGCGACACCACAGGGAAGCCACCAAAGACGCATCTGAAGCCACCGGAGACGGGTCAACCCTCTGACCCGTGACAAAACCCAAAGACCCGCCAAGACCCGAAGTTGGTTTTATGATTTTTTCTGATTTCTAAAAATTTCATGCTTAATTAATTTTTTTGTTGTGTTGGATACTTGGATAGTTGGGTTGTGAATTTTTGATGGATTTGGTTGGATCGGTTGGAGACGTGGATGGTGTTTTCTATGTTGTTGGCTTGTTGTGTGATCTAGGTTTTGGAATTTTGGTTGGATCATGGATGATGCACAGTGTTGGTTGGATGATGCACTGTGTATGAAATTATTTAGTTGGAGACTTGGAGTTGGAAATGTGATCTGAAGTTTTGAATCTGAATTGAATTGGTTGTGTTTTATTGTGTATCTGAATTGTGAAATCTGAAATAAATGTCACTTGTGTTGTTTTGGTTCATGGATGTGTTGTTTGCAATTTGGTTTGCAATTTGTAAATTTTAAAAATTTTAAGGACTATTTTATAAATTTAAAAAATTACCCGAAACGGTACCAGGTATTAACCGGTACCGGTACAGTTCTGTTTCAAAATTCAATCCGGTACCGAGTCCGGTATGGTATTCATAACGTTGTCCTTAACTTGATTTATTTAAATCTCTTTCTATTAAAAATTCCCAATAACACATTAAAATATCTATAAATTCCTATAATAGATTTGATTCTAATCGAAAAGATTTATATGGTCTTATATCTAAGATTTCATATAAGTTTTATTATTAGCTTGAGTCTTTAATTTAATTAAGAAATATAAAAATAATACCTTTAGAGTTTATCCATCTAGATCCATATCCTAATTTATTTCATACTAAAGGAAAGAAAACCAATAATACTAAAACAAAGAAAACAAAATAAAGCATGCTCATTAATCTTGAAACTTTTAATTTTTTGATTAAATCTTGATATAATCTTAAACCTTTCTCAGAGGTTGCTTTGTTATTCTTCTAATTGTCCCTACTTATACCTTTAATGATGACTCTTTATTCTCTTATACTACTTCCCCTAATTTCATATATCTCTCTCCTTTTTATCTTAAGAAAAATATAAAATTTTGACCAATTATATAAAAATCAATGCCAATACGGGTCACCCATAAGGAATCATGTTACACCCTTATTATCTTAGTAACTCCTCTATCATACATCTACAAGTTCACTTTGGGGACATAGGTCTAAAGACTACAGACTCGAGTTCATTTTCAGGTTATATTCTTATATGGTAAGTTATCAAAGAAGCTTAATAGACCACTAGCCTAAATATGATAGAAAATGAGTTTATGTTTGCATGTTTTGAATATAAGTCCATCGAACTCATGTTCATCTAAAATCACACTACAACTTCTCCATCTTGACGTTAACTTGTTTGAATCCATTCCCTCTTTATTAAGGAGTTAAAATAAAGCCTACAGATAAAATATAAGCTATGTTAAGTACCAATTCCTATAGAAATTGTACAAATACAATCTAAATGCTCTCAAAGTTATACTAAAAACATGACCCAATTAGTACTTATCAAATTCTCCTGCATTTAAGTACTTACTTATCCTTGAGTAGATTAATTTCATCCCTGTTCAGTTAAATAGGTTGCAACTCTATGAAAGAATTTAACAATTCAACTATGTTACTTAAGAGACTTTGTTATTCATTTAATTGTAAGGTTCACTAAATTGCTAGGCATTTAACTATTTGCATTAAGTAATAAATAATTCAATTCCCTCTGTAATCCTTCAAATTTTAACTAAATATAATCTAAAGATAAATGAGAAAGATGTTTTAGCTTTCATACATTTTTATAACCTTTATTGAAATAATAGCAAAACATTAACTTAAAATTAAGATAAGAGTAAGTTAAGGCTTATTTCAAAAGTAACTTAGCCTTTTGATGCAAAAGGACACCTTGTTATGAATACTCCCAATTAATTAGGTCACCGTTTCAAAAGACTACTAGCACTACTCTTTAATTTAAACCATTTTACTTAGTTTAAAGCTAGTAGAGTGAATTTATTTAATTCTTATTTATTCACACATTTTGCTTCCTTTAAGTGGGATACTAGAAATTCTTAAAAAGTAATTCACTTATAGCTTGATTATATGTCCAAATTATACAAAAATTATCATAATACATGATAGGTTCTGCAAGTGCACAGGTTTAGTTGCAGTAGTCAAGTGTCGATCCACAAGGACTAGATCAAATTACTAAATTTATATCTCCTAAATTTGCTAAGCAATCAAATATGAAAGTTCGGTTGTTAAAGAAATTGCAATGCACGATAAACAAAATTTGGACTAATATTCTAGGAATTCATTCCAACAAAGAAATCATGTAACCCTTATGAAATAAATTGTTGATCCAGTACATTAACTAACTATTGTCAATTAATTCTTTCGAAGTAATCAACGTGTTGATTCCAAATTTGAAACCAGCTTCCTAGGCCAAAACCCGAATTCAACCCAATTAACATTGTTGGATTCCTAAAGTACTCCTAACGAAGAATTCTATTTCTAGATTTTCTTTCAATTAGATCTAATCTAGCATTAGAAAGATCAGATCAATAATAGACAAAATTACTTTACTGAAATTGAGTCAACATTGAATTTAGAAATATAAGACATAAGGTTTAATACATAATTTCCAAGTTGAAACGATCATCCTAGAATAAGAGAGTTTAAAGGTCCATAACTGAATTAATCTTAAAAGCAAAAACTATTAACATAAACATTGAGGGTGAAATAGAAAATGGAAAAAGGAAGAAAAAAGGAACTCCAATTATGTCTTGAATCTTGATCTCTCAATCTCCAAATTGTTCTTCTTTGATCTTTGTTCCCTTCTTCTTTTCTCAATCTTCTTTTCTCCTTTTCAATTTTCTGTCGTGCAAAAGTCCCCTTTCATTCTCCAATCTTCTCTCTTTAAACCCCCGGAACTGTCAAAAATAACCATCATACACGGTCCATATGATTTCACACAGTCAGGCCGTGTAACCTTTAGGTCTGTTGTGCACATCATTGCTTCTAATCACATGGGCCATGTGACTTTACACGGGTAGACTGTGTAAAATCACAATCACCTCCAAATTCCAAAAACACAAGGGAGCAGTACCAAATCCACAAAAACTAAAAGAAATTCAACATCAATTAATGTAAAAACGATGAAAAAATAGATCTAGAATATATCAAAAACGACAACTTATCAAACTCCCTTATGATAAACGGTTGCTTATCCTCAAGCAAATTAAACTAAAACACAAAAGCAAAGGAAAAAAATAGAGCACAAATTCAAACAAAACAAATTGTAGCATGTCATTGAATCAACTACTCGCTTCAAGGAATGGTTCATCACTCACGGTCTCTACTAAGTTTAGCTCAAAGAGTCAATCAACATTTTTAAAATAATCAAATATTAGGATCATCCCCCTACTGTCCCCTCCGTCTCAAAGGGGTGCTTGGTTACCAATTTATTAAACAATTTTCTAATTCCCCAGTAACACACACCTCAAAAGGGTACCTCATTAGGTATTTCCCCAGTAGCATGCATCTTAAAGGGGTATTAAAGACCAATAAAATCCTCGGTTGTTCGAGTTATTAAACGGACCAAAAAGGGACTTAACTCTCCCAATTGCTAGCTACTCCATACATAAGCCACTTAAGGAGCACAAATGTCGTGTCATTCATGCCGGCTAGAATTGGTAGACCAAAGGTGTGTGATTGTGCGCAAATTTTAAACAGCCCAAAAGGGGATATTCCTTCCAATACTAGCAACTCCATACATTCAAGAACTTAAGGGAAGATGGTGTCATTCCACCAACTTCAGCTAATATTGGTATTCACACAGGTCATATTTTTTTAATAATTATTTTTTAATCACTGAAAGTATTAAAAAATAAGGCAAGCAAGCAATTCTCTAGTAACAGAATAGAAACAACAACGGGGTCACCCAAAAGATAGATTAAGTAATCCCTTTCAATTTAAAAGTTGATGTATCTCGGAACTAAACCTAGTTATGAACGGGCTTCCACCATTCCTACGGAGGTCATAATTGACAAATAATTGAAAAGAAAACAAAATGCAAACAACCATTCCAAACAAAATAAGGATAGAGATATAATTAAAACGACAAAAAAACAACAAAATTAAAAAACGAATGAACTAACTTAACTTCCCTATGCTAGAACAGAATATTGGCCGCAATGAAAAGCAATCATGGAGAAGATGGGGGAGGCGGAGGATTACCTGGAGATGCAGACGACTGACGCCACAAGTTAAATGCAGTTGTCATTTCCTGAATGGCAGTATTGTGAGTTTCAACCAATCTCTGCAAGTTAGTTTGATTAGCATGAAGAGTAGAAAGAGTATCCCCAAAATGATGAAGATAGTGGCTTTGATCCATAAATAGGGCACGTAGAGCTGCTTGTTCAGTTTGGATGGAGTTGAACGTTTGGTGTAGAGCGCGAAGTTCAAAAACGGGAGGCTCGGGTTGGGAAGAAGACGAAGGCATAGAAGTCGGTTGAGGTAGAGGAGGAGGAGGATAAGAATCTAATGGTTCAGGATTAGTGTGGTGAAGTAAAGGCATCCAACCAATATTGGTTGGGTCACGAAGAGTAGTACAGGATGGACATGGCAAATGGAATTTAACATGATTGAGGTAAACCCAACAATGGTGTCCCCGTACCGACCGACACATATACATGGATTCTAAAGCGGGGTGATCAAGACACTTAGAACCTTGAACAAGAAAAACCTAATTGGCAAGGGGATCAAAACCTAAAGTTAAAGCAATTGGCGTAATTAGACCCCTGATAGAAATTTCTTCGGTAGGTTGAATCGCGACACGTAGAAATTGGGACGCCAAGAAAGAACCGACATCAACAGGCTCACCAATATGCATAGCATATAAGAAATACAATTCAGGGGATCGAACAATGATAACTCGTATTTTTGTGTATTCTTTATTGTCGTTTTAGTCTTGTTTAGAGTCGAGTACGAGTTATCTTTCCTCGCTTTTTGAGTGCTTTTATTACTTTTCATATTTTCAGTATTTTTCCATGTTAGTGGTATTTTTCACCTGTGTGTTAGTGTTTCAGGCCTTATTCAAGCTTTAGGAGCTAATTGACGTGTGCAAGGACTTAATGGAAGGATCTAGAGTTGGGAAGGACGAATTCAGCAAAGAAGAGCCTGACTTCTACCCTCGCGCCCGCGACGGCGGGTTACTCAGAATGGGAGTTCGCTCATTTTGTAGGCTCGCGCCCGCGAACCTGTAAGCTCGCGCCCGCGAGCTTTGCGATACTCGTGCAGATGTGTTGATTTTAACCTAAAAAGGAAGGGGACTGAAAGAGAGGGGACGACAGACAAGAGGGGAGAAGGGAAAATCGTCAAAAGGAGCTGGGGAGAAAGGTCAAGATGGCTAAGAAGGGAGGATTAGTCTAGCCGAGTGGGATATAATTGATTCCTTCTTTTCTATTCGTTTATTGTTTTGTTGAGCAATGATCTCTTTTGTTAGTTGCTATTTTCTTTATACTATGAGTAGCTAAATCTTTAGGCTAGGTTTTTAGCAAGAACCCAATGGATTGGAGAAGTGAATACTCTTGATTATTTATTTAATTTCATTCCGGTTTTTATCCTTAAATACTTGTTTAGTTTATTCAATTCTTAATGCTTGATTGAGGAGTAGCTAACCTTAACCTTGATTTGTGAATCCGATTGAGACTTGAGAGGGTAATTTTGGGTTGGACATTGAGTAAATTAACCTAGGTTCATACTTGTATGATAGGTGGTTAGGGATGCCGAGAGGTACCCAATGCATGCTAGGTAGTCGATTGAGATTGTAGCTTAAGGCGTTTGATAATTAACAACCAAGAGTAGAGATATGGTCATGGTAGGTTGTCGAATAGGATTACTATATAGCCGAGAGGACGTAGTAATTACTTAGGAATCTTCGACTAGCAAGTTAGGTTTGAATGATATATAGTTAATTGTGTGAAGTTCGTTTGTCCATTGGGGGAAGCTAGAAGCCTAGATGCTTTTATACCTTATAATCTTAACTTTTAATCATTGCTTTTTGTTTTCTTTATTCGAATTACCGATTCCAAAACGAATACCCTGTTACTTTTGCATTTGAATTAAGTTCTAAGAATCAAGTTGATAGTTGAGTTAATAGTCTCTGAGGGATCGATATTATTACTACTACGACAGAAACGTATACTTGCGTTTTTGGCGAACAAACAACATTCGTGTTATCGCCCCTAGCAAAAATCCCACTAGATAGAATGCGATGAGCATAACAAAAACAGGGATTTTTAATGTTGGTGGTCTTCAAAGAGCTTGGGTTATAATGTGGGCCATCAGCAATTTGATAACAAAATTCACCACGGTCAAATCTAGGAGGAACTCTACGATGACCCATATCTAATCCGATAGGCAGAGAGTAAATGGCATTGAATTCATCTAATGTCAAGGTGTGTCGGTGGCCTAAAAGTTGGAAACACATTTTACCGACTTGACAATCCCGCCCATGAGTTACTTCAATAGAAATGGTGCTAAAAAATTATAGGTTAGGTTGGAATATGTGGAGCATCTCACGTCTAGAAAATTCCGCAATCCAATGGAGGCAAACAATCTATACACATCATCTAATAAATCTAAGTCATTCAACGTATCTTCATCATAATAACGAGTAGCAATGAGTGGACGAAATTTTAATGTGGCATAACGAGCACATTCATCACTATCAGTTAAACCGAAAGGATTGGAATTACCTAGTGGATGAGGTGGGCGAGATGGTGGTGCATAGGCGGAGCTTGAAGCGCCAAGTGCTAACCGACTCCTCTTTGGACCTATTGACGATTGCGTTAAGGAGAGGAAGAAAGTTGAAGGAGTAGAGTTTGGAAAAGGGAAACTAATAGAAAGAATTGATGATTGGAGTAAAGGAGTGCAGATGGGGATGAAGAAAAGGAGGAAGAAGGAGATGGTAAGGGTTAGAAATGGAGAGTCGACGAGATGGAGAAAATAGAGTAAAAGATTTAAGGAAAGATGAAAGAAGGGTTTTTTTAAAAAATTAGAAGCAGAATCGATTCACGCGGCCTATGTGAATTAACACAGTATGTCTGTGTGAACTTCAGGCGGGAATGGACGAGGGTTACACGGTCTGTGTGATTGCACACGGTCTGACCGTGTAACCTTTGGGTGAAAAGTGGCGAAATGGATGAGAGTCACACGGTTCGTGTGATTTCACACGGTTTGACTGTGTGACTTTCGGGTGAAACTCGAATTGAAGAGGGAAAGTACATGGCCCATGTGAATTCAAACAGTCAGGCTGTGTAACTTTCAGGTGAAATTGAGTTCCGTAGGTAAAGTTCACACGGTTAGACCGTGTAACTTTCTGAATCTTCTTTTTTTCACATAAAAACAAAACTTATAAATAACCTACAAACATAAGAAAAATGTATAGTATATGAACAAAGCTCATTAAATGGTGTGAGCAAACCAGGAAAGTAGATCAGCACTGGTGTGGTTCAGAAAGTGCCAACGTTGTTGTGACATTTAATGGATGTCCTACGAAGTAAGGCTTTAGATGATGTCTATTGACTTTGAAAGCTCCAGAAACTTCACTCCAAATCTTGACTACGCCATGGGGAAACACTTGTAAAACTTGAAATGGACCAGACCATCCAGACTTGAGTTTTCTTGGAAAAAGACAAAGGCAAGGGTTAAATAACAAAATGAAATCACCTTCGACAAATCTTTTCTTGGTAATATGTTTGTCATGCCACAACTTGGTCTTTTCCTTGTAGAGGCAAGAACTCTCATAAGCCTCCAATCTTAAGATGTCCAACTCATTTAATTGCATTGCTCTCTGTTCTCCAGCAGATTTTATGTCAAAGTTGAAAGTTTTGACAACCCAATACGCTTTGCGTTCTAACTCTACTGGTAAATGACATGCTTTGCCGAACATAAGCCAATAAGGTGTGGTACCCAATGGTGTTTTAAAAGCTGTACGGTAGGCCCAAAGAGCATCGTCAAGTTTTAAGGACCAATCCTTCCGTGACTTATCAACTGTTTTTGCTAAAATACTTTTGATTTCGCGATTAGAAACTTCAACCTGCCCACTTGTTTGAGGATGGTAAGGTGTAGCAATCCGATGAAAAACACCATATTTTTGCAAAAGACTCTCGAGGGGCTTATTACAAAAATGGTTACCGTTGTCACTCAAAAGGGCTCTTGGAATTTCGAAACGAGTGAATTTACTTTTCTTTAAGAACTGTATTATAACCTTAGCATCATTCGTGGAAGTTACAACGGCCTCAACCCATTTCAAAACATAATCCACTGCTATAAGAATGTAAAGATTGTTATGGGATTTAATAAACGGACCCATGAAGTCAATTCCCCAAACATCAAACAATTTTACCTCCAATATTCCAGTTTGGGGAATTTCATACCTCCTTGAAATGGTACCCATCCGCTGACAATTAGCACATATAGCTACATACTCCTGTACATCACGAAACAAAATGGGCCAGAAATGACCACCGTAAACTGACGAATGGAAATGATAAAGAACACTCTGGACTTCATCTCAGGTAAACATCGTCGAAAAATACCATCTCCACAATATTGTACAGTAATGGTTCTTCCCACACATAATGTTTAGCATCAGAGATGGGTTTCTTCTTCTGCTGATAAGTGATCTCTGGTGGAAACAGTCCACAAACGATGTAATTAACCAAATCTGCACACCATGGTGTTACAAGAGCTGATATAGCCAATAGATGTTCCCCGGAATAGAATCATCAATTAAATAATCGTCATTCGGAACATTAATTCTAGACAGATGATCAGCTACCACATTTTCGGTACAAGCTTTATCGTTAATTTTGATGTCAAATTCTTGTAACAATAAAAGCCATCGGATAAGATGTGGCTTGGAGTCTTTCTTCTTCAACAAATGCCGAATAGCTGCGTGATATGTAAAGACAATAACTTTAGAATTAATTAGGTAAGACCTAAACTTTTCAAGAGCGAAAATAACAACTAAAAATTCTTTTTCTATGGTGGCATAGTTAATTTGGGCCTCATCCAGAGTACGACTAGTATAGTAGATGGCATAAGGCTTGTTGTCTTTTCTTTGTCCTAAACAACTCCCAAAGCGTGATCACTGGCATCACACATCACTTCAAATGGAAGATTCCAATTAGGTGCTTGCATAATTGGGGCTGAGACTAAAGCATCTTTCAA
>JANKOE010000005.1:26621147-26632150 GCA_026284465.1 Erythroxylum citrifolium
TATATAAATTTTGATTTAATAACTGAAAATATATAAAATAAATATTTGTTTATAAATAATAATTTTAAAATTATTTACTTCTTAAAATAAATAATTTTAAGATTATTATTTATAAACTAATTTATTAGTATTTATTAACAAATATTATATAAAATATTAAAATAAATTTAAATAAAAATAATTTATTAGTAACAAAAATAAAAATAAATTATTAGTAATAAAAATAAAAGTAATTTATTTTTAAGTTTTATTTAATTGATAATTATTATTAGTAATAAAATATTTATTATTATTTTTAAAACTTTGAAAGAAAGGAAAGAAGGAGAGGCAGAAGGGAAATTTTGAAAGTTTTTGAAAATTTTGCAAAAAAATCTCCCAATTTTTTAAAATTTTCGGTACCGGCCGATATTTGACCGGTATTTTGAATACCGGTCGGTACCGACCGGTATTTTTTACCGGTATCATTTATACTCATTCCGGTATCAGTTTCCGGCCGGTACGGTACGGTTATCAAAACAATGGTTACAATATTAATTCTTCTCCATCATTTTTATTCTTTACTTTTTAACTTAGAATTCTTTTGTTTGATAGGATGAGAACTTTGAAGAAAATGGATTGCAAAGACTTGGAAAAAAGTTGAAGTTGGAAAATTTTACCATTAAGAGATGCAGATGAGTTAGGAATCTAAAGAGAATTTGTTACGGTTTAAAATGTCCCATATCGGTAATAAAATGAACTAATGTGGAGTTTATAGGCTTATGAGCTCTCTCACCCTTCAACCTAACTTTTGGGATTAGTTCTCTCATAAGATCTATAACAATTAGTATCAAAGTCATTGGTCCTTAGAGTGATGGCCCATGGAGTGGTGGCCTGGGAGTGTCGGTCGTGACCAACGTGGCCATGACCAACATGGCCGTGACCAATGAGGCCATTGGTCCTTATGAGAGGACGAATGTTACGGTTTAAAATGTCTCACATCGATAATAAAAGGAACTAATGTGGAGTTTATAAGCTTATGAGCTCTCTCACCCTTTAAGCTAACTTTTAGAGTTGGTTCTCTCATAAGACCTATAACATAATCACAAGAAAGACTGTCATTTTGAAGAAAACAGTAGCATTAAGACCAAAAATCTTTTAAAATTCCAAGAACATGCTTAAGAATTTATTGAAAAAGAAGGAAAAAAAGGGCTAAATATCTTCACAGCACAATCAAGTGCTTGTGATGAAAAAAGTTGATGCTCCGAATCATTGCAATGTGGAAAATTTGGGAGTAAACAAAGCCCACAAACCTGAGTCAGAAGACAATAAGCAAAGGAGGACCTTTGAAAAGTTGACATTGGAAAGTAAAACCAAAAACAGAGAGAGACGATAGTTAATGATTGATGGCTTGAGGGTTGCAGGAGTGGAGAGGTTGACTCTTAATTTAATCTAATAAATCAACCTCTCAATGTAACGTGTAAATACTTTATGCAAAGATTTAGGAAGTAAGAGAGCTAATGGTTGTTACAAGTTAATTATAATCATAATGTATTTTTTCCCTCAAAAAAACAAAAAATCATAATGTATTTTATTGTCAATTAAAAATAATATACATACTTTTATGGCATTCGTTTTATGATGCCTTTTACTTTTCTTTTTGGTATAGACCTAGGGTATCCACCGGCGGACCCAGTGATTAATTCCCTCGCTAGTTTGTAGGCACCTTATAAGGTGGGACAGCTGGCCCAAAGATTTAAAACTGCTCCATACCCAAAGCTAAGGATCGAACCTCTCTGACTTTTGATTAAGGATGGATGAGTCTTGTTCACTCAACCACACCCTTTGGGTTATTATGCCTTTTACTTTATTACTTTATATTCGCAATCAAATTCTTCCAAATTTCATCTACTATAAAAAATGATAATTTACATTACATAAGGATTTTTATGTTCTAACTGTTAGAACTAAAAAATTGATATTTTTGTTCATCATAAGTTTATAAATTTCATAGGAATAATATATTTTATTCTTATTGTTATATATTTATACTTATATTTTTTATTAAATGCCAATTTTATAGGGCGTCCAATATCAATTGAAATTTTAAAATTTAAACCTTTTTCCTTTTTGGTTTGATATCCGATATAGTTTTTAAAACATTACAAACAATAATTACACATTATATATCAATTATATAATAATCATATATTTATACGAATATTTCTCAAAATTTAAAATATAATTTTTTAAAAAGTTGATATAACATTGAGTATCATTCTATTAATACGTAGAGTATATGTAGAAGGAAGGAGATTCCATCCTGAATTTTGATAATAACAAAACATGAATAATTTGAGTATATAGATCTTGATGAAGCGCTCCATGAGAGTCTGTAATGTCTCCCTGTCAAGTGATGTACGTACTCCTACACATACGCGTATTCAGAAGTGGAGAGTTGTGGACAGAATCAGAAGGAACACGTAAAAAAAAAGCCTGAAATACAGAGATGTGTACAAAATTACAAAATAAAGTCCGCTCTTTAGAAAAGAAAGTGCCACCATAAACTTATTCCCTACATCTAATTATCCTGTACTTTACCTTACTTCTGACCCTCCAAGAATAAAAAATAAACAAAAGGGCAAAGACTATATATAAATACAAGAAAACCAAACCGATGAAATTAAAGATGTGATATAAAATTGTTTAAACCACATCATGATCATGTGCATGTTTTGGAATAGGACGATGACGATTGGTGATTTGGTGAATGGCGAGGGTACTCTGAGAGCATTTGAACGACTTCTCTCATTGTGGGACGTTCAATGCTGTTTTCTTGACTACATAGCGAAGCTATGAAAAACAAGTGCATAGCTTCCTCTTTTGGCACCATCCTTAGCCTTGGATCCACTATGCTCATCATCTCTTCTTTGCGGTTGTTTGTGGTTTTTCTAGTCCATTGCACTATGTCAACTCCGTCCCCGAAACCCCCTACCGGCCTACGTCCTGTGAGAAGCTCTAGTAGAACAACACCAAAGCTGTATACGTCACTCTTCTCGTCCACTCTCAACGTGTATGCATACTCTGAAAATTGGAGACACAATCAGTGAAACTCCCTATTTCACATTCAACTCCATTCAATAATTTATTTGCTGCTATTCACCCTAGATAGAAAAATTCAGTACGAATAGAGCAGAAACACATAAACATTGAACTGAAATACAAAAAGGGGAGCAGGACAAGTAAAAGAATTTATAATTCAATTAGTACAGAAGTTACTAAAGTATTTTCTTATTTCTAAAAGAAATGGCAAGGCGGGCATGTCGCTGTTAACTTTGGCTAATGTCATTCTCAACGCAGGGAAAAAGAGGCGGTGTTAATGTTTAGTGTCAGTGTAAAACAGTGTCAGATTGACCTATCAGAATGGGAAGATGAATCAGGGCCCCACACAAATACATATTTTGGTTCTTGTGGCTTGGGTTGGATTCCCAAAAAGGTCAGGTCTGGTCTGTTCTCACTGCCACCGGTAGCACGATTCACGGGTGGGGGTTTATGAGCCGTCACTTAACTTCAGCCGCCGGCAGCCGAGAAGACTAAACAAACGTTTAGTGTTTGATATGATATATATTTATATATATAATATTCGCGTGACGTATGAATCAGGAGAAATTGTAAAAGTAAAACAAAAATGCCAATGATCATTTGCTTACCTGGTGCTATGTAACCATAAGACCCTGCAATTGATGACATGCACTGGGATGCGCCACCGTCCACCAAGAATTTCGCCAGACCAAAATCGGCTACATGCGCTTCAAAGCTCGAATTCAACAAAATGTTGTTGGATTTCACATCTCGGTGAACAATCAGTGGTGAGCAATCATGGTGAAGGTAGCACAGTCCTTTGGCAGCTTCAATCGCAATTTTATACCTCAAGTTCCAGCCCAGGAATCCACCTTTTTTGCCATGCAATGCCTCTCCTAGGCTACCATTCCTCATGTACTCGTAAACAAGCAAGTTGGTTTCCTTGTTGGAGCAAAAAGCTAGCAATCGTACGATGTTTCGATGCCTGATGTTCCCTAGAGTTTGAATTTCTGCTCTGAAGCCATTGTCATGGCTGTTGGTGCCGAAACCAAGTAGTTTCTTCACTGCAATTTCAACCCCAGATGGCATTTTTCCATGATACACAATTCCTGCTCCTCCTCGGCCAATCACATTCCCATCTTTCACACATTCCAGGATGTCTGTGACTGTGAATTCAAGCTTCTGAAATGCAGTCATCTTCCAAGAATCTGAACCACTTTTCTTGATCGATTTTGCCTTGATAATGGCAGCAGTTGCAAATATTAGGGAGCATATCAGCAGCCCTAAAGCAAATATTAACTTGAAATTATTGGGGGCTTTTCCTGGTGTGCTGCTAGTAACGGCGGTGAAATTGCAAGGGTTGTTGAGGAGAGAACCGCAAAGTTGAGGATTACCAGCAAAAGATGAAGCATTGAAGAATGAGAATTGACCAGTTTCTGGGACCGTCCCAGAGAAATCATTGAAAGAGAAATCTGCAATGGTGAGGCTCTTCATGGAAACAATAGATTTCGGTATGTTTCCATTTAAGTGGTTTCTTGATAAGTTCAAGAAGTTCAAGATGCGAATGTTGGATATCTCAGGTGGGATTGACCCAGAGAGGTTGTTCTGGCTCATGTCAAGGACTGTGAGATGGAAGCAGTTGCCTAATTGAGGAGGAATTGCACCAGAAAGTGAATTTCTACTCAGGTCAAGCGTTAGCACTTGACGTAGTTCTCCTACAGATTGTGGTATTGGACCTGAGAACTGGTTTCCACCAAGTAGAAGAATTTGGAGGGCAGAGAAGTTTGAAAGCGAAAATGGCAAAGCTCCAGAAAGGAGATTGTTTGACAAATTGAGCTGTCCTAATTTAGCAGGTCTTGATGAGCTATCACTGTTCTCCGATAATGTTCCTGATAGGAAGTTGTTCTGTAGCTCTACTAAATTAAGCTCAGGCAAGTAAATGAACCCATTTGGAATGCTT
This sequence comes from Erythroxylum citrifolium, assembly GCA_026284465.1. Lineage (NCBI taxonomy): Eukaryota > Viridiplantae > Streptophyta > Magnoliopsida > Malpighiales > Erythroxylaceae > Erythroxylum > Erythroxylum citrifolium. The sequence goes on from JANKOE010000005.1 coordinate 26,626,165, forward strand.
CCATTCAAGTAGTTCTCCCCCATCCTTACCCTGGTGAGACTGGAGCATGTTCCCAACCCTTCTGGGATTGGGCCAAACAGAAAATTCTTCAACAGAATTAGAATCCTTAGCTGATTGGAATAACATAAGTCTCTTGGGATTGTACCGGTAAGCTTATTTGAAGACAAATCGAGACACTGAAGCTTCCCATTTTGCCCAAGTTTGCTAGGAATCACACCGGTGAAGTTGTTCATCCACAGGCCCAGTGTTTCCAAATGGGGAAATTCTGCAACATAGTCCGGAATTGAGCCGTGTAATCTGTTCATGAAGAGATTGAAGAGCTTTAATTGTTTCAGATTGTTGAACTCAGAGGGGATTTCACCTGTGAGTGCATTGTTAGAGAGGTCAAGAAACACCAAGTTGGTCAAGTTGCCCAACTCCTTTGGAATTGAACCTGTAAATAGATTGGTGTGCACATACAGAGTTTCCAGCTGCTTCAAGTTCCCAAGCTCTTGTGGTATAGAGCCATCTAATCCGCACTTTGAAAGATCCAACTCAACTAGATTCGCCAAATTTCCAAATTCTACAGGAATCCCACCTTCAAAAGCATTGTAATAACCCAGGTAAAGCTCCCTCAATTTGGTTAGGTTGCCAAGCTCACCTGGAATCTTTCCACTGAGGTCATTCCCTGCAAGCTGAAGATACTCTAAGCCCACAAGTTGTCCATAGCTGGGTGGTATTTTACCATAGAAAAAGTTGCCACCAAGATCCAAATGCATGAGTTTCTTCAAGCTTAAAACTCCTAGCGGAAGGGGAGCAGTGAAGTTGTTGTTATAAGCATCAAACACTTCCAAGTCTGACAGGCTCGTGTAGTTCCAATCTAAGTCACCACTGAATTCGTTGTTTGAAATGTTAAGAAATCTAAGGTTAATTAACCCCACTACTTCAATGGTTCCAGTGAAATTGTTTCCTGCAAGAGATAAGATGGTGAGTTGATCAAGTCTCGAAATTTGACGAGGTGAAACAGAGCCATATAGATTCAAGTCCGTCAAGTCCAATGCAACAACTCGTTTGTTTGAGCACTGAACTCCTGTCCAAGAACAAACTGAGCTGGGACTTGAAGAATTCCAGGTACCTAAGGCCGGTTCAGGGAATTGGAATCCGTGTTTAAGAGTGAGTAATGCATGAAAATCATTGAGCAAAGAAGCAAAAGCAGAGGTGGTTAGAAGAGAAAATAAGGTCAAAACAATGAAGGGGACCATGTTTTGTTGGAGAATCAACTCTCAAGGAAACAAACTTTGGAAGGACTTGAAGTAAGGACAAAGAGATTTAAGCACCTGGGTGATTACGGAGTTCCTACAAAAGATACGAAAGTGAAAGCAATCTGTAATGAGACTTCAAATGTGTATAGGCTTAGGGAATCAAACATCTTCACAGAAAAGAGTCTTGAAATACAAGGAAGAAGCTAAGCCTCTCCTTTTCTTTGCTCATCTTTTCTGTTCATTTATCTTTTTCTCCCTTTCTCCTTTTGCTTAAAGAAGATGAGAGGGAAGAGAAGAGACGAGATTGAAAATGGGGTTTCTGGTTGTTTATGTCTAAGTTGTGTTTCTTAAGCTTCTTTTAGCAGCAAAGAAAGCTAAGAGAAGGTAGGGGGAAAAAGAAAAAAAGAAAACAAGGAGAAGGTTTCTAGTCCCAGCAATTGTTAATTAGGAACAGGAGAATGAAAATGATGATAAAGCCGTTGGATAACAGAAATTTAAAGTTATGATTGAGAGGAGAAGAAAAGTAAAGTTGATGAAGCTGCCTGCCTTTTTCTTTATTTCATTTTGGACACAATGGCCTTTACCTTTAACCAAAGATAGCTCTTTATTGCTTTGAATGAGAGACGCTGGAATTGCACTTTCGATCATTTATATATGGCTACATTGTCCTGTTGCTTTTTTCATACATGTATCCTCATCACTCCATCACATCATTGCCAATTGCCAATGGTAGTGGGGGCTAAAAACATGGATTCTTGCCATTATTACAATGTTATTGCTGTTTCAGCATCCCGAAAGTTATTACTGCTCAGTTTTAACACTGGCAGTGTAGGACTCTTGGGACCAAAATGTTTATAGCCTGACTATAATTTTCAGATAAAAAGGTTTCTTGTTAGCGAACAGCAAGGCAGCCTGAAACTAAGATTCCATCTGCGATTTTCTGTTGAAGATTTAATTAGCACCTAAGCGATACGCATCAAAGAAAAACATGTCGATGGTCGGGTCTTCGTTAATATAATTTGGATTTTGAACTATTAAAAAGAAACTCAAGTGAAAGTACACTAATGATTTGCGTATTTTGATGCAGATCCTTTCGGTCAACATAGATTACCATAGTTACCTTTGAGTTGGGAACATGTGCCTGCAACGAACAGTGATTTGTAAGAAGTAAAGGATGATGATTATTAATATATCATTACCATGTTTGCTGACTGATATCATCAATTATATAATTATGTTGTATGCAAGCTTGAATTTTATTCTCTGGTGGGCATCAACTTTATTCCTTCTTCTTCTTCTTCGCCCTACACAAGAAAACTGGGACCAACCATTTTTATGTGTTAATGTGCATCGGGGAGCTTTATTAGAAGATGGAATAGTCTTAAAGGGAGGGCTGGCCTAGAAAAGCAAAAGCGAAGAGATTGATATGTATCTCTTACACTTAGGAAAAGAAAATTTCACATGGAAAAGAGTGCTCTTGGATTAACATGATCTCAGGCAAAGCAAACTCACTCACTCGAAAGAAAAACCCACGACCATGACCATGACCCCCGTACATGGGAAAGCGTGCACTTGTATCCATGAACATAAGCTTTACTCTGTTTCATACAAATTTTTTAACGAGTTTATGTTTAGGGCCTGTGTTCTTTGCTTTCGACGTGTCTTTATCTGTCTTATTCATGGGCGGCCCCTCCATGAGGAGTCACTGTCCTGTGGTCTGAATGTATGCCTCATGAGCTACACAGACCTTTCCTGTAGTCACTCCTTGTTTAGTTTTGTAATATAATGTAAACATTTGCAACTCTTATGTTCTTTTCCTATACTCCAACACGGAACCTGTACATATCAACTTCACTTTTGTCTTAATCTTTGCATGTCCTAAAACATGAAGCAAAATCTATCAATCTGGATCTAATTAATCTTAATAATATTATATATATATATATATATATATAATAGCTTGATGTGCTCATTCATGTCTGCCATGTTTTAACCTTTTTGTTTGCAATCGGCAAGTGGCATATGCAATCCAAAAGCTAGGGTCCATTCTGATATTGAGATGTCAAATGCTTACCTCAATGCAAAATTTCGCCTACATTTCCTGAAAATATGAACAATACATTTATTCTATTACTTTTTTTTCACTCTAATTGGAGCAACTCAAAGGCTAAAGTTGATTAAAGGTTTATAACAAAAAGATGAAGGAAGAATAATAGCTGGCTTGTTATCATATATATGCTTTAACCAAATGAATCGAGAAAGAACAACAAGAACCGGGTTCCTTGACCTTTTACGGGAACGTTAACAAAAAGTTGCTTTGGTTGAACGTCAGAAGCTGGAATTCTTATACTTGTCATTTGAGTTTCAGTGGTAAAATAATGACGGGGGATTAACAAAGTTCCAATCCCTCTTTAGTAACTAATGGCATTTCAAGAACTGATTACAATACAAGTTACACAAGAATGTACTAAACATTGAGACAAATCGTATTTTTATCAGTAGGAGGACCAAATGCTATAAATATACCGTCTTAAACATGTTTGGACCTAGACATAGTTGTTGGCCAGAGAACCTAGAAGGACAAACACAATTAATTAACATCGTCATTCTCACGCTAATTTGTTCTTCAGCAGGTTTTATTATGCAGAAATTAATGTCTGATGTTAACTGCCATACATATAATAATGAGGAATACAATTATGAGGAAAAAAATAGAGATTTTACGATTAAAGAATAGTCAAAAGTCAAAAGTTAACGTATTCTAGTACACAAGACTTTTCGCTTTGCGAAAGTCGGAGATGGTTATCAATATACACAGCCTTCTTTTCGTAATTTTTACAAAGAGGCTGTTTCTGTGATTTGAATATATGTGTTTTTTAAAAATCACTCGGAAGGAGTTTAACAATTATATTAATATTCTTTAACCTAATCTTCTAACAATCTAAGAAATTAATATTAGAAGAATGTGCTGTAAAAAAAATGTATTTGAATTAACACGTAATACCAAACCAGATATCATTATTTATAGCTAATAGATTTGGCATCCATGATTTACATCGAAGTACTTTGAAATTGAATTATGATTGGTGCTAGGAGAGTTGATGAGAAAGAAAGATGTTGAACGGCCCCTATCAATGACATGAAGCAAAAGTTCTGAACAGCCATCCCTACCCAGCATTCCTGTTAGCTCTGTGAACAAAGAATATTGTCAACATGGCATATGTAAGCATTAATAATTCCACTGGAGTTAGATGAGCATCTATACTACAGATGTTTTTTTTCCAGGAATCAAGGTACTTTACATTACTTTATCAAAAAAGCAATGTTTTTACTACCGTAGACCTCCTAGTGATAATAAAGACCCAAAATCTCTTTCTAATATTAGTTTTACCAACAACCTAGTAAAAACTGCTGCTGTTAAGGTATTTAGATCCCTTTATCAAGTAGTATGAAAACTCATTTTGTATGTATGGCACGCAACGCATATTGCACTTTAAGGAAAGTGCCTTCACGTTTGCTGGGTACTATCCTCATGCATGCTCAGGTTCTTTCTTTTTACAATTAAACTAACATCTGCATTTATTTAATTATGGTTGGGTCGGTTATGCCAGGCTTAGGCCTAGGTCCGGGTCCACTCATCCGCAGCCCATTCTTAGGTGTTAGTCTCTCATGCAAACGTAAAGATCTACGTAGAGATCTAAACCTAGCATGTATCTCATATATAAGATACTATTTTGCCATGATACAGGTACGGTATTACAACCCTAGTTTTCCCTATTATTAGCAGCCAATACCTTTTCCAAAAAACTAACTTGAGCGTCGGAGGGGCCTTCCAGGAACCAACCCCCGGCGTGTCTTATTTGTCTTGCACGTGTTCAGTAACCAAAATCTCACAAGGTCATGGATCCGAATAGCAATGTCCAGCCTCAACAAAATCTGGCAGAACCAAATTATGCTGTCACACCCGTAATAAATATGATATGCATTATGTAAATGCCTATACGACTCTGAATGAATGATTCGATCGGAAGAACAACTTGAAGGAGCATCCACATCATAAAGAAAGTAGAAGAAAGGGGATCACATTGCCATTATATACAAATGTTCAAGTTCCAGAGGTCGTTCCTTTCAATCATTCACTTTGTTAAATTGCATGTTTAGTTCTCTATATGCTTAGCTTAAAACCTAATTCTGTCATCTATGATTATTTATTTTTAACAATAAGGTGATATCTTTTTGTCAAAATGGCTTGCTTATATCTATTGATTTACCTGTTTCAGTTGCACAAGAAGTGCTTGACAACTTGTAAAAAGTAAAAACTGATGGAAAACAAGAGAAAAGAATGCAAAATTTTAAATATAAAAATAAAAGACTATAAATAGAGCAACGAATAATATATATCGAGAATGGATGTCTTTTCTACATTAAGAATGGTATTTGAGAATATATATATATTGGTTGGGAAGTTTGAGAGACTAAGGGCCGTTTGGTTCCATTTCTGTTTTTCTGTTGTTATTTTTAGTTTCTGTTTCCTGTTTTTGGTTTCTGTTTTTTTTTTCCTTAAAAAAACGAAAACTTGTTTAGTTGAGATTTGTAATATAAAAACTGAAAACAAAAACCTGTTTAGTTGAGATTTCTAATAAAAAACTGAAAACAAAAACATATTTAGTTTTATTATCATGTTTCTATTTTTTTGTAATTATACTATTATGTGTAATAATTATAATCTAATACATTATATTTTT
>JANKOE010000005.1:26808300-26826964 GCA_026284465.1 Erythroxylum citrifolium
ATTCATAATAGCTTAACTTATCCTTTCTCCGAATCTGAGCACACCTTGCCAAGGTGGTACTCACAAAAACAATTTATCTCTCCTTTGACAATTTACTTCTCTTTAATGTTAATACATTTAACTCTTATATCCATATTACTATATTCTCTAAATCTGGTGTTAAACCACCTAACTCATTTATCTTTCATAAATCACTTTACTCTTATTTCAGATTCATCTCACTCATCACCCGTGTCTCAAATCAATTCTGGTCTTTGACCTTTTTTTTAGACACACTCTTCTTTTTAATGTAAGGGTGAACAACCCCTTACCGTCTTACAACGCCTCATAGAGTATTTTAATGAAGTCACTATAATAACAATTGTTATCCCAATTGGAAATAAACATCAATCTCATATTCTTATGAACTCCAAAAATATAAGCTTCAAGCATATTCCCAACAGTTAAAACTGTTGGTAGTTCAAACATTCAACCACTTGTTTCTACCTCCTTAGCGTATTCCTACTAGGATGTCTAGCTTAGGTTGTGACTTAGACTTCTCTAACACTTTCTTTGCTCAATCATCTTAAGGGTACACATACTTCTTATTTCAATCACCAACTATCATTCTTCCGATTCCACTCAACATTTTGCACTCTTCATTGCATTAGATTTGGTAACTTCAATATCTGAATTTGCACTATTTCATTATAGCATTGTCTGTTCAATGTGTCAGTTTACACACTACCTTTACCAGTATAGCACTCATTTGTACGTTCCAGAAATAACTTTGCACATCTAATGTCTCCAAAACCTCAAGACAATTACTATCATAGCACTTTGAAACCATGTATCAAAATCAACTCATAAGATTTTAATTGTCTCATGCATACCAAAAAATTGCAAGATTGTATCTTACTCTCTGATGTGAAACTTCATTATATACTGCAAAATCTCTAAATCCAAATGATATGCTTATCATCAGTGCATATTCCTCAAATATTCAAAACGTCCCTTTTTACTTTTCAAACATACTCAAAATATCATCTATGATCATAGTCAGTAATTGATACAATTTTGCTTGGATTACTTACATCTTCAATATCGTAAGGGTATTGGGATATTATTAACTCCAACAAATATCACTCAAAATTTTCCTTGTGTCCACAATTAATTCTTGCGATTTCTTAAGTGACTAATTCCTCAATGAAGGTAATATTATCTCATGTTATTTTTAGTCTCTCACTTGACTTTTTGTCTCTAATGATTCTTTTCATTCGATTTCCTTTAATTCACCTCGGCTTATTCAAATGCCTATTCAATCGTACTAATTCCTCCACACATTTTCAATTTATTTAAACACTTCACTTTGCGTGTTGGTAGTACATTCCTCATATTCAATTTGTATCTCCTGAACATATTTACATTGAATATAATGCGGACCTATATTCTCCTCTCATTTGAAATATTGTCACCTCGAATTTAAAATCCACTCTCGTAGTTGAATACTTTACCTCAAACAAAATGCATACTCCCTCAGTAGCGTATTCCACTTCCTATACCTGAGTCTCCAGTTGGGATATGATTCCATTATTCACTTTTGATTTATTACACACTCGTTTCTGATTTGTTTCTTCATTGATCACTCTTAAATCGAATTGTCTGCTCAACTCAACCCAATTCAGGGAAATTCTTCTTTGAAAGAAGATTTCTTGCTACAATCATCGATGCGGTTCATGAAATCCTTATCAATCAACTATTTTTCATAATTACTTATGAGTCATTCTTAGTACCTCAAGAAGATCAATTTCAACTATACATAATATCTTAATAGGATCAATTTATGCCATAGCTTACATGATCAGAACATCCCTTGTAATGAGGCTCGGTGAGGCACTAAACAATTTCATTTACTCTACTACTTTGGAATATATCACCAAAACCATTACATCTTATCTAGAGATGTATTTATGTCGATTCACCAATTAGTAGCTTATACTAAGGATACTTTAATCTCATTCAATTCTAGATAACTCTTCTCCTTTTGTGCCAGTCCTCGATCGTGGGATTACGCCATAATGTCCTTCTTCTTTTTCCTCAAAATCATCATATATGGTAACATCAGTAACAATCTTCCTTCCCAATCGATCACTACAAGTACTCTCACGTTTTACTTTAACCCATCTTGAACTTTGAACTATAGGAACTATGATTAGCACTTATTTAATAAGTCATCGATTACTTCCTATATCATCTCCACGCATATTATTCACATAAGCTTAATAGTTTCACTTGTCATGGTGATCCACTATTAGATGTGCACTCACAATGGCAAATCAACTTAAACTTAACAACTTTTTTCATATATCGCTATCATCATCTCATCTTCCAATTGTCATTTGTTTCATCTCACACATATATATATTCTCATACTGAATCATAAACTCTTATATCAATAACCACACAATCATTCTAAGTCTAAGTTCAACCTTTCAAGGTTATATCAACTTGGCTTATACACCTTAATCTCATTATTTCTACTCATATCCTTATTTTTCCTCAAACAACCCATAACAGTGTATTAACATTTATATCACCTTTGAGGACATATCACCAGAACGCAATAAAATAATACATCCACTGATACAGATACACTGCATCTTTATCTATTATATTAATCTATATACTATTTCTCTTCCCATATATATATATATATCTTTAACCAATCCAGAATTATCGATGTATAATCATCATGAATTTCTGGTCTCAATTTTCCGCTAGTATCTTCTTATGCTGAATTACAACTCTTATCATAATACTCTCATAACCATTTCGATTCCAATTTCGTCCTTTTATGATCATAACAATTTTATGATTTCATTTTATTCTGCTTGTACACTTTAGTCTCCTTTTTACTCATATTCTCATTTTCCTCAATCAACCCACAACAATATACCTATTCACACCTATATCACCTTCAAGGGTACATACCCCCATTGTGATGAACTGTTATTTATCATACAAAACCAGATACTATTTCTCATCTCCAACACGTCCATAAACCTTTATTTTCTCACATTCTGTCAAATCATCAATTTTTTCGATGCTTTTAACCGCTCAGACTCTTAAGGAAATGCTCATGCATGTGACTCATACTGGGGATTAGTTGCCATAGTCTGCTATAACATGACTAATATGCATATGCATATAACTTGACACATATTTTAGAACGCCCATATGAGACAGTACATCTAGGCTCTGATACCACATAAATGTAACATCCCACTCCCGCAATGACCCGAACTCGACATCGTGGTGATATCCAAGTCCGTGCCCCATGAGGGTGGCACACTCAATCATTTAGAAATAGGTATAATATTTTTTTAAATCACAAACATAATATACGGAAATCGAAACTCAAATTGGGCCCACATTCATTCATAAACATTGTCACTTAACACAAAACCATCAACAAAATGTTTCAATAACCATTTGGGCCCTTTCACAATTACAATACACTCGAGTCATTTCAGAATACATATTTATACAAAAAGTTGCAGAAGATACAATTCAATACAAAATAGAGAAATGCAATGCAGACGCGAACTGATCCCGACCTCTATTCTTCACTTGAATGCTTTAGGTATACTCCTGTTGGCCTAACGGGGTATTTTTCTGATCCTAAAAAATATTTACAATTTTTGGGTGAGTTTTGCGATCTTAATGAGTGACCATCATCGATGGCTCACCCAATCATATAACACATAATTCACACATCTCACTTTATTTCACATTTCACATTCAATACACTTAATTGTTCATATTATGCATATGCAATGCACATGAGACTCACTTTCTATTTGTTACTTTGTTGTGACCGAGTGCCTAAATTGTCCCATATAGGGCTCATTGATAACTGTCCCTTATCCACTTGGGGGATACATGGCTCATTAAACGTTGAGCCTGAGGCTCCGAATCACTTTTGAGCTCGAGGCTCATTTTCACTCGTTAAGCTTTAAGCTCTAATCGTTGGCTACTCTGATCACAACTGCCATTATATTTCATGCATTCATACAATGGAATGCATCACTCATAATTGCATATCCCATTCAATCACTTTCTCATATCATCGGACCTTAGTCTGGCATTCAACATTAAAGTTGAGAATTCACACTTTCATTCATATGCAATTACACATTCCTAACACATTTAACAATCACATTAAGTACACACAATTCATCCAATTCACATTCAAGTAGCACTTCAATATCCAAATCAACATAACAATCATCGGACCTTATGTTCGGAAACCAACATAGTCAATCACATTCAGTAGTCAATTAATACAACATGAAACAAAGCAAACAATGAAGTGAGACCATCTCGGTCTACTCACAATACGCTCCAGATTAGCATTTGCTTCCAAATTCTGGGAACGCCTGAATGCAAACACTTGACTTGCACAACCCATTTATGCAAGACACACATTGCACACGTATAAGTATTTATTTATACACAATTGTATAAATGGACTATGTACAATGCATGCTTAATGGCAATCTCGGATATATTTTCTAGAACACATACTATGCTCATTCCCATTTCATAATTCATATGTGTCTAATTGAACTTAGATTTATACTTCACTTGTACATGATATTTCTAAATTCTCCTTTCAATTTTTACCCTTGGCATGTGTCTAGCTGATTCATAAGCTTACACCTCAAGAACACTTAGTTACTTTATATCATAACTCAATTTCTCGTCATCTCTTTTCTAACTTCATATGATTTCATAACATCCAAATTCTCATCCAATAGGAATCCAATTGAAAATCCCACAATGCAAAATCACAAAATTGATTCTAGAATACTTGAACCCAAGCATTTTCTAAACTTCATGGACTAGAATCCTTCCAAAAATCTAAAAGATTTAAAATGGTCTTACATTGATTCTCCACCAAATGAAGAGATCTTTAACTTAAATGGAAGCTCTTTTCTTCCTCTTCCTTTTTCTCTTCTTGAACAACTTCAAAATCTTTCTTAAAGACTAAGAAGAATTAAACCTTAGCTCAACTCTCTTCTTTTCTCTCAAACCACCAAACTGTCTTTCTCTTTCTCACTCATTTTCATTATTCTCTGCTGGTTATCCTTCCATTTACATTTTTCTTCTTCATTTATAAGCAAGATAACACTTCTTCCAATTATGCCCTTAATGATTGAGAATTGTTCCATTCGCTCTTCCATTTATGCCTTATGTCTTTTATAGTTAAGTGTCTTGCCAACAGTACCCTTGAACAATCTAAAATAACACTTTCTTCCAAAAAAATGTCCCTTATTGTCTTAAATTTCTAATGCCTCCAAAATCATTCAATTTGGCTCAGTGATTCAAAAGATATACTTCAACATTTTTGGACTGCTCTTGTCCATAACAGTATACTATGCACAACTTCCATCTAAAATTTAAACATCTTAGATACTAAATTAGATTCCAATTTCTTCATACCATTTGTAGCTTCGTTCTCTAATTTACCATAAATCAGAAATCATCTCATTTGGAGCTCTATCATTCCAGAAATCTTCAAAATACTGAAGTATGTTCAGTGGAATAACACTAGTTCATAATGTTTAGGAACACACACACTATACCCGGCTCACTTTTTCACTCAATCTTTCTCACTTCATTTCAGATGGCCATGATTTTTTTAGAGATGTAGAGCAATGTCTTACAGGTCCAATGGTTTAAGAATCAAGTCATTTGAGTGTCTAGAGAAGAAGTTATGGCCAAAAGAATCCAATCTGGTTTTATCCTCAATCATATTCAACCTATCGTGGAAAAATTGACATAACTTTCTCTATAGATATTAGATTTAGGTGTTCTTTGGATGGTTTGAAAGAGGACTTAAAGTGCTACAACTTTCATGAAGATCTCAAAGATAAATTCTATCTTTTGAAGGATTCAAAATGGAACAGAAGATATAAGATAAACAGTGCATAAGAAGATGCACAATACATAAGAAGATGAACAGTGCATAAGAAGATGCACAGTTCATAAGAAGATGAACAGTGCATAAGAAGATGAACAGTGCATAAGAAGATGCACAGTGCATAAGAAGGAAGGTTTCTACAGGGTCTTACTCACATCACCAAAAGTTTTGAATCACTAACTACATTCTCCAGAGCATCTCCACTTATAAAGATCATAACTTTCAGATGTCCAAAAATTCCATACCATATATAATTGGAAAGATAACAGAAAGATCTACAACTCTCAAGAAGGCAACTTTGCCAAAATCGAAATAGATCAATCCCAAATTTTCCCCTAATGTTCGAAGACGAATTTTACATTCTTCCATCAATGTACTGCACCCAATTCTTAACTTCATGACAAATTTTGAGATTCTTAGAGACAGAATTTAAATTCAATGTCTTCATAAGAAATGTAGTCATATGTTTCTAGTTTAATCCAAATTAAGAATCATCTCGTTTGGATAACTAGAGAAAAAGTTATGGCTAACAGACCAAAGCACACTTAGTGAACATTTTTCTAGATCACTTCCAATTTTGTTTCTAAATCTTTCCTTATCACAACTCATACCAAGATCACTTTTTCTACTCCCTCTATCTCTCATTTTTAATAAAATCACATTTAACATTAGTTATACCCGGAAGTTGTCAATGAATGCATGTACCACTTTTTTATATACAAACATTCACTATTTATGTGCATATATGCTAACATTATGAATGAGCAAGAAATTGCATTTCCTTAATCTGTCTTTGAGCTCCCATGTACTGAAATTTCGGATCTTAATGGGGACGGGATGTTACAAAGGATGCAAGTTGAAGCAACGGCTAGTTGGAGAAATTAACTATTTAAGAAAGAGCAACAACACTCGTGAGTCAATGAACGTACATAGACTTTCGAAACATTTGAGCAGCATCTATATTCCTAGAAGTTATATCATTCTAATTGTGCCTTAGAAAGTGAAATCACTTTATCAAGAGAGAAATTGTTATTTGAGAACTTAATTTTGATTTTATATTTTTCTGTGAGCTTTTAGAAGCCTATTATACACTTCGAGTGTGGAAGGTTGGAGAACTTTGAAAAATATGTACCCGTGAGCTTGAAAAGGTTCGTTAAATTACTATTTGATTTTGTAATGAAACACTAAAGTTGGATACTTGGAAATTGGACGTATGTCTGGGTTATAAGTTGAAGTAGTGTAAATCAGCTGCATCATTCTTCTCTCTCTCTCCTTATCTTTTATATTTCCGCATTATGATGTGTGTGTGTTCATTTCAGCAAGAGGCTCCTTCACTTTTATAATAGGTCCCTTCTGCTTTCAACTTGCAAGAGGTTCCTTTGAGTTTTAGCAAGCGTCGTCTGTTTTTAAATTGTTTTAACAGGATTCATCATTCAGTCTCCTTTCGTTTAAGCAAAGTCCTATCCCATAAAAGACTCCTATTGCCTAACAAGCTCCTGTCGTTTAAAAAGCTTTATTATCTGACCGACTCCTACTATTTTTATTCATTAACTAGGATCTATTTTCATATGAATTTAAAGTAACTTGTGAAAAAAGAAACTTTAAGTTACACACAATTCACCCCCCTCTTGCATGTGTTTGCTTATCAAAACTTCTTAAAAGCTTTATTATCTGACAGACTCTACTATTTTTATTCATTAACTAGGATCTATTTTTATATGAATTTAAAGTAACTTGCAAAAAAAATTAAGTCACACACAATTTACCCCCCTCTTACGTGTGTTTGCTTTATAAAAACTTCTCAAATATATATCAAATAGGATGCATATTAATCAAAACTTCCCATATATAAAGTAAGGAGCTATTGGTGGTTAATGGCGATCATACACCTATATAATCCCACCAAATCTAAGATGTTTGGGTTTAGATTCGTTTAGATTCAATTTATGCACAAACTCTTAGTCCATTTAATTTATGCAAGGAGGGAGAACATTGAAGTTATCACTAGGAGGGATTTATTCCTATTTTACTGCATATGAGGTAAAGGATGTAATTAAGTATCATCTTTGCATAACTAGTTTGAGGGTATTTTAACATGGACAATTTCATATTCATTGGTGGAGACGTAGTGATTATATACCTAGTGTGTAGGTTAGGAGTGATTTTAGATGATATATACCTCACAATGGTACCCACTCCTATGCTCGTGACTATAATTATCCTTAAAACGATATTAATGATTAAACTGAGGATAAATAACTAAAACCAACATTTTGTACTCTTTGGTAGATTACCATGAGTAGATGAGGAGGCATTAGCTCAAGAGAATTAAGTTGTTAGAGCTAAGAGTGCTTATACTCCTCCACCACCACCACCATTTATATCGATAACTCAACTAGAATTAGCTTACATTGAGATATATGCATTGATTGGATGACACTACGATACAAATCATACAACATATAGGAATGGAGATTCAAACTCCACCAGTACATCTAGAGGAGCCACTTGTGGAAAAGAAGATGAAGCACAACTCAATAGTAGTAGAACATGACAGATTGATGCTTGATGAGCCTAGGGAGGTTAATGAGGCTTAAGTACCAACTAGAGATGTAAATGTTGAGAATGCTTATCTTAAAGAGCCACAGGAGACTATCACATAAACTAAAGTGGAGACTGTCATTCTTAATAATGAAATGAAGACAGTGGTGATGAAGTCCTTTATAGGGAGACTTATAGAATGATGTTACTTGAAGCCCTAGAAGACTAGTGAGAGATAGTGCCATACGTGCCAGTCCACATGCCACCACCACCTTCCCACGACCCTTAATTTCAATTTGTGTATTTTGTTTTTTCTTTTTTACTTGTGTGAATATTCTTGATTAAGTATATACGCTTTTGATATTATTACTTCATTTTGATATAACTTTCTACCAAATTACTTTTTGTAGTTCATTTAGCACTTCAATAACACTCTATAGAATTGATTCAAATCTTAACTTATATATGTCTCATAAATTAGGGAAGCTTAACTCCTTTTTATCTCGTTCCCCCCATCTCATTTTAGTTTTTTTTTTGTATGTTTGGAAATATTGGAAACAATGTTTATTTTAAGTATGGAGGAAGGATCTATAGGAGTATAATCAAGCTTATTAGGTGTTGAGTAGCTCATTAAAATTTAGGGTTTTAGGTTTTAACAAAAAGAAAAGGCAGAAAAGAGAAGTTCTTTAGCTAAGAAACATCTAAAAGTTAATTTAAAATTGTTTTGCATCAATCTTGATCAAGAGTTCATCATTCTTCGGAGATAGAGTAAGGATTCAACAATTCTTTGGAGATTTTAAAATTTTTAAAAATTACTTCTTTATCTTATTTTCTTTATTATTGTTATATGAATATTGTTTGTGTGATTATGAACTAATAAGGACATAGATTTAGGTAGGAAAAACCTAGGATGTGATATACTTTGGTTTATTATTTGATTTAATTACATTTTAATTTCATGATTTATCCATGTTTTTACAAGTGATTGAATAAAAGGTGTGAAAGTGGAAGATTCATTATTTGGTTCATACATCAAGATTTAGGAGATACTATTTATATTTATGATATAGCTTGGATAAAGAGGGTTAAGCATAAGTTTTTTGCATGAAAGTTACAAGATCTTACTAGGTTATAACAAAACATACTAGGAGATTTCATAGAATAAATTAAAGCACTCTTAGGTTATCTAGATTCGAAAGTTAATTTGGTCGATTGACCTTTGAACATGGATTATACATCTCGAGAGAGAATATGATCTAATTTAAAAAAATCTTATTGGTCCAAGAAGCTAGAATAAATCATTAATCAAAGATGATATTGAATTTAGTAAAGTCTTAGGAGAATCTAGCCTAAATATAGTAAATTTATAGTTTAGTATATTCTTAATCATTGCTAGCTACTACCATACTTACCAATGTTAGGTACTATTATACTGTACCTTTGTAGTAAAACAATTAGAACAAATATGGAGGGAAAGAAACTCAACTATCGTAAACACTCAATGAGATAAAAGCTAAAACTAGAGATCTCATCTTCATGCATCATTACAACTTAAATGTAGCACAAGCATTACTAGAAATTGGAACTTATGATTATGATTCCTAAATTTGTAATAGCTACAACATTTAGGTACAACTAGAACTTTTTATCATTCCTGTCAATCTTTCAAGGTCTAATGTAGGAATTTAATGGATATTCTTGTTAACTTGTAAAGTTTCAAGTTACTTCATTATGACTTGAAAAGTTTTAAGCTAACTTGTAAAGCTTTAAGCTTTTGCATAACTTCCTTATATCCTTGTTGGAACCTTTAATACAATTCCTTTATTTTTTTCAAAAAGAAAAACTTTATAGAAAAATAAGTATGAGGTCATTGATTGTTTCATAATAATTATTATATGTGTGTGTGTGCGCGCGCGCATGTGTGTGTTTATATATAAAAGAGGAAGAAAAGCAACAAATTAAATGAATTATATAGGTCCTAGTATTCTAATTCTTCCTTAAACTGGATTCCATTATTCTAGCCCAAATCAACTTTCCCATAATTTTTTTAAAATTTTGAATTCATTTTAGGTCAAATTGGCCATATTTTTATAAAATTTTGTTTCGATACATTCTCATTTATATTGATTTTTAAATATTTCTTATATAAATTTATGTTTTTCTCATCTTTTCCATTCATTATTTTTTTTAATCATGACTTCCTTTAAACTTTCCTAGATCATATGTTCATAATTTTATTAAATTTTATTTTAAATTTAATTTAATTTATAACATTTTTATTTTGTGTTATTCTTTATGCAACTTTCTTATTTTTGTGATTTCCACTTCTTCATATTTTTAAGTTTTCATTCTTTTATTTTATTGATCCATATAGGACTAGTTTTAAGTTGATATTTTATTTTATAAAATTAAATTTTAAATAAAAATTAAAGTATGTTTACATATGCTACGTTCATTATCTTTTCATTATGTTAGATTTTTTTAATCTTGGTTTGATATCACGTCTTTTTATTTTGATTATAATTATTATTCATCTAGGAATAGTTCCTATAAGTTTTTCATTTTTTTCATTTTAGTTCTTGCAATTTTTTGAAGTTTCATAATTTATTTCACACCATTTCTATTTGTTTTCAAATTTTTTGTCTATATTTTTTTCCTTTTCATGTATTTCTTACTATGTTACTACTGTACCAGGTGTATTCTTAGTGCATGGATAATTTTTTAAAGAAATTGTTTGAATATAATTTGATTTGCAAAAGGAAAGAAATTACTTTTTAAAAGAGATATCAATATTTAATATTATTTCTTAAACTTTTAAGGTTGATTATACATATTTATTAAATTATTAAAACTAATTGGAATTATTCACGATCTACAAAGAAGCCTCAAAATGTTCAAGATTTAATAGCAATCAAAAGCCTCTTTCCTACTTCTGCTTAGTGTTGTGTATAATTTTTAAATAAAAAATTTCAATATTTGTTCATGATTGTTGGTTGTCAATCATTTTAATTTAAATGGTTAACTTTAAAATTATGTTGTATATCATTCTTTTACAAATAGTATGTTAAGGTTAGGATGTACTTAAGTTAATTTGCATTTGATGATATTGATAAATAGATTTTTTGGTTTGTTTTATAACTTGTATAATTGATTTAATATCTAATATATTAAATAGTAGGTCAAGTCATGAGTACACCACACACATCTTATTAGGATGCAGGAATGAATATCTTGAGATATTTAAAATGAGCACCTAGAAAAGGTATACTCTATTCAAATCATAATCGTAAAAAGATATAAGCATTTTCATATGCAAATTAGGCAAGGTAGTGAATGATGATCCACTTCAGGTTATTGTGTATATATGGGAGGGAATTTTATCTTTTAGAAGAATAAGAAACAAACAGTGGTAGCTAAATCAAGTGCTGAATCAGAATATAGGGCTATGTCACAAGCTACATGTGAGTTGATGTGGCTAAGACAATTACTTGATGAGATAGGCATCATTTACACAAGTCCAATAGAGCTATGGTGTAATAATCAAACCGCTGTTCACATTGCTAAGAATCATGTTTTTCTTGAGCGAACCAACCACATCATAGTAGATTATCATTTTATAAAAAAAAAAGTTCAACAAAATTTGATTTCATTAAGTCATGCGAGGACCGGAGAACAATTAGCAGATTTCTGTACTAAATCATTAGTGGAGAATTGGGTTGATTATGTATGTAACAAGCTGGGTATGATTAATATTATGCTCCAGCTTGGGGGTGTGTTAACGATGTGATAGTGTTAAGGATGTGATACCATATCCCTTGATTTAACTTCGTTAACACACTGGCACTTGTGATGACAGAAACATGTGAAGCCGTGACTATAACAGAAACTCCACCCATGGTAGTTGCTGGAGTTGTTGGGTTATGTCAAAACTCCTGGGGGTCTTTGATCGCTGCACAGTGTATGAACCCAGCATTTGGGTGAAGAGTTGAAGAGGAGATTCTACAAGAACTGGTGCAAATCTAAGAAGAAAGCATTTTACCATATCTTAAGAAGTTTGAATCTGAAAATGGGAAAATAGATATTCAATCTCAATTGGAGAGCATGAAGAAGTATTGTACTATAATTTGGGTTTTGGCGCGCACCCAGGTAAGCCCTGCCCAGGTCATTTGTTTGGTAGAAATTTATATGTTTTCATTGACGTCCTTTCATTAAGGTTGCCGGAATCCATACGAAATAATTTCGTTTTTTGCTTCTGTAGATAAGAAAAATGAAAGATTTGAAGCAAAAGAAAGCTCATCTGATGGAAATTCGGGTGAATGGGGGGGATGTTCCCAAGAAGGTTTTGCACATAGCTTCTTTGAGAAACCTATTCCAATTGATGCTGTTTTCCAGAAAGATGAGATGATTGACATAATTGGAGTAACCAAGGGAAATGGTTATGAAGGTGTGGTCACTCGATGGGGTGTTACTCGACTTCCTCGAAAAACACACAGGGGTCTTAGGAAGGTGGCTTGTACTGGAGCATAGCATCCTACCACCAGGGCATCATTTACTGTTGCCAGGGCTGGATAGAATGGTCACCGTCATCTAACAGAGATGAATAAGAAATTTACAAGCTTGGGTAATCTGGTCACGAGTCTCATTCTGCAATTACTGATTATGATAGGTTGGTTCTGTCATGTGTTGTTGCCTCCAATGTTTACCTCATCTCTCATCTATTTTATGACGTTTAGAGCCATGGTTGAGTGTGTAATGCTCTTGTGCTTTGGAAAGTAACAGGAATGAGAAAGATGTTACTCCTATGGGAGGATACCCACACTATGGTGTTGTGAAGGAAGATTATGTGACGATAAAGGGTTGCTGTGTTGGGCCAAAGAAGCGTGTTGTGGCCTTGAGGCCGTCATT
The DNA here is from genome assembly GCA_026284465.1 of Erythroxylum citrifolium. NCBI lineage: Eukaryota > Viridiplantae > Streptophyta > Magnoliopsida > Malpighiales > Erythroxylaceae > Erythroxylum > Erythroxylum citrifolium. The sequence goes on from JANKOE010000005.1 coordinate 26,821,712, forward strand.
ATTGAATCAGACATCGAGAGTTGCTTTAGAGGAGATCAAGCTCAAGTTCAATGATACATCCTCCAAGTTTGGGCATGGGAGATTCCAGACAACCCAGGAGAAGGCAAAGTTATATAGGTGAAACTCAAAGCTTGAAATTCTAACTAAGGAGAAAACGTAAATCGCAATTATCTTATGCATTGTTCAATAAATGATTGAATCATATTTTCTGAATTATTATTTTATTTCATACCTTATATATAAAATCTCGTTTTTATCCTAACACTAAATATCAACTCGTTGTAATCACAGATTTAAAAGTTTAATGATTATTTAAGTTAATTTTGGATATAAATAGAAAAACTTAGAGGAAGAACCTTTGGCATAGTAGAGAGTTACTAAAAGGTGTTGAGAGGCTAGACAGAGCATTTGAGTGAATGTACGCACACATAACTAACGTAGATCCTTAGTTCATTGACATGAGCAAAAAAAGGACATTTTGAGTTATATATAGTTATGCTAGTGTAATAGATCAAGAAATTACTTTTGATACACATCATGATAGTTTTCTTGACCTTGAACAATATTTACAAAAGGATATTCTTCACCCGTCATTTAGTTAGATAATTATAAGGACTACTTTTCCCCGTAAAATGAAGATGATATATGGAGGTCTACTCTTCATCCATTAGAAGAAGAAAATAGTGAATTGTTATGTGGATATTAAAGAGTAGACATAGGTTTAAGGGTTGTTTGACTAAATTAGTATAAATCAATTTAAATTACTTGAGATACACATTATTAGTTTTTTTTTTTTTACTTAGAACAAAATTTGTAAAGGATTCCTTTTCACCCATGACAAAGAAGATATTATATAGATGGTTCATCCTATTCAATTAAAGCAAGAAGATATTGAATTTCTAAGTCGAGTTTAGATAGTGAACATTGATTCTCTTTTGGTTAAAGAGGAGTGGACATTGCTATATATATGATTCAATTTGATTCTCTTTTTAACCAAAATTGTCGATATATATATAAATCCAATTTCTTTGAAGATGACAATTACATTTTTTGAAAAATTATGATAAAATACTTCCTTTTAGTTAAAGGGATTGATATTTAGAGAATTTTAAAAAATGGTCCTTATATCCCAGTGAAAGCAATAAATCAAGATAAAGTAAATACTAAACACCAAAGGATAAGATTAAGCAGATCAATGTTGATAAGAGACTCATTACATTAAATATCAAAATAATATACAATTTGTTTTGTACTCTTAATAGAAACAAATTTAATATGGTGTCTATATGTGAAACCACCTATGACATGTAATAAACACTTGAAAATACACATGAGAGCAAAACTCAAGTAAAAGAGAACAAAGTAAGCTTATTAATGCATTAATATGAATTATTTCAAATAGATAAAAATAATTTATTATCTAATATGTATACTCACTTTATTTTTATCATTAAATATCTTAAATGTCTTGAAAAGACATATACTAACTTTAATTGGTGAGAAAAATACTTATTTATTTACTAAAGTTTTAGGATGCAAAGATAACAGTCATAAAAAAGTAGAAGATTTGAACACCTTGTCATTAAAAGAGCTAATTATATCACTCCTAACTATATGAAAAAAAATTAATTGCATAAAGAGAAATTGATCCTACAAGAAGAAATGTAGTTTTTTCTAGCCTCCAAAGACGAGAAAATTGATGATGGGAAAACCTCCACAATTGAGAGTGATTAGGATGAATTAAACCTCACTACAAAGAAATTTAAGAAGTTCTTAAAGAAGAAAAAGGAGAAATAATTGGAGAAGAAGAAGAAGAAGAAAGTACTTAAAATCATATGACATAACACAATTAGTCTAAAAATAAAGTGGGAAGAATGTGCTTTATAACTAACGACATTGAGGTATAATCTTACTCAAATTCTTTTAATGATACTGCTGATTATGATGTTGTGCTTTTATATAATGATCTAGTCAAATTTTTAGAGGCCATTAGTATAAAAAAAGAATAAAGTATCTTCCAAATATAAATAGGTTTTAAAAAGATGTTAAATAGATGCATGTTTGAAAATGAAAAATTAAAATATGATATGGGTGACATGATAAAGTCGAAGAGTATAGTTGTTGTGAATGAAAAAGAGAATAATTTATTATATGAAAATGACACATTGAAGAAGAAGATCAATGAAATATAGATTCATTATAAGTAGTGAAAATCTTCGCTGTATGTTTGGAGCTTAAAATTACTTCAATGATAGGCATGGATTTAATTACACTTATGAAAGTACATCATCCAATGCTAAGATAATTTTTATAAGGGGCATGTATTTACATAATTAGTCATAGCCTAACCTTGCTTTCATGCTAGTAAAATCCCTAATAATGTTTTGATTTAAAAAAACCTTTAGATAATCAAATAAGTATAGCATTTAATTCTACATATGAAAATTTTATTGCCTATACATCATCTTTTAGGTCCCAAGTTAAAGAAATATTTTATAATTTTATGTATAGTACAAAATCTAGGTTTAAATGACAAGAAATTCAAAGTAAAAGTAGGCACAAATTTCATGTAAGGTTATTCCAAAAGAGCATATAAGAATATCATTAAGCTTATTATAATTGTAGACCTTAATTATTTACCAAAAGGTATTACATATGCTCGCAAGCATCATAGGTTATATTTTAATTAAAAATCATGCCATATGATAATTATATGCCAAGCTTCAAAGTCATATAAGGAGAGCTCCTATTCTTTCACATATACAAAAGAGAGCATTACATAACACTAAAACTTTGAATTATCATTGTTTGAATTTTTTTGATGATTTTGGACATATTCGTAAAACTACTCTTTGAATCAATTCTTATTAAATAAGAAAAGAATATAGGCTGAAAAATTCTAAGAATTAACCTTCAAGGACTCATAATTTGTGTGAGCACCTAGAAGCATTAATTTATTTACCTTATAGGTCATTATCAAGTGACTTTAAATAAATACCAACAGTTAATATCAATTATATTGATATCAAATGATAAAAAACAATAGGATCTCCAAAAATCAAGTTTAAAAGGAAAACCACTAAGATCTTTACATAAGTCAAGTAAGAAAATTGATATAAAAGATAAATTGTTGAACTAAGTGAGGGAAAAAAAAGACAATCATTGGTGGTATATAGCCATTTTTCATATTGATCATATTCAGGATATTAACTTGACATATATATTTAGGGTAAGAAGGTATTATTACATATACCAAAAGAGAGAAAGATATGTTGGTATTTGAAATTAGTACATGGCCAACAAAAGAATTATTCTTTGATTTTATATAAGCCTCGAAGAAAATATTGCTCATATGATAAAGATTTTAAAATGGGGGAGGAGTGTCAGTTATCTACTTAATCATTTTGGTGTTTTGCTTCATATAAACCATATTCTTTTTAATATTGATAAAAGGGAGAGAGAATGGTGATATTGAAACTTAATTATTCATATTAATTGACACATGAATTTGTTGTCATCAAAGTCATTTATTTTCTTCGATATTAGCAAATGTTTTTCATCATTAAAAAGAAGAGATTGTTGAACCAAGTGAGGTCTTAACTCATTGTTTTGATGACGACAAATAATAAATGAATTTGTTGGTACTATTAATAGCTATATTATAATGGAATTGAAAAATATGCGAAAGATAAAGTTCGATGAAAGAACAAAGCGAGAAAAGTACTTACTTAAATATTAAGCAATCAAAGGATGAAGCAACGAGAAAAATGGAGAAAATATATCATTCATGAGAGTTTCAAGACAATTTAAGTCAACTAGACCGAACAAAAAAAGAGTAAAGTCATTCAATGTGAAACAATACTTGTTAACTTTATTATAACCTTATCTTGTTCATTTCAACGAATGGAAGTTCAATCAATGCATAATCATTTACTATAAACCTTTTGATGGCTAGAGAGGACTGCTCTACCCTCTCTCTATACTTGCTCTCTTTTGCCTATCTGCTTCTGCTAAGGCTTGTTCCTAGCCTTTTGAATTTGTTACCTCTCTCTTCTTGATATTTTCTTCTTCTCCCTTCCTTTTTTCCCTAATTTCTATTTTCCTTCTATCGAAGCTTGCCTACCTTTCATCCCTCGGTTCTTAATGTCTCTAGACTCTAGTCTCTGGTGACTGAGTTAAGGGCATTTTTGTCTATCCAAACTCCTTTTTCCTGCTTTTTGTCTTATTACTATTTCGAATAATGGTCTTTGAACAACTTTTTCTATTTTTTAACATCTTTCCTTTTCTAGCTCTCACCACAAAATGCAATCCTTTATGCCTACTAGTTTTCAAGCTGACTCCTTGTTGGAGTTCCTTCCTCTACCCTCTCAAACTCAAAGTCAAAGTCAAACTCAAACTCAAGCTTTTATCCCTCAACCATCAACTAAGAAAGCCTATTCTTCCTTAGAGACTAAAAGAAGCTGGAAGCAAGTTATTGGAGAGGACAAAGATTTATCACTTTAATACTCTCCTCCTAAGGACAAAGGGGTAGATTTATATCCTCCCTTAGATGTACTGTAAGCAGGTGCTAGAACTTAAGAGGCTTCACTAATAGGGTTTTTCTTAAGGAAGAGACCCCGTTTTCTTGTACTACAAAAATAGATTGCTTTTGTCTAGAAGAACAATTTCACGAGCTTAAGAGTGCTGGAACCCGATCTGGAAACCGGATCCCAACCGGAAAACGGAAACGAAAAACAAACGAAAACTAATCGGAGCGAAACAAATATTGAATCAAACGGCATTCCGACATCCGAGCACGAGTATCGGATAAAAGTTATCGAGTCGCGCTGGAAACTTTAGACATCCCAATACCGGTATAATTTTTTTTCTCATCTTATTCATCTTAAAACCATTCGCATACTAATCAAAACCATACAGTTTTACCTTTCTATTTTCTTATACATCCATATCAATTGTCCAACTCACTTTTAAAACCCTTTTTACCGAAATTTCGGCAGCATAACGGTTGTGTTTTGACAGCCCGAAAATTTAAACACAAAGAAAACTCACTTCTAATAATATATCCCAATCACAAGGCAACATCGGACCTCCCGTCCGGAATCCAAACACCAGCGACAACACAAGCCTATGTCTAAAACACTTCATAATCTCAATTCAACCAACGCAATCATCTCATTTCATTCATACATAATCACAATCCTATCTCAATTTATAATCATTCACAATACAATATACAATTCCATAATTTACTTA
>JANKOE010000005.1:26927813-26942952 GCA_026284465.1 Erythroxylum citrifolium
TCGGGATCAGTCCACGTCTGCATTAGTGTCGTCCTACTGTTATCCATTTATGTATTCCGAAATTTCTGGAAAATAGTATTTCTACATAGTGGGCCCCAAACGGACTACAGAAATTCTACTGATTGTAATGTATTCACTGAAATGTTTATAAATAAAATTGATTGAGTGTATGTTTACAAATGAAAGTGGACCTAACTTGGTTTTTGGTTGCTGAGTTTTTGAGTGTCCAAAAAAAAACATTTATACTGAGTTTACCGAGCGATGTAGCATGCTACCCTCGCAGGGCACGGATTCAGATATCACCCTCGATGTCGGGTTCGGGTCACGTGGGAGTGGGGTGTTACAATGAACTCCGATTTAGACTCGAAAGTCTTAAGTCCGACTCTATACATCTATTTTTGAAACAAAAGAGCTGTTGTACCTTACTTATAAGAGAGGCTTAAGCTTAAAAATAAAGCTCAAATTTAATCCGAAATATTGTATCTTACTTATAGGAGAGGCTTAAGATTAATAATTATGAGCTCTATTTGATTATTAGCAGATTGTGTTAGCTGTTAGTTGATAGCGAATTAATATAATTGATTTGACCAGTAAATAGTATTAGTTGTTTATTAAAAATATTTAGTAAAATTAATTATTTAGTTATTTACGAATAAAATAACTTATAAAGACATTATTTAAAAAATTTATAAAAATATGAGTACTATATTTTAATAATACACAAAACAATATTACATAAGTTATTTAGCAAGCAAGCAACCTCATGAGCAATTATGTCAATGTGAATCAGATCAATTAGAACAGAATAAAACATTCATATTAGATTAGGGATCTTATCTATGCGTGAAGCACATGGAAGTACAATTGAAGTGAGGGTCAGCTGTAAAACAATTACAAACTAAAAATTCGTTTCCGACTCATTGTAAGTAGGACCAGGACTTTTGAGGGTTAAGATTTTCTTATTCTGTTCAATGAATTTCAGACATTTATTTATGCGAATCTCACGTTTATTTATACAGATTTTACGTTTATTTATGCAAAATTTATACAGAGCTCATATAAATAAATGACTAAAATTTATTGGACAGAATAAAACACCATAAAATTAGACTGAAGATGTTTTCCGAAACTTTTGATGACTTTCGGTTTAGAGATGACTGCGAACCAAAATAAACTACCCATAGTTTAACTGTAACAACCGAAACAGACAAATCTCTTCACTTTGCACTCTCACTTTAGACTGAGGTCCCACCTCAATTTGTACGGCCGAGATCCACTCAGACCCACATGCCTACTTGTTATTACATAACACGAAGATGGAAAAAGAGTTTTCTTTTCACTGTCGTCTGGATCTCTAAAATGCAAATGCTTTGAAGAAGAAGAAGAAAAAACAGGAATAATGGCAAAAGCAAACAGCGAAAGCTCAGGGTCGTCACCTCCACCAACTAACAAGGCAGAGAGGCCGCCATTCCCAAAGAAAACCAAAACCAGCTCTTTTTCTTCTTCTTCTTCAATATCTGACGACACCCACTTCCCTGGCCCTCTCTTCCCGGCCGTCCGCCGCACCTCCGCCTCTCCTCCACCTCCCTCATCCCTTCTCCAGCTCCGGTCCGATCTCCGTGTCTCCATCTGCGAAACTGACGTGCCATCCCCAACCCCAACGAGTTTGGGAAGTAGTTTTGTTGACCATAGTGACAATAATAGTTTCTCTGACAGGGACTGGATGTACCCTTCATTTTTGGGTCCCCATGTGGTTAGGAATCGGGTTACGTTGAAGGGTCGCCGTGGGACTACCAATAGTACGAAAATGGAGGAAAAGGAGAGGGAGAAAGAGAAGGAGAGCTTTGTTGGTGTGACTAGACCTTCTGTTGATATTTCGATGAGAAAAGATGATAAAGTGAAGGTTGAAAAGAAAGTGAAGGAGCCGACAAGTCAAGTTCTGGCGTCTCAGTCGAGTTCTGGGTTTCTGTTTAGTTCAAAGGCAACTCAGGCTCAATGGTTGAGATTTTCATTTTCCTACTATCTGGTATTGTCTCTTAAAGCGCCTGGAAAATTTTCATTCATTCCGCCTTTTTATCATAGGAAATGGACGGGAAATAGACTTACAAAAGGAATGCTTCAATCTTTGTAGTTATCTAACAAAAATGTTGCTATAGAGGGAAAAAAAAGTGAATTTGTATATTCTTCAGGGATTTTGGTTTCTAAATCTGGAAAGGCTACATATTTCGGAGTTCAATTTCTTGTATTAGTCTACTGGTTTTGTGGTAAAGTGCTTCTAGGGATTGGCTTGTTTAGTTAGTTTGTTTCTAAGATTGAGTTGCCTTTTATAGCTTTTTCCTATTTTTGGCTTCGTTTTGAATTTTCATTTATCTCTCTTCGTACAACCTCCTTGTTACTCATTACTATGTGCTAGGCTTTGAACTTAATGGATAAGCAAGGACCCAAGTAAATCTGTACATAACTTTCTGTATCATTTGCTTCTCTTTCTCTTGTTCTTTCTTTACTGTTGATAATTCCAAAATTTTGAAAGGAATAACCAAGAAGATGCTTATCTTTTGTTACGGAGTTGTAGTTGGTTCATTGCTTAGAGATTGGGTGACTAACCTAATAAAATGAAAACTACAAGGTAAAGGTTGGGTATACGTTTAGTTTAGTTTATTTAGATGAGTGGAGGGACATTAATGGATGCTAAGAATTGCAATTTTTCCAATTTCTCCATGTTATAGGAAAGCATGTTGACTGCATTTAATGCCCAAGTACTGATGATTTCGTGTCTCCTCTTCCTTGCAGCTCTTTAGTATATTATCTGTATCTTATTTGTCTTACCTGCAAAATAAAGCGTGGAAACTTGAGGTACAGAAGTTCTAGTTCTTGCTCAAGTTTGATACTGCATTTTACAAATTTTCATAAATTATGTTTGGTGTTTTATGGTCCTATGTTCTTAGGTGTAGCTCTTTGACTTGCAGGATGAAAATATTAGTCTTCGCAAACAGTGTACTGAAAATGGTGTTGGACGTGACGGCTTCAAAGTTTTGCAGTCTAATGAGTATAGTTCATTATATATTGGAAATGCTGACAGTAGATCTGTTGCTTTGTACACTGTACTATTTACACTTGGAATGCCATTTTTGTTCTACAAATACCTTGATCATCTTCCCCAAGTAAAGACTGTTTCGAAGAGAACAGGTAAAATTAAGGAAGAGGTTCCCTTGAAGAAGAGAATTGCATATATGGTGGATGTGTGTTTCTCCATTTATCCTTATGCAAAGCTGCTAGCTCTTCTCTTTGCAACCTTCTTTCTTATTGGGCTTGGAGGCTTGGCGCTATATGCAGTCAGTGATAGTAGCTTGGCTGAAGCTCTTTGGCTTTCTTGGACATTTGTGGCTGATTCAGGAAATCATGCGGATAGGGTTGGGACTTGGCCAAGGATTGTTTCTGTCTCTATAAGTTCTGGAGGCATGTTGATATTTGCTATGATGCTTGGACTTGTTTCAGATGCTATCTCGGAGAAGGTAGATTCACTGCGGAAAGGAAAGAGTGAAGTTATTGAAAAAAATCATGTCCTGATTCTTGGATGGAGTGACAAATTGGTAATTAAAAAACTTATTCTAAACTCTGAATCCTTGTTCTTTTTCCCCTTTGCTTTTAACGTTTCCTTCCTATATTTAGTGTTGAACCTCATGTAGTACTGCAGTCAAATTTAGATCCTATATTACATTTGATTCGTACAAATTTCACAAATTCTATTTTCAAATAAATTTCTGGTGCTGATATCAGTCATCGGTGGAGGGTGTAAATAATGATCAGTTTGTAAATTGCTTCTTATTAGGAGTCTGTTACTTTTTCAAGTCTATTTCTGGTGTGATATCAGTCACTGGTAGAGGGTGTAAAGAAGTGGTGATTTTGTAAATTGCTTCTTATTAGGAAACTGTTACTTTTGCTACCCATTATCTCTTTCTAAGATATTGATTACAGTTTCTATTATGCTGGGTAAATTATGTTGCTGATGGTATGTAAAAAATGACGCTTATTTTTGGTTCTTCATATTCGTCTCTTTGTTGTTTAATACCTTTAATTTAACTAAAAGCTATGGCATGTAATTTCACTATGTCTATTTTCCCGTTGCAGCTATACTTTTTTCCTGCTCTTTCTAGGATCAAAATGTCACATCATTATTGGTATTAATATTGCAAAAGTGATGCTTTGTTAGGGTTCACTTTTGAAACAGCTTGCAATAGCAAACAAGAGTGTTGGCGGTGGAGTGGTGGTTGTACTTGCAGAAAGGGACAAGGAAGAGATGGAGATGGATATAGCAAAACTAGAATTTGACTTCATGGGAACTTCTGTGATATGCAGAAGTGGTAGTCCTCTAATATTAGCTGACTTAAAGAAAGTATGCCCTTTACTTTTTTAGTACTTGTGAAAAATTCCTTTTAAGGCTCTAGCATTGCATTGATTCTTGTATATTTTCCAATCTAAGGTTTCAGTTTCAAAGGCACGTGCTATCATTGTATTAGCATCTGATGAAAATGCAGATCAGGTTCTTTCACAAAATTTTACTTAATTCTGAGGCTCATAGTATGCCTTTCACTAGACTGAAATTACATCGTTGTTTCCAGAGTGATGCCCGTGTCTTAAGAGTTGTGCTCAGTTTAACAGGAGTTAAAGAGAGTTTACGGGGTCATGTTGTGGTAGAGATGAGCGACCTTGATAATGAACCTCTAGTAAAGCTTGTTGGAGGGGAACTTATTGAAACGGTTGTTGCGCATGATGTGATTGGACGTTTAATGATCCAGAGTGCCCTACAGCCTGGCCTTGCACAGGTTAGAAATGAGTTTTAACCCTCTGGTGTTGGAATCTTGGGTATTCAGTATTCTTGGGATCAATAATTATAGAAATTTCCCATCTCCCGTATCAAACTGAAATTTTGTTAATGGTAGAATGCTGCATCCTATCCACTGTCAACATAGCAAAACTATTGACTTATGGCTTTATCAGAACTTAGATAGGTTTGTATTGAGAAGATAGAGGGTTTTAATGCAGCCTGTGTGTATTTTCATGCTTATGATTTGATCACAAATTTGAATTTCCTTTTTACCATTTTCAATCAGATTTGGGAAGATATATTGGGGTTTGAAAATGCGGAATTTTACATAAAAAGGTGGCCTCAGTTGGATGGTCTGCAGTTTAAAGATGTGCTGATATCATTTCCTGATGCAATTCCTTGTGGAGTTAAGGTCGCTGCAGAAGGTGGGAAGATAAAGTTGAATGCAGACGATAACTATATCCTAAAAGAAGGGGATGAAGTTCTTGTAATAGCTGAGGATGATGACACTTATGCTCCAGGTCCTCTTCCAGAGGTTATCTTTCTTTTGACACTTCAAATGGAAAAACTGGTTCTTCAACTCAGAGACTTCTCTCGTCTTTGAAATTTTGAATACAAGAATATTCCTGTTATGGACAAAAAAAATGGGAAGTAATAATTACAATTGGTTATTCCTTTCGTGACATTGATAAGTTGATTGTAGAGTAAAAAGAATAACCTAGTGGTGGGCATCCCCTCCCTTGTCCAAAGGGGCTTTGAGTTCAATTTCTTCCTTTCATCGTCTGCCAAGGAAATGAAAAGGAAAAAGATTTAGATTCATTGTAGTTGGTGGATCAACAAATTGCAGATCATTTACTCTGGCAAACTTTCTAAGCGCCATGCCTTCAATCTTGAGTTCCATAGATCCCCAAGAGTCTTAATGGGGTTTATTTTGAGATCTTCTCAAAACATTTTATGTTGTTCTCGTCATGCAAGAATATTTCTCCTATTTTAGAAAGAATGTATCTTCTGTTTTTGGGGAGGGAGGGAGAATGGTCCCAAATTTGATGACTGATCCATCAGGATGTGCATACAGTTGTTTGTTGTTAAAGAGTAATTGTTTCTTGACATGTATATTCTACGCATAAACAACTTATATCAGCCTCCGTGACTTATAATAATACATGACGTCTCCTTTGTCCAGGTCCCTAGAGGTTCTTTTCCTAAAATATCTGATCCTCCAAAGTACCCTGAAAAGATACTATTCTGTGGCTGGCGACGTGATATTGATGACATGATAATGGCAAGTTTTCATGCAATATATGATCCTTCATGTTACCTTATTATTCACCCTTTTTTTGGTGCATTAGATGGTTAATGTATTCATTTCACATCAGTAGCATGGAACAGGAGAACTGATAAAATTTTCAAAAGTTCTGACTTGATGTTTGTCTGCGCTGACATTTCTCAGGTTCTAGAGGCATTACTGGCTCCTGGTTCAGAATTGTGGATGTTCAATGAGGTCCCTGAAAAAGAAAGAGAAAAGAAGCTTTCGGATGGTGGGCTTGATACTTCTGGACTGGAGAATCTAAAACTTGTTCATCGGGAGGGAAATGCTGTCATTAGGCGGCATTTAGAATATCTTCCTCTAGAAACATTTGATTCTGTAAGTTACATTGTTTTTGTTCCTACCCGCAGTTCTCCTCAAAACTAGAGTGATAACAACTTTTCTGGTGAAATTTAGACATTTGGTGCTATGAGTGAACTCATTATAGGACACACCATTAATGACAAAGGTACGTGGGAGTAAGGAAAATTTGCACCGAGTTACGTCTGAGAGTTAGTGTTTGGCCACTTCTGATTGAATGGAACTTAGACCTTCAAGATAGCATAAACTGTTAAATAAATTAAATTTCTATTCCTTTAGTTCTTTAAAACACCAGTTTTCATAATGAAACCACTGATTACGAAGAAGAAAGAAAAGTTATAGAATGAGGAACAAAACTGGAGATGTGACATGGTTACAGGCTTATTTGGTATCTGCTAGAAGATGTAATGATAAAGTTTAATGTAATAGGTCTGGTTTTAAGATGAGTTTGAACTTCTCTATTTTGCCAGTATGGATAAGCCTAAGGGGACTGCAATTATCAATATATGTAAAAATAAGAGAATGGACAATGGGCTTTGAGAACTAACAACCCAGAACAACAGAATACGAGATGCTTGTAATACCTTTGCATTTGTAAATGCTTTTAATACCTTTGCATTTGTAAATGACATAGTATCCCCATTTGACCAATGTGGGGGTCATTTGAAACTTTTTCAGTAATTAGATCATGTGATGTGAATCTCATCTAAGATTATTCTTTTTCTTATGTAAGCTCAATTCTGGACTGATTACTAACTCTTAGAGGACAGATACTAATTCTTGCAGATGAATCGTTAGAGGACTCAGTTGTGCATTCGGACTCAAGATCTCTTGCTACTCTTCTCCTTATTCGGGATATACAGGTACTAACGAGATAAAGCTATAATGGATAGTGTGTCCTTTTTGAGCATATAAAAGAGTGCTTCACATGCTTTGCCATTCTTCTTTCTTTGGCTGTAAAACCTGATTCTACACTTTCGGAAGTATTTGTACTGCGTTATGTGCTTATACTTGGTTACTCATAGGTTAAAACTTGAATATCCAAAGTAGTTTTGTGATTTTATAAATGTGCTTGAGTGTGTAATAATCAAAGCTGCTCCATGGTTGCAGTCAAAGCGACTTCCTTACCAAGATATGAAGTCATGTCCTTTACGGCTTTCAGGGTTCTCTCACAGCTCTTGGATCCGTGAAATGCAACAGGCTTCTGACAAATCAATTATAATTAGTGAAATCCTGGATTCTAGGACTAGAAACCTTGTTTCTGTATCCAGGATTAGTGACTATGTTTTATCAAATGAATTGGTTAGTATGGCACTGGCAATGGTGGCTGAAGACAAGCAAATAAATCGGGTTCTTGAGGAACTGTTTGCTGAGCAGGTAACGTTAACGCTTTATCCCATTCCAAACTTCATCATAGTTACTGGTTTCCATCGTAGTTGAATTTGTCTTTTAGTTGAATTAAATTTTCTCTTGATGAAAGCATATACCACGATAGAATGCTTGTGTTGACTGAATGGATTTCTTTGTTCTAAGTTGGTCTGCCTAAAATTTCATTGCCTAGCCTCTTTGGGGATAGTTTAATACCATGATAAAGAGCTAATAAGTTGTTTGGCTTGCACTGATAACTAAATGAACGCTTAGATTGATCAGAAGAGATTTCAAATTTGGCTATCAAAATTATGTTCTACAATTTGGTTTGTCAGTCATATACAGTATATGCAAACTAGGAATATGCCGGATGAAATAGAATATTGGTGTTATTTCAATTGGGTCTGTAGGGAAAACAGTATTCAAATGTAGGATTCCCATTCTCTTTATGGAAAATATTTAAGATAAATATGGAATTTTGATGAAAATATGGGGAAATGTGTAATTACAACCTAAGATGTGTTAAATTCTGTAACCTATATAGTTTTGATATTTTCTGTGAGGAATGCTTTAAATTACTGGAATTATTATTGATGAAGTTATGTTCTTATGCATGCATGATTTAGTTTAGTGTTTCTGAGTGCAGGGGAATGAAATGTGTATTAAACCAGCAGAATTCTATCTGTTTGACCAGGAAGAGCTGTGTTTTTATGACATAATGGTTAGAGGCCGGCAAAGACAAGAAATTGTATTTGGATACCGACTAGCAACTGCAGATCGTGCCATAATTAATCCCCCGGAGAAGTCGGTAATAAGGAAGTGGTCAATTGATGATGTTTTTGTTGTCATCTCATTGGGTGAATGAATGGAAGTAGCTGTGGTATGTACTTCGCTAGTTTGTACATTCAATTTAGTCCTACCATTGTCTCCTCTTCTTCTCTCATTGATCAGTGCATTATCATTCTGAGCTCAATTTTGTACTCTGGAAGCCCTTACTTAACATAGGGGAATAACAGCTTCGTTCAGAAGCGTGATTTGGCAGATGTGTATGTGTTGTACAATACCCAGTTTCTGGCTTGGTAGATGTGCTGTGGCATTGTATAATAGTGTCAAGAAGAATGAGTTGAGCTAGACTATATAAACTTGTTCCTAAGGCAAGTTTTGCCACTCCTATCAGTGTACAAGTTAGTTTCTTTTGTTTTGTTTTTGTTCAATTTGATTGGACTTTTTGTGCCAAATTTTCCTCTTTCCCCTCCCTGTGTTGCCTCCACTGAGCCAAGGGCAAGGTGGTGCAAGTTGTGGCAGTACTTCTGGTACAATTGTATCTTGGCTTCATCAAGGTGTTGCAAGCTGAAAATATGATGGATATAATCCACATTCTGCTTGATGTAACCTATTGTAAATACGAAAGGATGAGAGCCCTGTTTCAAAGGGATTTAAGCAAGATTCTATTTTGTTGCTAGGCTGGTACTTGGTGAGTTAGCCATTCCTTTTGCTAACAATTTTTCTAATCCATTGAAACAGCCTTTGACATTGATATTTGTTTTTTTGTAAATTTCTCGTATTTCTTTCAATCTATAAATGCTATAAGCAGAGCAACTCGAAGCTACCAAGACCCTTTAAAATTTTTAAAGCAGACCCTTTAAAATTTTTTGTTGGTTCTCTATTCACTAAAATACTAAACATTGTGGTTATGGCATGTTGATCAATCTAGTTAATGAATTTAGTAGAGAAACTAATATGACCATTTTGTACATGTTTGTAGGTGCTAAGATTGTTATGACTTAACACCTCTATAGCCTTTTTTTATTTAATGATATGATAATCTCCTACGTTTGGTTCATTGTTGTGCAATTAATGATTTTGAGGAGTAATCACAGATTTGAGCATAATTTTAGTTATCTGATTAAGGTGATTCTAGAGGCATTGTAAAGATAACTCAAGAGACACAATTTTATAAAAGAATTAGAACAAAACCATCCCAGACATGAAGCAAAATTTGCATTGGAATCATCATGAACTGCACCCACAAACTTCTAGAATAAGACCCATTGGTCTTGAAGTGTAATATACATCAGTTCTTATAACAAACACTTCAAGGATATATGTAATTATAAGTTTAATTACCATAAAATTCTATTATATAATCTTAGCCTATAAAATTACTTTCATTGTGGGTCTTTGTAGAGGACTTTAGAGGCTAATGATAATCTCCTTCATCAAAATAATTTTGTAGCTTTAAGGATTATTTGCGTCAAGGAGAGATTTAGAGAAAGATATGGAAGAGTCTATGACAAATTTTCTAGTTCTTTCTTTTGTGTTAAGATTGTTTTGTTTTAATTTTATTTTTTATGTTTAATAATTGAATCTTTAGCTAGGGTTAGGGATATATTTTGTGATGAATCTTTTGATTATTAATAAATTATTTGATATCTATTTGATTGCATTTATTCTCTTTGTTCTTAATCTTGGATTTATACTTAATTACTATAGACTCAATCATAGGGATTGAATGAAGGATCAATAGGTGAAGTATAATTTATGCACTAGAAGAATAAAACTTTAGCACTAGAGAACATTAGTATCCTAAGCTTTAGTGGTAATCAAATATATTAACTATACTTAGGAATTTGATTCGGTTGAATTGTACCATCAATAGGTGTTAGTTTCCTAATATACTTGTGTGCCTCGATTACAGGAATATATATTTTAGGTTTATTGTTATTTCAATGTTTGATAATTGAAAGTCTACATAAGTGAATCTCGAAGCCCTAATGTTTGTCTTCTTCATTTTGTTACACTAGTTCAATTATCTTGTTTGCATTAGTTTATCCATTTTTTTATATTCTTAAATCTTGTTTATTTCAGTGTTTTCATTTAGCTAGGATTAATATACATAGTAAGATAGCTTTGGGATCAACACTTTGGATTTACTTTGCTTTTAATAACTTGATATAATTGACTTTGTACACATGTAGATTTAATTAATTAAGTTTTTTGGCACCACTTTTGGAGAATTGTTCAATTTTGTTTTATTAATTCTAGTTTTATTTTTAGTTTCTTCTGTTTGTGTGTAATTTAGTTCTCTTTCATGTTGCATCGTTAGGGTTGACATTACAATGATGCACTTTTAGATCTGGAAACACAAATTGATGATCTTTCAAACTAGATTAAGATATTAATGAAGAGTTATATGGGTTATAATGAGGCATGCTATTATTGTGGCTTGTATGAGTATTGATAAATGCATATTTAACCATGTTTTACTACATATTTGATGTATTTTTGCTTGATATTTTATATTTTTATTGTATATTTGGTACTTAATTTGCTCCAAGTGTGTTTATAAATTATAATTGCCTTCACGAATTAAATGAAGAAGAATTCAAATGAAAACACGGAATAAAACAAAGATTTGAATTCAAGAAGGGATACACAGTTGTGCATCAACTTGTGTACTTCTCTCAGGCCATGTAGAATCGCAAATTATAGACATTTTGGGTTATATATGGACTAGTACACGACCATATTCAGACCGTGTATCACCCAGAACCCTAAAAATTACTATAAAAAGAAGTGTTCGAAGGCAAAATAGAAGAGCAAACATTCAGAGGCATTTAGAGACTTTAAGAGGCAACTCAATGGGCAATTTTGATCTAGAGAAGTGGAAAACATGAAGAAATCATCAAAGATCCAAGAGAATACAAGATCAAACCTCTACTTTACAAAGAATATTTGATGGGAGATAAAAGGGGGATCTAGAATTATGAACCCTTTATTTTTCTATTTTTTTCTGTTTATGTTTGATTTTGTTTCCTATCATGTGTAACTAAATTTCTTTAGTGTCTAGGTAAGATGAACCTTATGTTTATGCTATAACATGTTTTGATTCTTTTATTTAATGTAATTGTTTTGACTGATCTAATGTGATTCAATTGCGTGTTTAAAATATGTTCTAATTAGATCCTAAATATTGTGCATAATCTGACTTCATAATATAAGGATTGAGAAATCCTTGAATGAAT
This sequence comes from Erythroxylum citrifolium, assembly GCA_026284465.1. NCBI lineage: Eukaryota > Viridiplantae > Streptophyta > Magnoliopsida > Malpighiales > Erythroxylaceae > Erythroxylum > Erythroxylum citrifolium. Next base: position 26,939,659 of record JANKOE010000005.1, read on the forward strand.
AGATATATTGTAATTGGAAGGAGTTGATTGCAATCCTAGAGATAGGATAACATCAATTCTTTTGATTAGGGTCAAACCTAATAGCGGAATTCACAATTCGGTAAAGCAATTTTATAAAATTTAACCTAAGTCATTCAGTTGATAATCTTAGGATTAGTTGTTATTAGACTAAAGAGAGCTATTAGTATACTATAGGAATTTTCATAGTCCAATAGTCAATAAAATAATTACATAATATAAGATCACTAGTTAAGGATTTTAGGGGGATTCGTAACCTATACACTAATTTTTGATATCGATAAGTTTTTAAGTGATTTCTTGTTTCTCTGTTCAATATTACTGCCTATTTTACTTTATTTGCTTAAGTTTTATTTTCTTTAATTAAAAACCAAATCAAATTCGTAGACTAGATAATAGGATAACAATAAATACTAGTATTAATCGTCTTCATGGGATCAACCCGTACTTGCGGTACTAGCTATAGTTACATCGTGCTTTTGTGGATAATTCATAATTGACACGCTTAAAATAAGTCAATCAAGTCTTTGGCACTGTTATCGGAAACTTTGATATTAGAAACACCTAAACGCTATTACTCTAGTCATTATTTTTTGTATTTATTTTATTTTATTTTTATTGTATGTTATTATATGTTATTATATTTCTGGCTTGTTCATATAATTATCTTTGAACTTGTTTACATTCACAGTGTGTTGGTGGCTTATTTTAGGAATTGAGAGTTAACTTTATAGTCATAACTCACAATGAATAGATGGAGTGGATAGTACTTTTATAGAAGCCAAATTATGTCTTCGCAAGCTGTAACATTACCATATGGGAGAGGGAGGTTTCTCTATATGTTTTCGGAGGCTTAATTGATGTCTATGTTGTGTTGCGATATTTGTGGGAGTACTTATTACAATTATAAACCTCGTACACCAACCTATATGTGAGAGCAATTAGGCATATACAATCAATCTCAAGGTGCAACATATGAGAACAACTATAATTCAAAATAGAACAACTCTTACACTTATGGATGGAATGATTATGCTCTAAATAAATATTTGCAATACTAAGCACCTCAAGTTAAGGAGCCAACTCTGGAAGATATAATGGTCGATTTTATTCAAGAATCAATCATGAGGCATTAAGAAATAGAGACTTAGATACAAAATATAATGAATCAGATTGACCAACTGGTAGGGATAATAGCCAACGAGATGCAAGAGAGTTTGCCTATTTCTATTGAAACAGATCCTATAGAATGTGGAATGGAAATTACCCTGAATAGTGAAAATGAGCTCCCAGAAAAAGAAGAAAAGGAAAAGAGTATTTCAGACAAATTATTAGAACTCCTTACAAAAGTGAAAGCTAACTGACAAGAATTTGATAGAGAAGAAAAGATAAGGGTTGGCTTCATGAATGGAGTGACATTTTAAGAAGAGCTTTCGAAAGAAGAAGACAAGGAAAACTCCATTTAAGAAGAGGAGGTAAAGAAGTGGTAGGAGGTAACTAAAGAAGATGATCCAGAAACCTTTGTCCAGGAATAAGTAGAAAAAGCGTGGACAGAGGTGGTTAAGGAACTAGCAAAGGAACCAAATCAAGAAACTACTGATAAGACATTGGTAGTTACCTTAAGGGTTCCCACTTCCTCTAAGATAAACTGCTTGTGTCAACCAAAGATTCAAGGAGTTTTATTCTCCCTTATTTTATTAATAGCTTGTCATTGAAAAAGGTATTAATGCATGTGATTGGATTTATTAATTTGATAAATTATGCCCTTATTACTATCTTACAATAGGTGGCTTACTTATAGGCTGCAAAACACTTATATAGAGAAATGAGTGGAAGCAAGCCACTAATCATAAACCTAGGATGAGGGTAAAAGTGCATGATATATTAAGCTATCGACAATAAACAAGTGTTGCATCGGAGGTAACCCATGAATTAGAATATATTTTATTTTATTTTATGTTATTTTATTTTTATTTTTATGTTTTTCGTTTTCATTTTGTTAATTTTATTTTCTTTTATCTTTTTATCCATTTTCTTTATATTTTGCAAGGATGTAGTCTCCTATTGGATGGATCATAAATTTAAAAAATTGTCTTATTCATGAAATTACCAATTTAACCGTCTCACTTATTTTTAAATGCTTATATTGTGTTCATTGAGGACAATGTATAAATTTAAGTATAGGGAAGCGGTTAATGATTTTTAACGATTTATTTAAGCTTATTATAATCTTGATTATTAAATTTTATTAACTAATATTCTGAATTGGATGAAATCTGTCCATGAATATCGTATTTCATTATTGAATATTGAATTGAATTAGTATAGAAAAGAACGCGATTTAGAATAAAATTGCTTTTATAGGTGATAATCTTTATTATTCATTGAAAGAATCAAATTGAATGAAAATTGCATACTATTTACACACGTATATACCCGTCTTTTTGTGAGATTTTAAGTCTAAGAGTGAATTTCAAAATTTTAAAGCTCTTTTATCCTGTTATGTGTGTTATCATGCATTGTAGATTGATTCTAGAACTTACTTTTATTATACATATTAAGATCATATTTGTTAAATTAGAAGCATTGACATGATGGAGACACCTAGATTCAACAATTTGTGTAGGCCTATTTCTTTGAAAATTACCATATCCATAATTTTATCCTTTAAGAATAACCAAGTTAAGTCTTAACCTTTTTTATTGATTATATCCACATATTAACCTTTATCCTATTTTTCTTTGAAGCCTTTTTATTGTTTTATACCTTGAATGTTACTTAAATTACATGGTTGTTTGAAACTTGAAATTTTTTTGAAAGTTCCATTATTTCTTTAATTTGGTACTAAATGCTGGAAATTGTTATTAAAAAATGAGCATAAAAAATGTGAATAAGTATAAGGTACCAATATAATTGCAATAAAAGGGCCTGAGTAATTATATACAAGTTTATTGAAACATACATAAACAATTTTCATTTCCAACAATCACAAAACATATACGATTGGGTTTTCGTACGGTACTGTATCGATACCAATCAATACCGAGTACTGTTTCGGGTAATTTTTTAAATTTATGAAATAGTCCTTGATTTTTTTTAAATTTGCAAACATAGTCTATTGGTATATTATACAGTTGTACTGTATACTTTATGAGTTTATATTAATTATGCCTCCAAAATTTATAATAATAAATAATAATCACAATTAATATGAACTAACAATAATTTTTAAATATTTCACATATAAATAATAACCACAATTAATATGAAAAAAAA
>JANKOE010000005.1:26944603-26955202 GCA_026284465.1 Erythroxylum citrifolium
TGATTTGAGGCGAGCAGCAATGTTCTCTCCTCCTTCAGACGTTCAGTTGCGACGACGACGTGATGCGATGGTCCTCGTGGAGGAGGTTGAAGATAGTGGCGTGTTTAGAACCTCACGTGGAGGATCCAAGGATCTCTGATGCTGGTGTGGATCGAGAAGGAAGACAATAGTTGTCAGGGAAGGAGCAACACTATCGGAGATGGAGAGGAGAATGGGAGAGAGAGAACGATGGTGAGTCAAAGTGAGAGTAAGTAAGAGAGAGTGAAAAAATGAGAAGAAGCTTCGAGTGTGGGAGAGTGAGGCACACAACAGATAGGGGGTGTTTTTAGGTTTAATTTTTTTTAAGGGGGTTAGGTTTAAATTTTTTAAAATTTGCAAATAAGTTATTACTATTGTTCAAATTTATAATATTGAACGAACAATATCGGTAACGACTGGTATCTCTAGCCGATGTCAAAATAATAAATACCATTCTATTTTTCGGTCGGTACGTTACATACCGGCCTATATGAAATGATATTTGTTTCCTTGATTATAGTACCCCAAATTCTACTAAAATTTTGAGATTCGTTTCTAATTAGTAATTTATTAAATAATTCACTTATCAAATATTATTTTGTATATTATTATACAAATGATGAATTTTTTTTAGTTTACATCTAAATTAAAACTTTTTTCTCAAAATTTTTGGTACACATATAAATTCACTTAATTTATTTATAAAAAATAAAAATCCAATATAAATATATAAGCCTTATCATATAAATCGAAACACAAAATTTTGGGATAAGTTATAAAATAAAAAATTCTTTTCTCCAATACGTTAAGAAATTTTTAAAAATTTAGAAACTTTTTTATAAATTTAAAAAATTTAAAAACTATTTTATAAATTTAAAAAATTATTCACGACGATGTCCGTTATTAACCGTACCGATACATTAATATACCAGAACTAAATTCGATAATACGATATTCATATTCTAAACTATACCCTGTATTAACCAGGAATAAATCTGGTATCGGGTAATCGTAATATTGCCAATAAGTTCTCGTCTCCGTCCCACCACCTCTCAGTAACTTCATACACTTAGCCTCATGTCGACGCCGTTAGTCGGCGAGAATGCTGGCCCCAATAAGAAATCCTGCAGCGAACCCTCTTGTGGCGTGCATTGCTCTTGTAACTCCGATTCATCCTCCTGCCCATCTTCTTCTTCTCCTCCTTTGTTGGTTTCACTCCACTCGGAGAAGGCTCGGAGAGTTGTTACTGCGTCGATGAAAGGGTTCTCAATCGGGGCTGGTCTCAAAGGTGGGCTGGCGCTGTTCTCAGTTCTCGCTAGGCTGCGTCGCACCAGATCCTCACCTAAGGTCCAAGTCTTTACGAGTAGCGAAGGCATAGCTTTAACTGTGAAAGAGGCTCTAAGATACGGGCTCTTCCTTGGGACTTTCGCTGGCACATTCGCTTCTATTGACGAACTTATTGCTTCCTTAGGAGGTCAGCATAGGTACATATAATCAGCTTTTTAATGAGTTATGTATCTTTGTTCAATTGTGCAGAAATGATCTGGAGTTCGTGTTGCGTTGTTTTAGGACTGGTAGATGGAGAGCTCTAGTGGCAGGATTGATCGCTGGTCCTTCTATGCTTCTTACTGGCCCCAACGCGCAGCACACAAGCTTGGCCATTTATATACTCTTACGAGCTGCTGTTTTGGCCTCCAGATGCGGAATCAAGAGCAACCGATTTGGTTACATTTGCAAGCCTCTTACTTGGAATCATGGGGACATTTTTCTCATGTGTCTGTCCTCTTCCCAAATATTGTAAGTTTCTACATCATTCGGGCCAACGAATTCGTATTTCAACTGTCTATTACTGTACTGATGCTGGGGTCTGAAGTGGTGACTCATTCTCGTTCTCTAACAATGGTAAGATAGGCAAAGTTTTGCTGAACTTTGCTAAACTTGTGACGACGAGACACGGCTCCGGTAAACTTGTCTAAAGTTGTGAGAGCATCTTATTTTTTGTTTTTGGGTCAGAATTTCTTCAGCACTCGCAGTTATTATTTCTTAACGGATTATAATGCTCAAAAGTGAATATTCTGTCTGGACTTGCATGAAAATTTTTCCAAATAGGATTGACTTCATCTTTTCACACATTATGATTGAAGATTGATCAATACTGTAATGTCTAGAATTATTTTTTAAATTAAGGACGTAATGGATTTATCCCTGTCTGATATTTGTGTTAGATTTAATTTGTGGTTTAATTTTGCTGTATAGATTTGAGACTATTATTGATAAAATAGAAGCATGCATTTCTCAGGTCTGCTTATATATTGAAACAAGAGAGTTTGCCTCCATCGTACAAGTCCTTTCTGAACAAACATGGTGGAAAGGATCTTTCCATCCTTCAAGGTTTGAAAGACATAGCAAGTGGCTTGCCTTTTACAAACTTAGAGGTGATAGAGGAATATTACAAATCAACAGGTGTTGATATTAAACTCGATCCAAAAATGAAAATTCCCTGCCCGGTATGATTTATTTCCCTTCTAGATTTCACCAAGGTTGATAATATTTTAATGCCTATTAAACATTTGGTTCTTTTCCAATTTTTTTCCTTTTCATCTTCAAGGAGAGATGTCCCATGTTTTTGTAAACTTGGGAATTCAACTTTTTTCCCGTACTTTTTGGACACTGAAATTATTTTGACTATACTCTTTGGAGGATGAAAATTGTTTAAGGCTGGTTATTTTATGGTGAGGGGTATGCTGTGCATGTATCAAATTTGCAATTTTTAATTTATAACTGGTGTTCTGGAAAGATGCTGGGTGCTCCAATTAACTTTTGCTAATCATTCCAGTGAATTGTGTAACTATGACATAACAGTGATGGAATTATGATTCTTCATGAGTGGATGAGCCTTCAATGAGAGCTGAATGGCAAATTATTCCAAGTTCCAAATATCATCCTTAGTTTCTGGACTTTTATTCTTAAAATAAATAACTTTTATACAGCTATTAAAAAGATTTAGATTTGAAGCTACAAATTTACTTATATCAACCTCAGTTTCTGAAATCTGTTTTTTAATGTCAACAATTTGCATACGGCTATTAGAAAGAACAAGTAACTCGACTTAGACCTAGAATCCGCTTAGTGGAAAGTTCTTTTCCTTCGTTTTCCCAAGTTTTATTGTTGCTTTGGATTGGGAAAATTCAAGTAAGAAGAAGAAAAATATGGATAATAAATGCAATAAGACAAGCCATGTGAAAAATTCAGCTATATTGGTCGCAATGTTCTGTACTAAAAGGAAATTCTTAAGCTTTTCTGACCTTGATTCATACTATATAATTGGTAAGCTGTTTCTACTCTTTGCATTCGTTGAACATTGATGAGATTAATGCATACATTTGTCTTCCAGTAGGTTTAATCTAATATTCTTGTAAAAGTAAATGGAAAATAGCTTTATGCCTGTGCTATATAAAAAATGCTTGTTATAAGGGAAGCTTTTTGAACTTTTCTTCTGAACTCATATTTTCTTTGCTCCGTGTGTTCAATTGGTCAAATTTAACACAACTCCAGTAGAAGGTGGAATGTCTTTCCAAGTACTCTTTAATAATTACTGTTTCATGATACCGTAAGTACCAGTTCTGACTGGCTCAAGCCCAGTCAGAAGCCTGGTCATGGTTTGCAAACAACGTCGTTTTGAGGTGGGAGTTGGGCTGTTCAGATCGTTCAGGCCTCAAGCTGGCTCCCTGGTTGAGCCTGGCCTGAAGCCTGCTTAACCCGGGGCTGACCTGTTGATTATGGGCTCATTTGCCATCCCTAATTGCAAGAACTTTTATTCATTAGGATTCGTAGTATTGCAAATATAGATGAAGTATAAATTTATCTCTGCCTCAGTTTTTGTGGTATGTGACATCCTATATAGCTCTATAGCTCATCCATATTTTGCTTCAATAGTTTTGTAATTTCAACAACTTTTTGTATGTTTTCTACTGTTTGTGCAGATCATACATGGGAAACAGTCATGCAGCACCCATGTACTATCCTTTTTTGTTCAGGGATATAAGAGAGCATTACCAGTATATCTCCCTGTATATTTGATCCCTGCTTTGATAGTTCATCGTTGGGGCCTCTTGAAAAGGTACACACAGTTCTGTTTCACAGCATGAAAGCATGGTACCTTTGATGGTATACATTTTGCATTATGTGTGATTCATCAAGAGAAATATGTTGGTGCTATTGGTTTCTAGTAATAATAGGCAGTCATTTAATGTAGTTTTAGGTCAGTTAACTGATTTAACAAGTTAGTTGATCCATCAATGGGATACTGAAATTGTTGATAAAGTTTTAACTATATTACACCCTAGTGATGTTCCTTGCTCCATCATTGACTATGGTGTTTTGTTGTCCTTTTTGCAGGCCTTGCTCAATACTGGCAAAGGGTATTCTTGGTACTGCAAGATCAAGTTTGTTTCTATCTGTATATTGCTCGTCTGCTTGGTTAGTTTAATCCTCCATCCTATTCTGTATGTTTGACATGGAGAATGCTTGTCACTTTATATGTATATATATATTTTTTGTTTGTCATTGGTTTTCAAGAACCAGAACCACCCACCCTTCTTACTGAAGAATTTTAAAATTGCTTATCAGGCTGTGGACATGTGTGCTCTTCAGACTTTTGAAAAGGTGCAATATTCCTATGGTGGCGATGGGGACGGTAGGACATCTCCTTGAGGCATTCATTTAGGTAGAGAAAAATGTAGGTTTCTGTTGTTTTGAAACAAGGACACCTTGGATCTTTACAGTTTCCAACTGGGCTAGCCTTGGCTATAGAGAAGAAGAGCAGGCGAATGGAGATATCACTGTATTGCCTTGCACGGGCCATAGAGAGTTTCTTTACGTGCATGGCTGATGGTGGATATTTGCCGCGGTCCAAGAAATTTAAGAGAGCAGAAGTAGCGATTTTCAGCATTTCAACAGCCATAATTATGCATTGCTACGCTCAGGAGCGGCAAGTGTTCAGGTCCAAATATCTCAATGTTTTGGACTGGGTTTTTGGTGTGCCTGCCATCCCATCTCCCTCTAAAGAAAGAAACATAGGGCATCATAGAAACTAGTCAATCACTTTTTTCAAATTTAGGCCAAGTGATGGGTTGGGAGATTTTAGTAGGAATGATAGAGGTGCCTCTATTATAAGCTGCTTCAATTACTCCTGTATCCCAATGCTCGGTACTTACAACAATCTCCTAAATCATAAATTTGACTTACAAGTCTCATACTTTTAAGAATCCTTTATAGGTTAAACCACTACTTGTCTATTTCAAAGGCTCAAGACAAACCTTGTAACACTCTTTCAATGACAAAGAAAAACCGTCCGATTAAAAAATCTCTCAAAAATAATCTGAAACCTCATAATTTTCACAAATAAACTCAAGATATAAGCAACTCTTTCATTACATAATTCTTTCTCTCATTATAATACAATAACACAATTGAAACTTAAAGCTTTAATTCTTATAGGAGTTGATTCCTCTTTTTTGCTGTTGTTTCACGTGATTTCTTTAGCTTGAAGAACCCTTCTAATTGTGTATTCCAACCTCTTAGTCCTTGCTAGGATTGCATCTTTTTATATAGAACATAATATGACTCTTTGTGTCCTAAAATACGAAGCTTGTTTTGGTTGACTAACCTAATTTAGCTTACTAGATCATTGTTCAATGCGACTAACAAGTCAAGTGAGTTTTCCTTTTTTTTTAAGAAAAAGTTGTGAGATTTTATTAATAATCAAACAATATTCATAATACAAAGAGGTGGTATATCAAGCCACTCTCTTAAGCCTGACTCGGAATGAGCACTCACAGCAACAATATGTGCGGCTATATTTGCAGACCTATTAGCAAAACAACAAGATACTGACTCTAATTCACTAATGAGAGAGATACGATCTTGAATAAGAAGACCAAATGCAGAAACATCCGTGGTTGAAGAACCATCAATAGCTTAAACCACTAACTTTGTATATGATTTTACGACCACATTTCTCCATTGAAGATCTTTTATCCAGCTCAACACTTCTCAAATCGCTACTGCTTCTGTTGCCTTAGCTGAAAAGAATCCAACAACACGCCAAGTTCTAGTAGCAATAAAACCTCCATCCGCTCCACGAACCACTGCCCCAATACCCACATATCCAATACTCGTTCCTGTTGAGGCATCAACATTGATTTTCAAATAGCCAGCAGGTGGTGGCTTCCATTGATGAATTACCAGAGAACTATCAGTAGGTACAGGCCGAATATTAGCAGCAGACCATTCATCAAAATAGTTTCTAGCCTAATGAATTACAGGCCACGCATTACACCTATTTCCCTACCATACCACTTGATTTCGAAAAGTCCAAATAGCCCATAGCAACATTAACACAGCACCGGCTTGTACATCAGACAATACTAACCAAACTTGTCCACACCAGTCCATAAATGAATCAACAAGAAACAAAGTAGTAGAAAATCCAGTAAGTCTCCATATATCAACAACAAATGGACACTCCACCAACACATGCATTATCGTTTCATTGAAACCACAACAGAATTTACAGGAGTCAATTACTTGGACTCTTCGTTGCATAAGGACAGAACGACAAGGAAGAACTCTAGATAGAGCTTGTCAAATAACGTTCTAAACTTTCGGCGGTACACGCAATTTCCAAAGCTTTTTCCAGACTGCTGCCTCCATTTGATTGTTTGTTGTAAATCGACTCATAGCAAAAGCATAAGCTGATTTTACTGAATATTTACCTTGTTGTTATCTCCAATATAGACGATCAGGGGCTGCTCTCAACGATAAAGGAATGGACAATATCTGTTGTTGCTCATCTTCACTAAAATGATCACGTAGTTTGCCTCTATCCCATTGCCTACCTTGGATTAAACTTGACACCAAGTAGGAAGAACAATTCGATGGTCGAGTAGAAGCAATTCTCATATTATCACTGTTAGGCAACCAAGGAGTATCCCAAATAACAATACTGTTACCACATCCCACTCTCCAATACATACCCTCTTGAAGAAGAGCTCATGATTCCCAAATACTCCGCCATATATAGCTTGGATTCAATCCTAAAGAAGAAGAAAGAAACAAAGTCGTTGGGAAGTATCTTGCTTTTAAAACACTGGAAACCAAAGAACCTGGATTGGTAAGAATTTTCCAACCTTGTTTCCCTAAGAGAGCTAGATTGAACTCTCTTAACCGCTTGAAGCCAAGCCCTCCAACTTCTTTAACTCTAGCCATCCTATCCCAAGCCATTCACCTTATTCCTTTCTCATGATTAACCCCATTACCCCACCAAAAACTCGACATCACCCTCTCAATTTCTTGGCATAATGTTTTAGGGAGTAAGAGCAACCCCATAACATAATTCAGGATAGCTTGCAACACTATTTTCGAAAGAACCGATTTGCCTGCCCTAGAAAGAGGTCTTCTCTTCCATGAATTCAATCGTCGCCAAACTCTATCTTTAATATATGCAAAAACTGCTTTCTTATTACTCCCCACATGAGACGGAATACCCAAATAAGTGCCAAGAGTATCCTTTTCTTCAACTTCCAACACACTACAAATGGCATCTCGAATTCCTCTAGGCGTATTCTTCGAAAAAGAAACTGAGCACTTGTTGAAATTTATTTTTTGTCCTGAAGCCGATTCATAAGTATTGAGAATCTGCTTCAAAACCCCAACTTCCATAGTGCTATCCTTAAAGAACACTAGACTATCATCCGCAAAGAACAAATGCGAGATAGTCAGACCACCTCTAGAAACCTTACCAGCATGCAATTGACCATTCTGAACACCCACTTGAATTAATTTCGAAAGACCCTCGGCACATAATACAAATAAATAAGGGGATAAGGGGTCACCTTGTCGAAGTCCACGAGTCGGGAAGATCGGGCCAATTTCAGAACCATTTTGCAAAACCCAGTACTGAACAATGGAGATACATTAAAAAATAAGCTGTACCTAACGATGGTCAAACCTCATAGCAATCAAAACATCCCGAGCAAATTTCCCTTCCATCCGATCATACGCCTTGCTAATGTCCATCTTGAGACCAGCAGAATAATCAGAACCCCTACTGCGTCGATGAAAAGTATGCATCATCTTATAAACAAGGATACAATTATCTTGTATTAATCTCCCTGGAACAAAAGTGCTCTGGCTTTCTGAGATAATCAATGGTAAAATATGTTGAAGCCGATTAGCAATCATCTTCGTAACAATCTTCATCATCACATTACAAAGCGCAATAGGTCTGAATTCCACCATCAATTCTGGTGAATTAACTTTAGGGACTAACACAATAGCAGTATCATTAAGGCTTGCATGAATAAGTCTCTCATGTAAAATAAAGATACAAAAATCAGCAACATCTCTCTCAATCAAGTCCTAATAAGCTTGAAAGAAACCCGAGTTAAAGCCATTCATACTTGGAGATTTATCCGGCTTCATTGAAAAGACAGCCGAATGAACAACTTCGAACGAATATTCAACCATCAACAATTCATTATGTTCTAGAGACACTACTAAGTCAAGTAGATTCACCAGTAGAGTCGTCTCACAATGCTGGGAAGAAAACAACTGAGCAAAATAATCATGCATGATACGATCCAGACCAGTATCCCATATAAACCAATTTTCATAGTCATCATGCAGCTTCTCAATTTTATTCTTATTCCTACGAGCAGTAACAACACGATGAAAGAAATGAGTATTGCGATCACCTCCCTAAAGCCAATATTCTTTAGCACGCTGCTTCCAGAAGGTCTCTCTAGCTTTTAACAATTCATGGTATCTTGTCTTAGCTTAAATAAACTGTTGCACATCTGAAGAGACTCTCGAACCCCCTTAATTCCTTCATGAGTCGCTTACAAGACCCGATTTTAGCTTAATGAAGATCTTTAAGCTCTTGACCCCACCGAAATAACACCTCCCCACATTTACCCAATATGTCCATCAAATTACAGTTACCATTCACTGCCCAACAATCAATAATCAATTCAAGGCATCCTGATTCCCGAACCCAAGAGTTCTCAAACTTAAACTGTGGCCTATAGTTTCTGCACACGAACAACGATATTGCAGAAATATAGGATAGTGATCTGAGGACGTAACATCTAATTCCTTAGCTTTACCATAACTGAACCGTTGAAGCCATAGATCATTTACCAATATTCTGTCAAGCTTCTCGTCTTTTAGATTACCACTATGATGACCGTGTTCCCAAGTAAAAGGATGTCTAGCCATAGGAAAATCAAACAAACCTAAATAAAAAACAACTTGTCGAAATCCATTAATGAGATTAATAGGTTGAGGACGTCCACCTCTTTTCTCTCGACTAGAAAGAAGGTCATTAAAATTGCCTAGGCAAACTTAAGGCAAATTGGAATGGGAAGCAAGAATGCGAAATAATTGCCAAGAATTAGCTCTACGAGAACGATCAGGCTCTCCATAGAAACCTGTAATTCGCCATTTACCAAGTAAATCAACCTCAACTTCAACATCAATGTGACGAACAGAAGAGCTAATAAGAGTAACATCATTAACACCCTTCTAAAGTAATGCCGAACACCCATTACGACCAATGCAATCAACAAAAAAGAAACCATCGTAACCTAACAAAAGTTTTATTTCTTCAATTTTATTTAGACAACATAAAGTTTCAATTAAAAATAAAAATTGTGGCCTTTTGTCTCTAATTAATTCCTTCAAGACACATATTGCTCGTGGGTTGCCGATCCCACGATAGTTCCAACTAAGAGTACTCATTTATGTTGGCGGGCCTGGAAACCATGGCCAGCCGTTGTTGGGTTCTTCATAATCGAAGTGTTAACAAAGCCTGAAGAGGTGTTATTAGCAACCTAATTAGGACCGTTATTAGGCCCATCATTCAAAGGCCTTCTTCTCTTAGGGTCCGTAAAAATAATACCATCACTAGGTATTAGCCACATTAGTTCCACGATTTCCATCCCTTCCAAAATCTGCACGGTCAACGCCACCACCAGCTGCAATGACAGGGCTCTCCACCAACCAACGAGATCCTATCGTGGTTTGATTCCAATGGGGAGCTCGGATTTTAGGACCAAAACGGTGAACCACCTACTTAACATTACGTTCAAGGAGTCACCTGTAAAACTTCTTTGTATGATCCAGCATCCCACATATGAAACAAACATTAGGGAGCTTTTCTCAGACAAACAAGACAGTGAACCAATTGCCCTTCTCATGACGAAGCTTCTTAGTGTCAACAATGGGAGTCCGAACATCCTTCTTTATACGAATTCACATATAGGAATTTCATGAGCGGTGAAAATTATTGGGATCAGAAGAAACAAACTCTCCCAAGAAATTACCAAGCCTCTCAAGAACAACCTCAAACCTAAAGCCAGATTCCAAGCCATGTACCTGAACCCATATCAACATATTGTTAGAGTAGTGCCCTAAAGGCAATCTCCTTTAGCGCTTTTTGTATAAAGTTATGTATAAATAAAGAAAGGCTTCTTTCATTGATTTGGTGTTCATTATTTATGAATTGATGTTGATCAATAA
>JANKOE010000005.1:26971204-26987909 GCA_026284465.1 Erythroxylum citrifolium
CAGCTCAGTAGGGCACCAACTATAGCTTCGTGTGGAAGAGTGTATTGGTTGCTCAAAAAGTGTTGTTAAGGGGGGTCAGGTGGAGGGTCAGGGACGACCAACATATCTTTGTCAATAGGGACCCCTGGATCCCAAAGGCGGGTGATTTCCATCCAGACGACGGTCCTCTGGCCATTCATGATGCTATGTGGGTTTGTGACTTATTCATCCCTGGGGAGAGGCGGTGGGACCCTGCGACGTTGCTGTCTTATTTCAGTTTTGATGATTTGCGTGCTATCTTAGGTATCCCCTTGAGCATTAACCCCACACTGGATACGATCTTTTGGACTTGTGACAAAAGAGGGCTTTACTCGATTAAAACTGCTTATTATGAAGCGCTTGCGGATTTGGTAAACCATGGGCAACGGGTGCAAGGCATTGTATGGAAGCAAATCTGGTCCCTTGATGTACCTCCTAAAGTACGCGACTTCCTATGGCGGTGTTGTCGTGGCGTGTTACCAACTAAAGATAATTTGCAACACCGTGGAGTGAACGTTGACTCGCACTGTTTATTTTTCCATGAACATGAATCCATGAAGCATGTGTTCCTTGATTGTCCTATGGCTAAGGAGTTATGGAGGTTAGTGGGTTTGGTTCTCACATCCTCTTTGTCATCTTTTCAGGATTTTTTTGCCTATATCCTGGAGACAACAGGAAGGGATCGTGTCGCTAGAATCGGCATTCAGGCCTGGAAACTTTGGTTGGCACGGAATGACAAACTCTAGCATGATAAACGAGTTACGTCACACCATATTCATACTCAAGCTAATTCTTACTTTGCGGACTTCAAGGAGCTGACGCCCACCGGCAATCCCCTGACTGTTGCTCCCAGGCTACTATTGTGTTTCGGTCGGCAGTTGTCCTGACGTTGTCCTCTACTTGGTTGGCTTTCATTGATGGCTCAATCTTTGCAGATGCTGGCCTTCTTGGGTTTGACATTCTATTTGAAGACGGAGAAGGCTCCTTTTCATTAGCACTTTCTAGCTACGAGGAAGGCAATGGAGGTCCTACGATGGCAGAGGCGCTTGCTCTTCAGCAGTGCTTGTTATTTGCTCGCAATGGCATGCTACAAGTAGGTTCTATTTTTACTAATAGCTAACTCCTTATCCGTGCTTTGACCTCCAGGTATTTGGATTTTTCCTATTTTGGTCTTATCATTTCGGACTGTAAGGATATCTTATGCACTAGGGACAATATCTCCGTAACTTGGATTAGGCGTTCGGGGAATAGGGGAGCCCACTCTCTTGCTCGAGCGTCTGTTCTTTACAGTTGCTTTCAGGTGTTGGTTGATGTACTTGACTATATCTTGAATCATTATTCGTCGAGATAATAGCTATTCTCTCGTTTTAAAAAAAAAATAAAAAATGGCTACTTTATTGTGCAGGCTAGTCTTGACGTTTTATAAGCCCTAAACAAAATAAAAAGAAGGGCTTCAATGAATTGACAATATACAAATATGTAAACTTTAAAAGTATATTTTTATTGCTAAAATTTAATATTGATACATATCTGACAAAAGTCATAAGTCAAAATATTCAACAAAATACTAAACGATCATAACAATAAGTAACAGTATCTTGCAAATTCAATAGTAATAAAAATCACTAAAAATAGCAGCAACAATAACCTAATAGCATTGGTAGCATCCAAACAACAATATCATAATACAAAACACCAAGAGAATTGCACTAACAAGTACACAGATGATTAAGAAAATTAATTTCTCCGTACATTTCTAAATATACCACTACAAGAAAAATAAAGCTTAGCAACGAAAATTACCGAAGGAACACTTACATTAGTTAGCAACGGAATTTACAGAGGGAACAAGGCATCAGAGAAACGACCGTAGGTAATAATTTGCGACGAATCACAAAATATCCGTCACAAATTTACCGACGAAAATTTTGTGTAACTGTCGGTGAATATACCGATGGTTATTTTGTGTTGTCTTCGATAGGTAAAGTTATCGACGGATAAGATATGTCCATTGGCAAACTTACCGACAGAATTGGTTATTCCCAATGACGGAGCCAGGAATATAAGATAGGAGGGTCCAAATAAAATATAGATTTCACAAAAATTTTCATATCAAAACTAAATAAAAAATAAAGTTTTATTAAAAATATAAAATAGTTAAAATTACAATGATTCTCGCCTACTTTTCATATATTGAAATCTTTTTATAACAAGATCATTGTCAATATTTGCAACAACTTAGTTAAATTATTGATCAAACGGTCATACATGCATTAGCTGAAACATCCCTAAATCATGTCGTGAAATAAATATTATAAAACTTGTCGATATAAAAAGCAGACGTGACGGAAGAACAAAAAGTCAAGAAAAACGGTCAGACATGCCAGCCTTGCCTTACCTTCTTGTGTCGATCGTTACTTGCCACTGTACAAAGCTGTCATTGAAAGTAATTGGACCACCACTTCTAACTTTTTTAAGGAAGAACCTAATTCAATAACTGCCGATGTCACTGAAAAGCGCATGACTGGTCTCCATGTCGCTATTGGTACTGGTCTGTCCTTGAAATTTGTTCAAAACCTTGTGGGGTTAATATTTAATCACTTCCACGTGAAAGAAAAATTTTGGAACACCCCTCTTCATACAATTTTTCACAAATTACATTGATGGTGGCGGCGCGGCACACTTCAAGAGATGGTCTTGTTCAGTTATCAAAGATTTTGATATATATATATATATTAAAAATAAAAAATTTTTAAAATTTTTAAATTTTGGGGGGCCCAGTGCACCACTGGGCCCCAACTAACTCCGTCAGTGGTAATATCCATTAAAGTTGCACATTATCTATCACTTCATAATTACAAGTACCCTAGTTATTCATAATAAATCTCAATGATCCTTTCGGCATTTCATCAAACATATTACAAGCATTATCTCATATTCTCAATATTAACATACAAAGTTCTCAAATTAGTCACATCAATTCTCAAAACAACCAAAAAAAACTAAATTGATCAAGAGAGAGTGAGAGATTACTTTATTAAGTACGTTGGACCGCTCACCGAATCACCGCTGGTTGTTTGAACGTTGGTGACTTCGACGTGCACATGAGTCACGACAGATGATATACAAAGAAGAAGAATGAAGGAAGAACGTGAAACGAAGAAGAAGAACAGAGAAGTGAAAGCAACTAGGTGAGGGTCGGGGATGAAGGGAGATGGATGGAGGTAGGAAAGGCTGCTGAGGGGCGAGCAAGCGAGGGACTGGGCACTGCTGCTGGCTGGCTTTCGTTTAATAAGAGGCAAAACGATGACGTTTTTGCTTGCAACAAAACGATATCGTTTTGTCTTGTGTTTTATTAACTATTATAACTTAAACGACGTCGTTTACGTCGTTTTGTCTTGTGTTTTATTAACTGTTATAACTTAAACGACGTCGTTTTACTTTTAAAGCAAAACGATGTCGTTTTGTCGGTAGAAGAAATATTTTAAACATAAACAAAATGACATTGATTTGTTTGGAACACTATGTGGGCCATGAGCTGGGTTGCTCGACTCGGGCCATGGCCCGACCCGACCATCTTAGCCCGTGGCCCGCAGTCTATGTCTCGTGACTCACGGGTCGTGGCCTGACCTGAATTTTCACGGGTCATTCCCAATCGGCCCGTAGGCAGATTTGACCGGGCTAAACTTGTTGACCCCAAGTTGGGTCGGGCCAGGCCAGGCTAGATATTTCTTGACATCCCTGTATAAGTTTGATAATATTCAAATTTCATATAAAAATTTAGAAAATATTATTTCATTATTAATCTTCCTAATAAATTTTGTTTTATTTAGAATAATGATATTTGGTCCATTTGACTACTTTATTTAATAGTTCATAAGCTATGATTATTATAGAGACTCCTCTTTATATTTCAATATTTTTGCAGCATAAATGTTAAACATCTCCATAATGCTTGACTTGGGTAATTAGTTTTTATTTTCTAGACCTGTAGTTTCTTTTTTTCACTGTTTCGTTAATTCATCATCCATTTGTATTTTATCATGTATTATTTGATCTTTTAATTTCTTTTACACTATGTAAATTATTTCTTATTTTATGTGTTTCTAGTTTCTCACCATTTTAAAAAATTTTAATCATATTTGATCTTTATACTCTAGATATTTCTATAAATTTAAAATTTTATTTTGGGACAAAAATTTATACTAGTAAATCATGTTTTTCCATTCATTCAACAGAAAATAAAGCAAATACTTTGACTTGGTAGGTGGTTTATTATTTTTATCTTTTTCTATTGCTATTGATTCATGATTTTTCTAAAAATATTTTAAATCAATTACTTTGCCTTGGTACAATTCATGTCTATTCTTGAATATAATAATAATATCATTTAAATTTACGGTATTTATTCCCTAATATGGTAATCCTGCTATACAAGTTATGAAAAGACTTATATTAAATAGGAAAACTGATAATTTAATATGAAACCTTAGGGAAATTATCAAAATTAGCCCAAACTTATCTTTTCGAAAAACCCAATGTTAGTCTCCGGTAGTCACCACTCTTAACTTAGATGGTGTAACTTGACAAGAAGATTGTTTAATTGATTTAAGTGATACATGGATTTAATTAAAAGAAGAAAAACGCCCAAATCAATAAAGACATCATCCCCAACACATCTACTAAAAAAGAATACTTCAACCAACTATCCACCCAACTCCTTAATCTAACCCCAAAACTACCACTTCCTCAAGCATGTGGTATTTCTTGTATATACAATGCTTCTTACTAGAAATAATGTACATAATTTTTCTAACACTATGTATGCAATTATTGTAGTTATTACTCTACAACCCCAATTCTCCTGCTAATTCAAACGTTCCTAAGATTTTGGTGAAAATAAGCAAGAGGGCAATCATAAGAGTTAAAGATGTTGTTGAGTAAAGATAGATATGATACCAATAACTACCAACTCTATATGAGTTCATGTCTTGGGTAAGGTGAAATCTTTTAAAGTTAAAATGGGATCTTATGAAATTTCATCATGTATATTAGGTTGCTTATCCCACAATATATGAATGGTAAGACCACTTTTTTCATATGGAATATCCATCTATTACATGCTTCAGGCTTGTTTAATATGCAAAATTTTAGTACCATTTTGTAAATAAAGAAAAATGATTAGTTCCACCTTCATATAAATTGAAAAATCTACGTTACTTTTATAAACTTATTTGCTAGCTTCTTAATTATGTCCTTTTAGCTTTCCTACTTTTATTTACTCGGGGAAGATGGTAGTTGTAGGGTTGAGTTTTTCCTTTTTATTTTTCTAAGTCACGTATCCTCTAAATTAATTAAATAGTGTACATTTTAAGTTAAATCATGTCATAAGTTAACAATGGTCACTAACGATGAAGCTCCAACAATGGAGCAAGAAAGGGAAAGGGATTTCCCTATGATGTAAAGCCTCCAGCACTAGGCAAGTGAGAGAATGACTTGCCCAAGGAATATTATCAAAAATAGTGAAATGAAAATAAATATCAAGGGCAATAAGGTAATTAGCCTAAAGAGTAGGTAGACAACTCCTAAAGTTATTTTCAGGACAAATTGCTTAAATTTTTGTAAAGACAATCTTTGCTTGAATACTTCTTGTTATATCTCCTAAAAAGTTTCTAATATATTAAAATATTATCTCAAATTAATCTATCTTTTATAAAAGCAACTCGGCTAAAATCACATACTCGTTAAGTGATCTATATAAGATTTACTACATTTTGTTACAAATTTTAAAAATCAAAGATTATAAAGCTTAATATTGCTTTATCAATTTCTAAACTTATACAATTAGAATAATGAGGCATGATAGATAAGAATGATATTTTGACCCGACCAAATTCGACCTAATCCAAACATGTTAGGCAAAGTTTTGAGCTGATCTTGAGTTTTGTTTTTTAAATTTCAGATATCAAGTAATTCAGATTGCTCAATCCGGCCCGAATATAAAAATAATGTCATTTTAAATAAAGCAATATAATTTTTAAATTTTGAATTAAAAAATCAAAATGGTCCAAAATCTTTACCTCAACATAAAATTTTGGGGAAACTATACGATGACGGCACCAGAAGCTCATTCCTTGACAGAATAATCATCTGCAAACCTCCAAGTAGAGGCGTAGAAAATTTTTAACGGCGTTACATTGAAAAAGTTTTTGACGTTCTAACGTAGGTTAAGGCGGGGGTCAGCTCGTCTCCCGCTATATAGCGTTTTACACTGCCGCACGGCAAAGTAAATATTATTGATAGGCTTTGCCATTTCAGATATTAGGTCTTCCATTCAACACCTTCTAGATGAACTGGACATCTAGGAATTTTCTGTTTTCTTCTCCGAGCATGAAATTATGAAATGGAGTAGCATTTTAATCATCTGTCTCATCCTCTTGCCATATCATTGAGTTGATGCATACAAGGATCGAAATTTTGAAGCACCTTCTTTTCAAGTAACGAATATTTTCGAGTAAAGCATAGGAAAGTCAACTTGACCAAGGGCTGAAAATGAGCACTTGACGTGAAGACTAGCACCGTTGAGACGCTTCCTTGCAAGTGAAATGCAGATCAAGTTCGTTCCTCTACATCTCTAAAATGTTCTAATCCATTATAAGGACTCCGTGTATTTATGGTCCTCGTTCATCTGTCACGTAATTGCCACAAAACATGCTGTAGACCAACGTGTATATTTCCTGTATGTTCACATTCAACTGGATCAAACTTATCAGTCAATAATGCAGCAGTTATAAAAGATGACGAGGATGATAAGAGGGGAAAAAAAAAGGATCCAAGTTTTTGAGCATGATGTAGGTAAATCCAAGAGAACAGGAAAGCGACATCTTTTATCTTAATTAGAGGTTGCTATAAGTAAATAATTTGACCCTCTTTTTAAATGGACAACAGTGGCTGTAAATCATAACAAAAGATAACAGCATACCGGTGGAAACGATATTCTACGTATTTACTCATGCATACAAAATCCGATGAGCTATATTTCCTGCAAAAGAGAATCTTATATCGAGACCCCTTTCATGGAATATTGGTGTAATATGTAGTACTCTACTATTACAAATTGGAGAGCATGAATCATTATAAATTAAACCTAAATTTTCCAAATTCTGTTTCCTACACATACCATGATACTGTTACTTAAGCTTGTCCTCATCCAGCAACAACTGGACCATTGATCTGACAACCTCATTGTTGACTATCATGGCAGTCTGTCAGGAAAAATAAATTAGGCATCATTGCAAGTTCATGCCGGGAAAGGATTATCATCAGTCAAATCAGTATGCTTTCACTTGCATTAGTAATTTAGATACACACTTCAAGAAAAAAATGACCCGGTAATTCGTAGGAAAACAGAAAAACAGAATAGGCTAACTGAGGATTGAACAACCTAAGATGTATGCATGACAAAAGGAAAGAAAAAGAATAAAAAAGTAAGTGCTTTGTGAGCTATAGACGACATCTCTGGTCATTATAGTCCCCTTTATCCCCAAGCACAAATATTTGGCACCAAAAAAGTATTCTGAATAAGTTTTATTTCTTCTCTTCAAAGCAATAATTACCTACTATTACTCATGTTGAAGCGGGAAAGAGAGCATATCCTTATGGTAGAAATGCTAATTACTAGTAGTTATTGTTAAATTAGTCCTGTTTGATTATGATATGATGATTGGCGAAATAATATTTATTGTTAAAGTAGTACTATTTAATACAACTTTCTCTATTATGAATATTGTTGATAGAATTACAAGCATAGGCTTTATAGGCTTTTAGAAACAACAAAACTAAAATCTATAAATTTACAAATCTGCTACTTATTTGTGACCGGTGACATCATCACTGGTACCTAATTATAAAACCCAGAAGAGAAAACAGGAGGGAAAAAAAATGGCAAAAAACAATGCTAACAGAATTTCCAGAGCAGAAGAATATCATTACTTTAGCAACCTTATATCCCAGCCATAAGTTTATGTAGTTATTATCCATACTAAAAAATGAAAAAGAAAATATAAGAAAACTCAAGATTCAAAATTTTCATAAAAAATCCCATGAACTGTAGGAAACAGAGGAATTGAAAATTAGCAAGATACTCCGTCAAATTAACAATGGATACATAGAACATCAATTTCGTTGTCTTTTCTCCCAAAATTATGCTAAAATAGATTTGTCCACATGATTTTGACTAGAAATATAACATGAATCATGGATACCAACTAGCATTATATATTTAGAAAAAAACAATAGGAGCTGTCAAGGAATAGTGTGGACTACTGTTCATTTTGGAAGTACATCTACCACATGGTTTTAATGTACTTATTGACATAAAGATAATAATGCAGATTCATGGACTCTTAAACATTTTCCAATAAAACACCGGGGTGAACATGATTAGAAAGTTATTACCTAATGGGTTGATCTTGTAGAGAGTAGCTCCCGCAAGACAAAAGTGATAAACCAGCCAATAGGTAAGGAGTTAAAAGTGCAAGTTAGTCACCACAAGAAATGTCAAACAAATTGTGCATGTGATGATGATATCAAACTTAGCACATTATGAAACCATACTGCATGGTAAAAGCACGCATAAGAACTGAACAAAAATTTGCAGGAGTGGTAACTGAGGTGAGTGGATGATAGGGAACAAAAATTACCTCTGGTTTTTGAATAAGCTCCTTCAATAAAGAATGAAGTGCTCCCCTCAATTCCTTGAACAAGACAGCTGAACGTGCTGGAGCTGTCAGCTTTAGCCATCCATCAACAGTGACCACCCCAGTCTACAAACAAAAAGAACATATTCACTTAGAAGGAAGAGAACAAATTTTTTTTATTATTCTAAGCACTTCCAGCATTTCTTCTGGTGAGTACAAGTACAATAAAAGTTTCTTCGCTTTGTGCAGGCACACCAAATATGTATCTAGCAAAATTTAATGTTTGAATGAGAAACTTTGATGGCTTGAACACTTCATTGTGCTGAGAAAATAATGTGCAAATTTCTAGAAGATAGAAAAGATAAGTTGTCAGAGAATCAAGGCATGCAGAGACAACAATCAGTAACAACGTATCTTCATAGACCAAGAACTACACCAAACTCAATTCCTTGGTTAACAATATGTGTGGTTTTACCAATGCCTGCCCGTGGGTATATCCTAGGTAGGAACAGATACTAACCTGATGTTGAATGTTTATGGAGCCACCAAACAATAAGATTGAGAAGGGAGATATCACAGTGGTATCTCGCAGAAAAACTTTATTGGTCTCAACCTGCATTCAAAACATTACCATGCATGATAAGATTTTGAATTCATATCAGGATTTTGGTATTGTTTTGAAAGGTAGTAGGATTTCTGGGAACTGATTCCCAGATTCGAGTATATCTAAAACCAAACAGCTTAGAACATCAATTTCATACCAAGTTATCCATCATTGAATGAATAATCATGCAACTTAAATGCACGGCTTATAGCTGACTTCAGTTTCAACAGAAGGGAATATTACCAAACAAATCCTAGCCATCATCAACTAAGTAGACTTAATTATAATCTCATAACTAGCAATCAAATACAGGGAAAGCAATGAAAATGTAACAGAAAGGACAAAAAGTCCTCAACTCATGTACCAATTCAGAAAAAAGAATAATTCATCTTATACGCTCTTCCAGATGTCTTTCGATTTAGACAAACAAGTCAACCAACATACCTTCTTATACTTGGAAGTGATTCTTCAACTCAAGAAGTGACTTCCCTAGGAACCTAATTGTGTGATACTAACCAAACCCTAGGAGTGATTCCTAGTTGTTATTACAAATATAAAGAGTGATTTCTATACCTATATTCAGCAATGAGTTCCAAATTTCAGCAAACTTAAAATTTTGGTTCTTCTCTCTATTAGGAACTGAATTCTTCTGTCATACAATCATTTGCATTAAACAGGCCATTCTAATTCAGCCTGCATAGTCATATGAATAGCAATATATCCCACATACAGTTTTTCAACATAGATATAGGTGATTGGTGCCCATCAGACAGGGTTCCAGACGTGAATACCAAGAAAGAACAAGAAAAAGTGGAGTTAAGATTTCTCGACTTCACATCAACTATGTCAATTAACCAGCCAACTGATACAAAAGGAGCTGACAAAACTACCATCAGAAAAGAGTAAACTTAAGCAGAAATGGAACATAAGAACTGAAGGCCAGAAGTTTGCTTACCTTTTCAAGGTAGACAAGGAAAGGATGTCGAAATGTTCTCAAGTTATTGTTGATAGATGAAGGGTGTACATGAACCTCTCTTTTCCCATCATACCATAATGGATGACTTCTTACTTCACCGCCATTAGGCTGTTTAATACTGTTAAGAGCTGCTTCTGCAATTCCTTGCTCACAGGCAGCCACATTCGGGTATAATCCTGCACATAATACAGCCTGCAAGATCTCAAAAAGCAGTGAGACAGTCATTAATATGAATGGCAGAAATTATGGACCCAATCGCATAGATTATGGCAGAAAATAATTGCAAAGATTATTGGAGGAAATAATTGAAAAGATTATGACAGAAAATATGGCTGAGACTACGAGATTCATCCCATCTTATATATATATATATATATATATATATATATATATATAATATTCTTACCTAGAATAGAATATCAGTTGTTAGAGGGAATATATTCTAAGCAAAAATAGATTATACATCAATTCCTCTTCAATAGAAAGGATTCTCATGAGAAAGCATTCAACCATTTACTCAAAATTGTTAAGGTATCAGAGTTTCACTTGTCCTTAGAAGTTTTCTAGTCTGTTTTCATTTTTCTTTTGCCGATACTAAAGTTCATACCTCTTATTCACAAGCAACTAAACATGCATGTTGGATAAAAGCTATACAAGAACTTCAAGCTCTTCACAAGAATCATACTAAGAAAAAGTATTATATTTCTAAGCTTTTCTGTGCAGAATAGAGTTACATATATATACAAGTAGATCAACACTAATTAGAGAACGTAATCCCTATAATCAAGGAACGTAATCCCTATGATCAAGCCTATTGTCTGTATTCTATCAATACATAACTCTACAATTTGTGATACTCCCTCAAAGTTAGAGGGCAGATATTAGTTATGCTAAGCTTGTTACAAATATAATTAAACCACTTAAAGCTTTCGTAACAATATCTTTGAGTTATTCTCCAGTTTTGACATATCTTGTAAAGGTTAAGTTTTACTGCAGTTTTTCATGAACAAAGTGACTGTCAATCTCAATATATTTAACTGGCAAGTGAATACCTGTTGCCACTTAATTGGCAGTGAGGTCTGGCATGCAGAACATATCTGACACCAATGGAAATACTAGTAGCAATGGGAGTTGTTCGGGTTAAAAAGCAAGTTAAGATTTTAGTTTGTTGGTGGTAGATTCCAGCAGCAGGGATTGTTTAGGCTAGATTCATTCAAATACCAAACGAAGTAAAGGAGAAAGAATAGAGAGAGAGCGTCACAAGAATTATGTGGTTGAACAGTAGGGACCAAATCCACAAACGTAGAAAGTGTGTTATTTATTAAGTATAGACATTTATAATAATAAAGCAGAGAATTCAGATGATTTTGGATTGGTGGGGGACCAAAACTGTGTTTTATAAAGAAGGTGGAAGCCGCATAGCCCAGTTAAATATATGTTAATAAAATAATTACAAGTTTTTGATAGGTTATCAGAATCTTTCCTTTGCTCTCAGATAAGTGATTCACAGAATATTCTAAGGTTGTTTTATAGTCATAGCCCAGATATTTTAGGTAAGCTTTGATCCGTAATATGGTTACCATACGATTAAAAATCAAAACAAGCTACTTAGATTTAAGTGATAATCCCAAAAGAAAGGAGAAAATTTTATAGCAAAAAAAAAAAAAAGAACTTTAGTGCTACCTTAACAACTGAGGAATGATGTGAATATATGTTGAATGGTTGTGATTTTTCAGATAGCCATCTGTCAAGACTTTCCTTATTTTTTCCCACAATCTGCACCCAAGAAACAACCTCTATAATATGAAAGACAAAGATGAAGAAACAAGGAACTTCGAGATACAAAGAGTTTTAGTAGAAAGTACATTTCCATACACTTTGTGAAGCAATTAAGTGATACAGTATCAACATCCAAATTGATTTAGTTAGATTGTGAATTAGGGTAAAATTAGTGAATTAGATTCAGCAAACTTACTATCACATACTACACATGTCCACATGTAAAACGTCATTTACATAGACTAACACTCCCCCTCAAGCTAGAACATATATGGCATAAATGTTCAGTTTGTTATATAGATATGGAAGTCTACCTCTCAATGACTTGGTGAAAAGATAGGCTAATTGATCAGTAGAAATTGTAAACTCTGTGATCAACTCTCTAGATGTAATCCTCTCTCCAATAAATCTTATGTATACATATTAATCTTATGTGTCTTGGTGTAAGATTAGGTGAATAAATCCAGAATTACTCTAAATGAAGGAGATACCACAAAAGCTCACATTTCACAACTGGCATAACTCCAAACTCAGCCTCTGCACTAGAGCAAACTATCACATGTTATTCTTTACTTTTCCATGATACCAGATTTCCAGCCACAAAAACAATACTCTAAATTAGAACGCTTATAAATTAGGAACTGTTATAATCTGAATGTGCACATCCCAACAGATCAATATGACCACACTATGGTATAAGGTCCCTATCCAAGAGCAACTTTTGTTGTCGTACAATGTGAAGTGTTGCCTTTCAATCCTCGACAGAAGGAAAGGACATAGACTGACTCACTATACTGACAGGGAAAGCAATGTCGGGTCTAGTGATAGTGAGGTACGGGAGTTCTTCAACTAATCTTTTTTATAGCTAGCTGGGTCAGAGTATGGATCCCCCTGATTGGATATAAGTTTAACTTTTGGACAAGTAGGTATATCCACAAGTTTAGACCCCAACAATCAAGTATCTTGTCACAAATCTAAAGCACATTTTCTATGAGAGGAAAATTCCCTGCTTGGATCATGCAGGAGAATGACGCTGCCCAAAGACACAGTGGCTGAAACTCAGAGCAGAGTGACACACACAGCAGCTAAAGACAGCAGGAGAATGACCTTGAAGAGTTAACAAACACAATAGAAGAAGAAAAGCTACGATAAAGACTGCTAGAAAACTCAGTACAAACACAGCAAAGAAAGCAGTGGCTGGAGTTGCTGACTCAGGAAAAAAGAATCCAGGACAAAACATGCCAGAATTAGATAATATGGCTGGGGAAATTGACACGCCAGCAAGAGAAACAAAATGGGTGGGCTTTACGACTCCTTCCCTAATACCATGTGAATTAGGGTAAAAATAGTCTAATTCACCATCATATATCATATATACCCACATGTGTACAAGGTTATTTACATAGACACCCTTATATATTAACAAAGATCATCATAATTCTGCATGCAAATGAGGGAACCAAAAAAATATCAAGGATCTGGCATAGTACTCGTACCTGATGATTATCAGGAAGCTTCATAAACCCTAAATCTGCTAGCAATGTTCCAAACTGAATCCTCATGTCCCTAACAATTTGGCATGCATATCACATAAACAATAGTTATTTCCTTGGTAAACTAAAGAAAATGAAATAACATAAAAAAAAATAAGACAAAAATCATAAAATTGTGAGAAAATTTAAGATGCCTCCTTTTATAGTCCCTTGGCAAGTATGTCATTTGTTTGTGAGCAATTGGTACATAAGGAACACATATTAGACCATTTTGAAGTTTCTTCTTAATTAAGTGTCGATCAACTTTGACATGCTTAGTTCTATCATGAAGAACTTAGGCAACACGGTTGTTTCAGTAGAATTTCATGTGCAGTGAAACCAGACCTAAGAACCTCTTAATCCACATCTCACAGATCCCATGTGCAAGGGACCTAAACTCAACCTCCGCGCTACTCCTTCCGACAACTTTGTCTTTTACTTCGTTAGGTGACTAGATTCCCTAAAACAAATGTCTAATATCTTGATGTTAATCAACTGGCTACTCAATTAGCATTTGTATAGACTTCAATTTGTATATTATCTTGCTTTCTCAACATCAAACCTCTCCTAGTATCCCGTAGATAGAATCATTCTCATCCTAGTAAATGCACAAATTGTCTTACCATAATTAATCTCTCAACCAATCAATGAAATTTCTCCCTTTCGATTAGTTTCATCCTTAGCAAGATTAAACTTCATATTCGCTTCAACTGAAGTCTCAGTAGCTTTATATCCCAAGAGTCCTATCTCACTGAGTAAATTAAAAATGTGTTTCCTTTGTTTTATAAATATGCCTCTTTCTTTCTTACAAATTCAATGAGAAGGAAATATTTCAATTTCTCCAATTCTTTACTCTAAAAATATCCCACTAGTCTCTTCTTAATCTTAGCTATCTCTTCCAAATCATCAACTACATAAACCATTAAGACTTTCCCTAGAATGTTTATAAAACATATAATGGTCTACTTGGCTTCAGTAATGGTCACAGCTCTTCACAACCTTTCCAAAACATTCAAACCACACTCCTGGAGACTATTTAAGACCATATAAGGAATTCTTGAGTCTAAACATTTTATCTTGACCAATAGACTTGTCAAATCCTAATGGTAGACACGTAAACTCTCTCTCTCTCTCTTTCTCCCTTTTCATGAGGGTCATTTGGAAATAACCTCTCTACTAGTTAGGGGTAAGGCTATGTACTACTGAACCTCCCCAAATCCCGCGTATCGGCGGGTTCCTACTAGGTGTTATTGTTGTTGTTGTAAATAATAAGACATAAATAGAGTCAATCTTGACTACTAGGGTAAAAGTTTCTTGGTTTTAATACCATAAATTTGGGTAAACCCTTAGCCACAAGTCTTGCTTTGTATTTCTCTATCCTTGAATCAACCTTGCAATTTAATGTAAACACTGATTTACGTCCAACATTTTTTTTTCTCTAGGTACCTCAAAAATCTCCCATGTTTCATTTTTCCTTTCATTTCTTCCATCACAGCTGATTTCCACTTCGGATCGTCAAGTTCTTCCTAAATATTTCTTAGAACAAACTGGTAGATTTTTTATGTAAATGTCTTACGGCTTTGAGAGAGTTTATCATAGCGTAAGTATTTTGCAATTGGGTGACTAGTGCAAGAAATAGCCCCTTTCCTAATTGCTATAGGAACATCAAGATCATAGTATCTTTCAGTGGATTCGTGTGAAACAATACTAGGGAAGTAGGGATAGCCATAGAGGTCTAAGACACCTGAAGTGTTTACAAGTTTATTATTTGAGGTATCTAGTTGTCTTTATATCAAGGAAATAGTAAGCTATCCACTCTCTTGATAAGTCTTCCTATTTGTATAAATTTTAAGCTTGGATTCACATCTATTAGTACTATTATGTACTATTTTTCACCTTGTCAAATAATCAACAATGTCTAGCAAAATAGTATTAGGGATCATAGAATTTGCATCATAAAAATTCAGTTTTTATAGGATAGGAGATAGTAGTATTGAATCCATAGGTCTACGTATAGGAGTGGAAATAATTTCCCAAAAATTTTCTTCACTTTGTTTCAACCAATAGAGGAAGTTTTCCTGAAATTAGTGCTTATGTTCAGGAAACAAAAAATCTACAATTGCTAGGTTTTGTTTTTAATTTTGGATTAAAACATTTGTACCTCTATTTGTTTAGGGCATATCCAATGAAAACACATCTTTTTAGCCCTTGGATACAGTTTTGACTAGTCCATATTAGTCAAGTAAATATAAGAGATGTAAGCTAAGACCTTTAAAGGCGCCAGCCTTAGGAAAAACTTTTGAGGACACCCAAGAGGGTTAACATAGTTAAGAACATTAATAGGCGTCGTATTAATTAAGTAGTATGCTGTTAAAACTACTACTCTTTGTAGAAATTTAGGGACATTCATTAAAAACATAATGGCAAGAGATTCTCTCAATAAGTGTTTGTTTTTTGGTTCAATTATACCATTTTGTTGAGAGATATCAAACAAGCAGTTTGACGGTGAATGCCCTTTTAAAAAAGAACTACCAAGAACTTTATTTGGGTAATATCAAAACAAGCAGATTGATGGTGAATGCCCTTAGAAAAAGAAAAACTACCTAGAACTTTAATAAAATACACATTACCATTATCAATGTGAAGAATTCCAATTTTCTGTTGAAAGTGATTTTTAACCATAGTATAAAAGATTTTGAAGAAGTTCTCAACTTCAAATTTCCCCTCATCAAGTAAACCAAACACAAATGAACATGATCATCAATAAAAGTTGCAAACAATTTTTTCTTGAAAAACCCCTAATCCTAGAGGGACCACAAACATTATATCAAAAAATGGACAATCAAACCCATTTCTCGATTCAACAGAAGCCCAAAGAGGTTAATAGAATAGGGTCTCAAATAAGGAGATATATATGTAAAAAATAGGTCTGATTATGGCTATTCCTAATCCTAAATAGAATGGAACGACGAAAGGATCCATACGTGAACAAAGTATCTATTTAGATATGCCCGGATGACTTCTTGTAAAAGCTGCTGGTTTTTTATTCAGTTTATAAAAAGATGTACAGATACTGCTATGCTTATATAGAGCTAGG
>JANKOE010000005.1:26988009-27008348 GCA_026284465.1 Erythroxylum citrifolium
ACAGCTAAGGATACTCTATAAGGATAATCCCTTAATTAAGGGACTATCTATTATTATGGGATTCTATCTATTATTATAGGATTCTCTACACTTCTTAATTATAATGAGAATCTGATAGTCTTAGTCTTATAATGAGAGTGTATATAAGCCTATTCCCATCTAGAAGGGTATGGAATGAACTTATAATTGTGGAATCGACTCGATTATCAGATTATAGATTACAAGTTCATAACCCTAGCCCACACCCATTTTGGACAGTACAGTCTACTAATTCTTTGATTACAGTTAGTAAGAGGGATCCTTGAAAGAGTTTAGAAGGTCGATAAGGTCTTGAAGGATAAATAGTTTATGACCTTTTGATAAAATACATTTTTCCACAATGAAACTTGGAATAGTCCAATCATCAAAATAAAGTAGGAAAGAATTAGTTACGGCGTCCTAATCAATCATCCTTCCCAAACTCTCTTGAAATACACAATGAGATTTAAAGGTGACACGACAATTAGACTCTTTATACAATTTCCTAATAGATAAAAGATTACGTACTTTTGTTTAGGAATCATATGCTATACAGACCTTTTCGCGACTCGAACCAGCATTATAGGTGTGAAATTAATGAGAAACACTTGTCGTGTGATTAAAGGCTTTTGAATCCTTAATCTAAGGAACATAATATGAAAAAGAATGACAAACCAAAGCATTTTAATCACTACCTCCTTGTGTAAGAGAAGCATTAGGAGTATCAACAAACCAGAGTTAGATTTCAACAGCTTTAGAATGTGATCCACTTGCTCTTTGCTATATGGAATAACTTCAGCCATGTGTATAGTAGGAGACTTATTAAATTTGCCTTCATTTTCCTCCTTCCAATATGTTGGTTTATTGTGGATCAAACCTAAGATAAGCCTTCTCTTGAGACTTTCTTCAATTGGTACAACTAGCATAGGCTTTGGCAACAAATGCAAACTTTCTACTGCATTTCCAGAGTTTTGTTTTTACTAAGCATTACAAGTCGACGGCTCTTCTCACAACGAACTTCAGAATAAACATCTCCAATAGAGGGAAGAGTTTATCTAATAATTATCCTGGCCCTAACCTCATTAAACTTAATATTAAGCCAAAAATAAACTTTAAAACATGATTATCTTTCACCTTTTTCTTGTAATGCTCGTACTGCTCATAATCGTTGAATAAATCTAAATCCTACCATAAACATTTCAGAGAATTAAAGTATTTTGCAATGTGTTCTCCAAGTTTCAGCATCATAACATACACTTGGGACTATTCCCATATCTAAATACATCTGGTTAACATTGTTTTGAAACTCCTTATAACACATAGTTGGAGCTAATATACCCCTCCATAGAGTTCACTAACTAGTTCATATCAGCAAATTCTCTACATCCCAAATAGTGTTGGTTGACTCCCCTTGAGTAGGCTCATTTTCTGCCATCAAGTATATAATTTTTACTCTTGCACGAATATAGATGGACATTGATTCGGACAAACGAAAAATATTTTCCCCATTCAACCATAGAGTAGTAATCTAGACCTAATGGGAATGTAAAGTAGGGTACATGGGAAATATTCAAACTGATGGGAAGGTCTAGAGTTTCGGAAGGGTTTGGCTAGTTTATGGCGGCTTGATTTGAACATGACATTAGACATGATAGGTGATGACTAAAGCTAGCTTTTTTTTCTTTGGTATAGAAAGGTATTAGGAAGGCTATAATACCATGTGAGAAACTTGAGATGCAAAGTACAAGTATTATATTGTCGTATTTAATGATTATATAGTCTTTACATTTAAATAGAGATACAAGGATGCTAAATTAGGTAAGTACAACTATACAAAATCAATCACTCTATCTAATTCCCTTTATCAGGGCTTGACTCAATATCCCATATTTACATTATATATATTGACATTTGGTATATTTAATTCTAAATATCCTCCAAATTGTTTTCCTTCCAGTAGCTATAAGTTTTCAAAAGAAGGTAAAAAATTAGCGTGCCTTTGTTTAGATCTGTCACCATATACCAACAAAACTATGTTCCAAATTCTTCTCCTACACATTAACCTCGTGCCTTAGGCCGATTGAACAACCTAGAAGTCAATGACTACATTATAGTTAATCATGTTAATTTCACCTAAGAAATATATAGGACGAACACCTTTTAAGTTATATCGTTTCACATAGCTCTTTCAAAAGACAAGATGAAAGGAAACAATTGTTCTTAATCTTTAATGGTCTCTCCCAAAGCATAAATAGATTGAGAAAATGAAAAAGTAATATATCAACGAAAGCTCTTTTTAAGCAGGAGAACAAACCTTATCATATACATAACTGAACTGTTCAAAAAATAAGAATTGCAAAATTGTTGTGCAGCTTTAACTCCCTTCTGCAAGATTCAAATATCAAAAATTAAAAATAACTTAAATTAAATTGAAGACAGGCACAATCATACATCAACAAGCATATACATAATCTCAAAGGACAATAATATCCATAAACAAGTAAAATTCTTGATCGGCTAAATGATGCAAAAGAACTTAGAATTTATAAAAGAAACAAAAGAGAACAAATCACTCAATCACAATCTGTAATTTGGTGGGATAAAGAGTGGGAGTTGCGATGATAGCAAAAACGATAAGACCGAAATTTACTTTATGCTAGGTTTCTTTATTAGATGCAAATTAATAACAAGTTAGATATATTGTCCTAGTTTGTTTAGGACTTTAACTTATTTAAGAATAAACAATCCTTATTAGAGTAAAATTCAATCCAATATACTCAATTGCGAATAGAAGAATCGGCTTGGTCAAATGCTAAAATCTAATCCAATATTTTGTAGCAACCTTGTTTGTTCCTTGGCTCAAAAAAGTAATGTCTTTTGCCATTTTAGTTATTTAACTTTTGCACCCTGGATTATTAATTCCAGTGCATCTGATTAGGTGACTAATATCTGTAAATTGTTCAAATCTTAGAATCTTTTTCCGCATAATGAAAAGAATAAGATAGTACGTAGGAGTTATTCATCTATTGTAGGTATAGGCTTGCAGGACAGAAAGGGTCATTAAAGGAATAGTAAGAAAGAAGCAAACAGGTATGGATGACGAATAAGGAATATGAGGCTATATAGATGGAGGGCATTAGGGTGTATATTCGAAGAAGGTAACATCAATAAAAGTAAAATAGCAGTTAAGGGATGCGAATACCATAGGTATAGTTTTTGAGCCCAAGATATCCAAGAAAAATACTCTCTTTCGCTTTTAAGAAAAGTTTGTGGCAATCAAGACCAAGAAGAGGGAGGGGCCAAATTGGCAAGACACGATGGGCACCAAGAAGAGGAAGGAATGAGGGGATCAATTTTGTAAGATAGAAGAAGGCATATGGTTAATCATATTCACGATTGTACGGATTACACTGTGCCAATAAGTCGAAGGGACATATCAAGAACATGATGGATTTTATGCTTAGCGAACACCATTTTGTTGAGGCGAGAGAACAAGATGTTTGATAGAGGCTCTCATAGGTAGAGAAAGACTGGAACTTTGTAGACAAATAGTTGTGGATAGGAACACCATACTGAGGTTTTGTTATTTTCAACAAGTCAGCTTGACTTCATAACAAAAATAAGCATTTATGATGAGAATAATCATCTGCTAAAGTAACAAATTATCTAAAACCAAAAAGATATGTGAGTGGACTCAGGCCATAATCACCATAACGAAAAACAGAAAAAGGTAAAGACAATGCTTAGCCCAGAATAAGTTATGGTGCTATTGTTCATTGATGAAGATTGGAACATAATCAAGTGGTTTGACATCGTCATTAAACATATGAAAACATTATTACGCATGAGGATAACCTAATGTAGGAGATTATAACTTATTAGAATTTTTAATATAGGTGGAGTGCAGAACCCATTAACAAGAATTGGGCTTGGGTCAACCGTCGCCAAAATGACTAGAACTAGTCACTTGGATAATACGGAATACTCTAACACTCCCCCTAAAGTGCAACTGGGACTGGACATTCAATTGTCACTTGAAATAAACACAACAGTAACCGGACTCGGCCGCTGGGACTAGACATCCAAATGGACAACCAAGAAATTAACAATATGGACCAAATCTACTATGATACCACATTAAAATTTTTAATATAGGTAGAGTGTAGAGTCCATTAACAAGAATTGAGCTTGGGTCAACCATTGCAAAATGACTAGAACTAGTCACTTAGATAGTTAACCCTTACTACTTATAAACCCTTTAACACTTTCATGTTTAGTCAATATGGGATACTGTAACATAACTAAACATTGTATGCAAAGTTGGGACTTTAGTAAAGACATTTCTAAAAGAAATGAGAACCATAGATTAGATGCCAATTATATATTTAATGTTTCTGCAGAATGTATGTATCAGACTACAAAAGTAAAGCAGATCCACACACCTCATACAAAACCTTCTGCCATTTTGCATAGGCAACCATCATCAAGATATGGTCAGATTGTTTTTCACCGTCACTTGAATCATTTGCGTCATCCAGCTTATCAGTCAATAATGCAAACTTGGCCCTTTCAACAGTTTGCCTCTATCGGAATAAGAAAAGGAAAATGAAAATCATAATGACATTTAAGTTTTAGTAAAACTGGAAATATAAGAATATGGACCTCATCTTTTGGGTAAACAAAAGGTGATTTATGGCTCAAGAATGCAGAAATTGACAGAATAGGTGATAAGCAACCAAATATTGCTCCATAAAGTATCATCTGCAGAACCAAAGCAACATGCTTAGACAATACAAAAAATGAAATGAACTCTATATAAAACCGATGTTAGTATTACGCATACTTCTATATGTCCAAGAGCTAGTATAGTCCAGTAGATACATTCAACAGTCAACCCGAAATCAAATAATTATCAGCATTTTCAAGCAAAAAGATAGGACGAATCTAAATGAGGAGAAGTACATTCCAAATAGACATTAATGGTGCAGAAAACAAAGCCAAAGACCTTAAGGTTGGAATATTCACTACAATGCGTAACTGCTTAGGGATATCTACATAAACAAATACGAGAAAAACATAAAAGAAGTAAATATAAAAAGGACATGTGTCGATGGAAACCAAAGTTAGAGAAATAATTTGAGAAATTGAACAAATTAATGCGAAGGTGTTAAGTAGTATCTCAATATCATAAACATAAATGATGTAGATGTAACTAAAGTTCAACTGGAAGTTAATACGACCAACATAATACAATACATACCATTTTGAAAAAGCTGGACGAAAATAAGGAGCCGTTTAAGAATGACAAGCAATTGCATAATATTGCAACTATCATAAGCAAAATAGATCTAACATATCTAATGTTCCATTGAAAATTAACAAAACCAACAAAAATTGAAAATAAGAACCTTTTGAAAAGAATAGATCAAAACTAAGCAGCCTCTTAGCTCTTCTCTTTTTTTTTTTAAAGAAAAGGTTAACAATGACATTCTCTAACCTCTTCAAGGATGGCTTACAAATATATTAAGAAAAGCATTAACTAGACAATGCGCCTTTTAATTGCAAAGTCCAAACATAACCATTTCTTTCATAATGCAATCCGCAAACCAATTATTAAAGGAATAGAAGCAACAAAAGATTGCACACCTTTCCAATTAATACATCAACAGGAAGTTTTGCCAAATGATGACCAAGAGGTGTTAAATCTTCATCTCCTTCTATTGCTCCAACCTAAAAATAGCCCAAGGTGAAAGTACTTCCAAACTACAATGTAACAATAAAATAAACGATAACATGTCTGAGTACAAACATCATAAATACCATGTAGAGTTCCATCACTGTCTTAACATTGTGCCTGTCTTCTATGCAAGGTATTTTACTCAGCATCTCTAACTAATTGTCAACGTTGTAATATTTTAATATCAATTCAATGTACCCTAAATAATTGTTATAGTTAAAAGTGCATACTAACTAAGCTTGTTTTACCTCAATCGGGGCATTTAGAGTTTATGATAATCAAACACCAATGCAAATTGCTTCAATTGTTGTATTTCATGAACAATTAGTTTAAGTTTGGATATCAACTTGTCAGGTTAAGTTCGGATATTAACTTGATAATGTATGTTCTCCACCTTGAAGAAAGTTATATTTTATAGGCAAACACCAGTACTGTAGATCTATAACACATATAGGCAACCACATTGATGTGTCTTGTAGTCCTCCTGAATTCACTGAACTTAAAAGAGTACAATTCTTTTTCTCTTCCTTTAGATTGTTCTCATTTTTCAACTATTTAAAAGTTGGTTCCAACTGATTTGAATTTAGTTTACTTGGTTCAGTTTTTCCTCAGAAAAGTTTGGTAGTTGCTACGAAATCCATAAAATGAAAATTTTAGGAACACACGACTACCTCATACAACAATGAAACTGCAGAAGTTATACTCTCCTCCTTGGGAGGTTCTAAAGCCTGAAAATAATTGAATAATAAAATTGGTTAGAAGATTTCTATCAATAAAGACCTGCACCATAGAGACCAAGAAAAGCATTAGTTACCTTGGATAAAAAAGGCTTTATGTGGCCCACTGACAGTAACTTAATTTGCAAACATAACTCTACTAAGGGCATCCGAAGCATCTCAGGAACCTTAGTATCATTGACGATATAATATTAGTTGAAAGATCAATAAAGCTTCACAACAAAGGAAATACTACATTACAAAAGCTAGCTAAAAGGCTACATTATAGGTCTTTAAGTCGAACATGGACATACCTGGTAAGGACGCATGAGTTTCTCAAATCTGTGACGCGTGTACAAGCAAAAGCGTGTTCCAGGTTTTACACGTCCAGCTCTTCCTCGACGTTGTCTTGCATTAGCTTGTGATATCCAATCTTCAACCATGCATGATAATTTCTAAAGCCACCAACAAAACTAAGCCCCCATGGATGAAAGTAACCAAGGAAAATAACTATAGAATTAAACCTATCATACAAAAATAACTAGATTGTATTTGTAATTAATATATGAAAGAGAGGCTAATGCAAGAAAGTATGCATCTGTAGAAGTTTCATTTTGCTAACTTCGACCTCGTTATTGTTCATCTAGCCGGAAGGTGTCAAAATATAAGCCATCAGATGCAAAAACCAATCCATGTGTGCAATCTGGAAAAGGAAATATGGAAAACCTAGAACTTTGAAGTGAAACGGCTTTGCAATCCTGTTTCCTTGGACATATTAGTGAAATGAAAATTCAACAATGCATTAGTTTAAAGTTCTTCAATGTCTAGACTTCTGACAACTCATAGGATCCTACTCTCACTTCCTTTATGAATTGCAGTACCAAGTAGACAAAAAAAACTGTCATTCTCACTTCCAATAGTTCAAACATATGCCAGCAAATAAGTAATAGCATAGAGTGAGCAGAAACTACAAAAGGCTCCACTTCCAAAGTCCCCTTTTCATTTCAGTAATTTGGGACAAGATGTTTGATTCAAGATCTTCTAAAAAAACAGATGAGGATGGTGAGAGGGAGGAAAAACACATAATACATGCAATCAATTATGCTAATTAATTCTACAAATATACAAATTTATCTTACTTTAAGGTGCATGAAAATTGAGATACATTAATTAGCTTGTCTCCAAACTTCATAAAATCACATCTTTCACACGTTCTGCTGATAACAACCAACCAAATCTAAATAAAGTGTCGTGATATCTACTTTTATTATAATTATTCCATCAATTTGTATATATCAAGTTAGCGCTGAATCAGATCCCAAATATCACAAGACTGTAGGTTTAAGTAGTTTCCTTGCTCGATTCTTATTTTTCCTACAGCAAGCTATATATTTTTTATCAAGTATACCTTTTCAATATGAATAAAATATGCCATTATTCTTTCTATTTTCAACATGAAGAAAGGAAGAAAACAAATGCAGAAAAATTAACATGCAATTTGCTCATATACTCATTTTATACTATCAATTTTGTTTTTAAGGGAGAAAAAAGGAGCACAAACCTTTCGAGGATCATATCGATTCTCCTTATGTTTTCCACAATCAATCACATACAACACATCATCTATTGTTATACTGGTCTCTGCTATGT
This sequence comes from Erythroxylum citrifolium, assembly GCA_026284465.1. NCBI lineage: Eukaryota > Viridiplantae > Streptophyta > Magnoliopsida > Malpighiales > Erythroxylaceae > Erythroxylum > Erythroxylum citrifolium. The sequence goes on from JANKOE010000005.1 coordinate 26,996,131, forward strand.
TTGTGGCAATTATAACCTGGATCAAGAACATAAACACGAAGAAGAGACAAGATTTAAGACTTATTGGAGCACAAAATCACAATAATGCAAAAGGTATGGAAACTTGTGTAGATTATATGGTTTCTAAGAATACCAATTTTTTCATCCTACAACTATGCTTTGATATATCATAAATACTTCCATTTAATTTAAGTTGGGTTTGTATAAAACAAATAAGTACATTTTCTAATTTCATGCTCCCCTCAACCCACCAACCCCCACCCTTTTTTTCCAATTTCTTTAGCTCAATTGAGTGCACATGCTAAAATAGAAATTTACGTCACTACGATTTCATTTCATTCAACCTATATCAAATGGTCAAATAATGAGAATTGATTGAGGAAAATCACTACAATTTCATTTCATTCAAACTATATCAAATGGTCCAATAATGAGAATTGATTGAGGAAACCATGAAATCTAAAAGATTTGATGAAATCCATAATTTCAGAGATTCTAGTGGGTTGTATATACTAATTAGATAGTTGTATTATCTGAGCGAGATTTTCAACTTTTTTTTAAAGTTAAAGTTTTCATTGATTAAAAGTAATTTGTTATGTTCCCAGACTTGAGAGCAAGTTATAGGGCGATTAACCACGAAATCAACATGCAAATTGGGAAGGAGATTGCGTTTCTTTTAATTTCTTCCTTTAGAACCTATGATGGAAATGTACAAGGGCTCGTTAGAGAGAACCCTTCAATCTCGTACTCAAGTTTGAAGATAAAATTTTTTCATACTTTTATTCCCATTCCAACTTTTAAAACAATCAAATGATAACTTACTCCTCCTAACAAGGAGCCACTATTTACATGACTGAGATAATGACCAGAAAAATGGAACAAGTGTTTAAAATACTGAAATAAAAATCTGCAACAGCTGGAATATTTGACTTCTTCTACTCTTTATCTTCAAGCCACCTCGCCTCTGATAAATCAGTCCCTTGGAGAATTTGTCTTTGCAAGATCCTGCCACGTTTCTACCCATAACACCCCCACCAAATTTATCATCGTGCTTGTCCGCAAGCACAAAAGAAGGAAATCGATGTTGTAGAGAAGAAAGATCCTCCCAAGAAGCTTCTGTTGGCAACAAACCTCCCAATGAACCAACACTTGTGGCTGGTTTTTAGAGACTTGACAATCTAGAACGGCTTGCAGGAAAGGGTGAATTTCACCCTTTGGCATGGCCGGTAAAGAAGGCTCAATAGTAACAGTTGAACCATAGAAGGGTTTAAGACATGAGACATGAAAAACAGGGTGCAATTTGGATGTAGTAGGAAGGTCCAATTTAAAAGCAACTGACCTGATTTTATCAATCATGGGAAATGGGTTGTAATAACGAGGAGACAGTTTATTGTACCTGGTGGCAGCAAGACTAAGTTGGCAATGGGGTTGGAGTTTGAGAAGAACCAAGTCGCCCAATTGGTATTGAACCAAACGGTGTTTAGAATCATCAACCCGCTTCATAGTGGCTTGAACTTGAAGAAGACGATCGCGAAGATCCCACAAAATCATATCACGTGTCCTTAATTCTTGGTCCACCACTTCTATTTTAGATAACCCAAGACAATAAGACAGCAATGTAGGTGGCGAGCGCCCATAAAAAACTTCAAAGGGAGTGGCCTTTAAGGAGGAATGGTATCCTGTGTTATAACAATATTCAACCCATGGTAGCTAGTGAAACCAACGTTGAGGTTTATCACTAGTGAAGCAGCGGAGGCACATTTCAATGGTCCAATTAACCACTTCAGTTTGACCATCACTCTAGGGGTGATAGGTTGAACTGAAAGCTAATTTAGTGCCACTTAACCTGAATAATTCAGTCCAAAAGGAACTAGTAAAGGTAACGTCAAGATCACTGACAATTGATTCGGGTAACCCATGCAGCTTAAATATATTGTCAAAAAACAGCCTTGCCACACTCGCAGCAATGTAAGGATGGGAGAGGGGAAGGAGATGAACATATTTTGAAGATCGATCGACAACAACCAACAGTACATTTTTCCTTTGGGAAGGTGGAAGTCCTTCAATGAAATCCACAGAAATATCTGACCAAACCTGAAGAGGAACAGATAATGGTTGTAAGAGTCCAACAGGATGTAAATGCTCAGATTTATGTTGCTGACAAGTAGGCATTGTTGCACAAAAGCTCGTATTCCCGCTTTCATTCCTGACCAGTGAAAATCCTTCGGAACAAGGTGAAGAGTCTTCTGGTAGCCTTCATGGTGATTATTATGGAGTTCAATTAGAATATAGGTGACAAGAAGAGATGTTGGCAGCAAATGAACTCTGTTTTTGAAGAAGATCGAGCCATCCTTGTAAGTCCATGGTCCCAGGGCTTCCTATTGTTGAATTTATTTCACAAGTTGCTGCAAGGAGTCAGATTGCTTGACTTCTTCCCGAATTGAGTCGAAGAGAGGAGATTGTGGCATAGTTATAGTGGTGATAGCGAGTTGATCTTCCCATTGACATGATAATGCGTCTGCCACCTTGCTGTTTTTGCTAGCTCGATATTCAATTGTAAAATCAAAACCCATTAATTTGCTTAACCAATGCTGTTGTGGAGAAGTAATGATGTGTTGCTATAGCAAAAATTTTAGATTGTAATGGCTGGTGCATATTCGAAATTGTTGCCCTCACAAATAAGCTCACCAATGGCACACCGCCTTTACTAAACCAATGAGCTCTTTCTCATAAGCTAGTAGGCCTTTGTAACGGCCAGCAAGGGGTAGACTGTAATAGGCTATTGGTCAGCCCTCTTGTTGTAGGACTGCTCCTGTGCCTGTATCCAAAGCATCACATTCCAAGACAAATTAGCTATGGAAGTATAGAAGTGCTAATACTGCAGTGTTTGTCATAGCCTTTTTCAGTTGCTCAAATGCTAGAGTAGCTTCAGTCGTCTATAGGAAGGCATTCTTGCATAGCATGGCAATTAATGGAGCTACAATGGTACCATAATTCTGAAAAAAATTTCGATAGTACCCCGTAAGCCCTAAGAAGCCTCGTAGGCCTTTGATTGTAGTCAGCTTGGGCCAGTCTACCATTGCTGCAATTTTGTTATGATCCATTGCTACTCCTCCTTTAGAGATGATGTGGCCGAGATAATCCACCTGTTGTTGAGCAATGAGGCATCTGGATCTCTTCAAAAATAGTTGGCGAGTCCTGACCAACTCGAAAACTAGTCTCAAATGTGAAAGATGGTCGTCCCAAGAGTAGTTGTAAATTAAGATATCGTCAAAAAACACCAGAATAAATTTGTGCAAATAAGGTTGGAACACCTCATTCATCAATGCTTGAAAAGTGCTTGGTGCATTTGTGAGGCCGAACGACATGACTAAGAACTCGAAGTGTCCATGGAGAGTTTGAAAAGCAGTTTTTTCGACATCAGCCGGGCACATTCTGATTTGATGCTATCCCAAGTAGAGATCCAATTTAGTGAAATAGCTCGCACCATGTAATTCTTCCAGCAAGTCTTCGATTACAGGGATGGGGGACTTGTCTTTTATTGTTTCGGAGTTTAGAGCCCTATGGTCAACACAAAATCTCCATGTACTGTCAGCTTTAGGAACAAGTAAAACTGGTGAGGAATATGGAGACTGGCTATTTCTGATTATACCCTATCATAGCATCTCCTTGCATTGTCTCTTGATTTCATCTTTCTGTGCATGAGGATATCAATATGGTCGAACAACCACTGATCCCACTCCTGGCTCAAGACCGATGCAATGGTCGATGAGTCTTGACAGGGGGAAGGCCTCGCGGTTCTTGAAATAAGGAAGCATAGACATCCAAGAGTTGTTGGATTTTCCCATCTAATTGGAAAGTGGTCATCTCGCTTGTGTGGAATTGCCCATTGCTGTCAGAGTTCTCAATTCCCTACAACTCCACAATTCGTCCATTTTTTCTAAAGGTCATAGTTCTAGTGTTGAAATCCCATAAAATGGGGCCCAAGGATTTCAGCCAATTTACCCCCAATACGGCATCTATACCCCTCACGGTAAGGACAAACAAATCAATATAAATTAATTGTTGTCCCATTTGAATTGGGGCTTCTCGGCACTGACTTGGGCATTGAAGTTTATTGCCGTCAGATACAAGCACATGCAACGTCCCAACTTGCTCGTACTCTAGCCCAAGTTTGGAAACACATCGAGAATCGATGAAGCTATGGGTGCTGCCGGAGCCAATTAGAATGACCAATGGATGCCCTCCAATATTTCCTTGGATTTGCGTGGTTTGCCCCCCTTTAGTTCTGCAGTGAATGCGTAAAAATATTTGTGGCTCTTCTTCCTCCTCTGTTTTTGATTCTTCTTTATCCCCTTGTACAAATTCCTCCACGCCATCCAGCCAAAAAAGCCGTTTACATTAGTGCTCTCTGGTGTAAACCTCATCACAGTTGAAGCCAAGAACCATTGCTCGGCAGTTGTCCATCTCGACACGAGTAAGCCTCCTACAGGTTCTATGGGTAGGTGTCGTGGTAGTGTTGCTTGTCACTGGCTTAGAAGGGGAATTCAAAATTTTTCTTAGTCCTTCACATCGTTCATATAAACGAGCTAGGCTCATGGCACCAACCAAATCTCTAGGCCTGTGTAGTTCTACTTCTTTATGAGCTTAAACACTATATCCATTCCCATCACATTATCTGAGGCTTTATAAAAAATGCTATGAATATTAAAATTAAGGCTTTGGAGAAAAACCAAACTTGGGAAGTAGTGGACTTACCAAAAGGAAAAAGCCCAATAGGATGTAAATGGCTTCTTCTATGAAGTATAAAGCAAATGCACATTTGAGAGCAAAGCAAGACTGGTAGCCAAGGATTATACTCAAACATATGGGGCAGATTATGAAGAAAATTTCTCCTATTGCTAAGATGAACATAGTATTGTTTCCCATGGTTTCTCACTATGATTGGCACTTATAACAATCTGATATGAAGAATGCCTTCTTTCATAGAGATCCCATAATTAGCAGACATTGCCTATGCCTTCTTTCATAAAGATCCCATACTAAGCAGACATTGCCTATGTCGTAAGTATAATCAGCCAATTCATAAAGAAGTTCATTTGCAAGGATCATACAAGGTGTTGAACTATCTTAAAAGGACTCCAAGAAAAGGCATTTTGTCCAAAAGGAATGTTGGAGTTGTACTCGAAGCATACACCAATGCAGAGTATACTAGGTCAATGATTGATAGAAGATCCACCTCTAGGTACTGTACTTTCCTAAGTGGAAATTTAGTTCTATGGAGGAATAAAAAACCAAAAGTGGACGCCAATCAAACAACTAATTTTCCACAATGGCTAATCTACATGTATGGTGCCTTTATCATCAACCTTTTCCAAAGAAGGATGGTAACATAAAGAGAAGAATTTAATATACTTTGGCAAAAGGTTGTTTAGCTACATTCAACTTAACAAATTGATGCTTAAACCCCTTTCCATTTCTCAAAGAAGGCTATTTAATCTATAGCAAGAAAACTCAAGGTAGGAGAAATAAATTTGCAATGTCATTATCAAAAAGTCATTCTTATCTAGTGTAGAGTTCAAAAGAGCCAACATCTCCTTTTCAATATGTCCAAATATTAGCTTTACACACATTCTTTCTAACCTATTAGTTCAGCCTACTTTTCCTTGAAGTTCCAAAGCATCATTGGTCAAAAGCAAGAAACTTTAGTTTTAGCTTTTATCTTTAAATTGAAAGGTCATGAAATTTGGTGAAAGAAAATACAAGCTGAAAGACAAAAAATGTAGTGTTATATAAGATATATAGACTATATGGGAAAGGAAGCATACTTAAACAAAGAAGAAACTAGGTTAACTTCTTGTAAGTAAAACAATAAAAAAAAACATAATTGATTACCACTTGTTACCTTGCGTATGCCTTTAGGAGGTTGCTTAAACACCTTTTTTTGATCCATTGATGCTATAGATGAGTGTAAGGGTAGAACCCAATCATAAGATGGCCCACCAAATCTATAAGATGCAATAAGCCTATCAACTAACGTGTAAATTTCTGAAGCTCCCTACAATAGAACAATAAAGATAATCAGTAACATAGGATACAATACTAAAAGAGAACATGACTCCACAATAAGCTCATATGAATTCTTTATCAGATGAACTTACCGGCAAAAACACAAGTATTGCCCCCTCCTCACAAGTTTCATCAACATGACATATCAAATCTTCAAGGAGATCATAATCAATGAATTCTTCGTTCAATCTTTTCTGAAGAAAATGAAAGATCAGACAGCTCCAAAATCAAGTTGTTAATAAAGGAAAACTATACCAGATTCATGTTTATGACACTTACTAAGTTCTTCCTTGTTTGTTCAGTGTATGATTCAAAATTGCTTGAAACGTAATAAGGGTTAACACAATCCTCAGAAAGCAGAGAATCATCACCCCATCCAGACAAGACAAGATTCTTCTTACCCCTTCGATTATTCACAGGGCCACTCTATAGCTACAATACTCATTAGTTAAGAGTTTCATAAAACAAGATAAATATTTACTATCACAAAACACAATGGAGCTTGCAATACACAGAAAACCTTATAAGCATTTAACATCATGGTGAATTCACTTGCTAAACGACCATGAATAAGTAACCAAAACTTATGACTACCCCAGTAATGCAGAGTCACTTTTTATATAAAGAAATAGGAAGTTAAAACATGCAAGTTAGACGAGCAATTTTTAATGACCGAAAGAAGCCTCAACTAGATATTTTTTGAAAACATGTCTTTACTTACATGCTATTTCAGATTTTTCCAATAGGTTCAATGCGTTTATAGTTTCTTAAGTGACATCTCATTAATGCATAATTTGTATGGTACATCAACCCAATTAAAAATGCTCTTATTAGTGGACAATGCAAAAGTGTATTGCAGTAATATAAGCTGAACAGATGTATATTATTATTCCCTTAACAGTCAATACATAGGTACAAGAATATATAGAAATACAAGGATCTATTTTAGGAAACTAACAGCTGTACATAATATTCTAATTGATCTAATTTAGCCAACTTTTACGAGTCATTAACACCTAGGAAGTATCTACCCGGATATTTCCCAACATGTATCAACTCACAATCCATGCAACAACTTTTTACAAGCCATACAACCAACAAACAAAGTGTCATTGAAATATTTGTAGGAAAAAAATCAAACTAAAATGATTGAATAGTGTAAGTTTACCAAAATTAAAGAAAATAGAAGAGCAAAAGCAAGACATTATTCTATTCATTTTCCATAATCAAAATACTAAAGCACCTTATCAATTGCGGATTTTTGGTATCTTAAGGAAGCTGGAGAATCTGAATCTAAAACATAGTTGATGCTCTCATATACATCCTCCAAGAAGTAAGTTGTCACGGGATATGCTCGACCTATCGCAGTAAGCACAGGGCAATTTCCAAAGTAGCTTGCAAATAAGCTAGAATCAACAGTTGCAGACCTGAGTTGAAACAAAATAAAAAGATCAATAAGCACACAGAGCACCAAAGTTATATCACAAATGCAAAAAAAATAGAAATAAGATATTATAAGTGGAAAATATACATCAGGATAACTTTCAGATTTGATGTTCCATTAGAAGATTTCTTCTCAATCAGGTTCTTCAAAATAATTAGTAGGAAGTCACCCTGTAACAGTAAAGAATACAATTAATATTGTTTAACTAACTTCCGATTTGATATATCAAAGCAGAATAGTTTTCCTTTTGAAGAGATTTAAAAGTCAAAAAATAAGAAAAGAGTTTCAAAGTAAATAAAAGGATGATTACAAAACATTCATAAAACCCTACAACATGTTCTTAAATCATACTGGCTGGCTAATAGAGATACATTAGGCTCAAAGTACATGCAACAATGACGTCAACCATTAGATCAAGAAATCTAATTCCCAAGTTACCCTACATTATTGCAGTTGGCATCAGATAGAAAGAAACTGAACTGAATTCCAAATGCTTTGAGTATACATTAAACTGTACTTACCAAAAGAGAACGCTCATGCACTTCATCAACTATCACATGAGTAACATCAGTCAAGTTCCTATCCCCCTGCAAATTGTTTGACAATTAAAAGGAAAAAAATTTAAGGGTATTGTAAATGGGACATAAGCTGAGAACATACGTTCAAATTTCTAATGTCTTCTAATGAAAAAATGCGTATTAATCTTCAAAATAACACTAATCCCTGAGGCTTTCATTTGATGTAGGAACTAATGCAAACAAAGCTGCCAAATATTAAGATCATACTACAAGAATCTTTGATAAGTAAATTTTCATACAGCAAGCTTCCTCAGAAGAATCCCTGTTGTACAGAAGAGAAGCTTTGTTTTCTCATTCCTGTGACATATACAACGAAAGATTAATTCTCAAACACATATGATTAAAAAAATAGGCAAAAAATATCAATAAACACATGGTAGAAAATGTCCTTCATTTCAAGTCTCAACAGCAAACATGACTTATAGATAGAAAAGGGGAAGGAAAAAACTTTTAACACTTAAAAAGCAACAAAGTTGGCAATCATTGTATGCATAATGACCTTTCGAGTGTACCACTGCCGCATGGAAAAACATATTAAATGGATACTATCCAATCCACCTTTCATCTGTGAGCACTACTGACTTAAAACAACCTTTAATCATCAATAGATTGACCACCTTCATTTTATTTTATGGGTATAGGAAACTGACAAAATTCTATTTTAGTTTCTCCTTTTCATTTTAAGGAGAGAAAATAATGAGGCTAAAATATACCTCAGGAAAACAATTAAAAAAAAACAGCTACATCTTGCCTAAAACAACTATAAGCAAACAGCGGTAAGAGGATGTTTTGCATGTGAATTTCTGAACACAAGGAATGAGTAAAACTAGAGATAAAAAAAAAGCAGAAGAGATGAAAGATTAACACCTTGCACTATCAAGGCGAACTTGATAACCAACCAGAGAGCCATCTGAACCAGGTGAAGATTCACAACGCTCATCAGAAACTCTTTCGGCCACAGAAATAGCCTATAGTTTAATGCAAGAATTAGACATTGTAGTCAAAATAAGACTAGGAAAACTCTTATGACAACCCTCCTACTATGAAAAAACAAAATACATGATAAATAAATTGGTTTTTAACATCTTTTCTGATATTACTCCACTATTCACAGTATACTTATGAATACTTGTTTCCATATATTTTGATTCGCATGATGGATAGAAGAGTAAGCCAATTATTTGATAGAGCTAATATAAATTTACAATCTGGGATGTACAACTGTTTTATGTTTGCTGGGACCAGCAATTTAGGGCTGAAATTTCTGAGTAGGATGTTTGAATTCAGATTAGGTTGTTGGGGTTTTCAGAAAAGCAATTTGAACAAAGGAATAGGTTTAGGAATCACTCCTACAGTTGTTAAACTCGGAATGACTCCTAGAACTTAAGAATTACTCTTACAAAAAAGTATCATACCTTCTAATCTTAAAATTCAAAAATCACAAAGTAAATATGTTATAGTCACTAGACCGATTTCTGGTTATGGGACCCTGCAAAATAATATCAGGAGAGCTGTTTTTAAGGGTTTCTCTTCCTTTATAACATTCGATCTCTTAAAGTAAGGAATATAAAAGTAAAATTCTGCTTCCTTTATTTCCAGCTTTGAAAGGCTTAAATAGACTCCTCCTGACAGCCTTGACACTTCCTAACAACTTCCTGATTAAGGCTATAAAATCTTAACTGAAAAATAGAAATAAAAACAGCTGTTATTAATTCAATTTCAAATTAGAAAATTAACTTATTTACTTTTTTATCTTCCTCCTCTTCCTAGGAGTGAATGTCTCGTAGACTTGGTCAACTCGAGAAGCACCATAACACCAACTTCAAATTGAATGTTCCGGTGATAGGAGTCATAATTTGACGTCATCACATGTTGGGTTTGCAATAAGTGGTTGCTGTCTGGTTTACAATTCAGCATCAACTGTTGTAACTTTGGAAAGACCAAGGCAGAAAGATAATAATTTTGGTGAAGGACAACCATAAACTATCTCAAAAGGTGTGGATTTTAAAGATGTGTGGAAGCTAGTATTATAGGAGTATTCAACCCATACAACCCAATTACGCCAGAGTCGGATGGTTGCCAGTGAAACATCGAAGATACATCTTTGGGACGCAGTTAACAGCTCTATTTGACCGTCTTTTTGGGGATGATAAGCTGAACTAGAAGAGAAGAGCCGCTCAATCGAAATAATTCTATATAGAATGAAATAGTGAAACTCACATCCCAATCACTAACAATGAATTCCAGCATACCATGTAATTTGAAAACTGCAGAACTTCTATACTGTTTTGTATTTCACTTAATTTACATCAGTACATAGATACAAATATATATAGAAATAGATAGGGCTATTCTAGGAAACTAATATCTTTACATAATCTCCTAATATATGTGCATAATATCAGATCTGATATCTAACATCAGATCAGATCTCCTAACTATTTAGGAGTCAATCATATCAAGAAAATATCCAACTGGATATTTCCCAACACTCCCCCTTAAGTTGGCTTGTATATGTCATCCATAGCCAGCTTGGAAACTAGAACATTGAACTGCCTCTTATGTAATCCCTTTGTAAGAATATCAGCCACCTGTTGTGGTGTTGGAATATAGGGAACACAAATTAATCCTTCTTCAATTTTCACCTTGATGAAGTGCTTATCAACCTCAACATGTTTTGTTCTATCATGAAGAACCGGGTTGTGAGCAATAGAAATTGCAGCTTTATTATCACAATATACTTTCATTGGAACTGAAATAGGAATCTGTAGTTCCTCCAGTATTCTTTTAATCCATAGGACTTCACAGATTCCATGTGCCATTGCTCGAAACTCAGCTTCAGCACTGCTTCTTGCAACCACACTTTGTTTCTTACTCCTCCAAGTTACTAAGTTACCACCAACAAATGTGCAATAACCTGAGATTGATCTTCTATCTGTAGCACTCCTTGCCCAATCAGCATCAGTATAGACTTCTATTTGAAGGTTGTTCTGCTTCCGAAGCATTAAACCTTGTCCAGGAGTTCCTTTTAGATATCTTAGTATCCTGTATACAGCATCCAGATGTTCTTAACCTGGTGAGTGCATAAATTGACTCACTAAGCTCACGGTAAAGGCTATATCAGGTCTAGTGTGTGTCCTTATTAATAACATTTTCAGGTTGAACTGGTTTGAAATTTACACTAGTCTCAACAGGAGTATCAGCTGCCTTGCATCCTAGTAATCCGGTCTCATTCAATAGGTCCAGAATTTATTTCCTTTGGTTCACAAATATTCCATCCTTGGATCTAGCAAATTCCATTCCGAGCAAGTAGTTTAGAGGTCCAAGATCTTTGATCTCAAATTCTTTGGCTAATCTCTTCTTCAACTCTACTATTTCGGATACATCATCTCCTGTTATGATTATGTCATCTACATAAACAATAAGGATCGATTTCAGACCTGCTTTGGATTGCTTGTAGACCAATGTATGATCAGCTTGGCTTTGATAGTAGCCATAGCTCTTCACGGCCCTTCCAAACTTGTCAAACCATACTCTAGGGGACTGTTTTAGTCCATATTGTTTTTTTTATGTTCTAGGAATGTGACATCGTGGGTAGGAGATTTGGAGTAACCCAAAAATTTTCTGCTTCATTAGAGTTCTCCCCCTGAAGAATTTTTTTTTTAATGTTCTAGGAATGTGACATCCATGGAGACAACCATTTTTTTAGTTAAAGGAATAAAGGATTGTAACACTTATAACCTTGTTGACTAGGAGCATACCCAATGAAAATTTTCAGCTCTTGGATCTAGTTTAGAGTTTCCCTTATTTGATTTGTGAACATATGCAGTACACCCAAATACCCGAAGAGGAAGAGTAGAGTAAAGTCTATTTTCAGGAAAGAATTGTTTAAATATATTTAAGGGTGTTGCATAGTGTAAAACACGGCTAGGCATTCAATTAATTAAGCTGAAGCAATCAAAACAGCCTTCCCCCAAAGGTATCTTGGCACATTCATTGTAAACATAATGGACTGAGCAACTTCTAGTAAATGTTGATTTTTCCTCTCGGCAATACCATTTTGTTGAGGAGTGTTAACACACGTAGATTGGTGAACAATGCCTTTAGACTTAAGAAATTTCCCAAGG
>JANKOE010000005.1:27012442-27044060 GCA_026284465.1 Erythroxylum citrifolium
GTTCCAAAATATTTTTGGGGGGATGCTCTTCTTACTGCTACCTATCTTATTAATAGAATGCCAAGTCGTGTTCTTTCCTTCAAAACACCACTTTAGAAATTTCAAGAAACCTATACTACCACTCATCTTGAAACTAACCTTCATTTAAGAGTTTTCGGGTGCACAACCTTCCTTCACAATTTTTCACGCAATAAACTTGATTCAAGATCCAAAAAATATTTGTTTCTAGGATATTCTGCTACACAAAAGGGGTATAAATGCTATGATCCTAACTCAAAGAGGTTGTTTGTTAGCTGTGATGTCTCTTTTTCCGAGGCAGATTTCTTCTATCCTAAGTCTTCGATTCAGGGAGAGTATTGGAGTGAGTTTGGGAGTGACAAATCTCAGCCTCAACCAACTGAACCTATATCAGTTCCTAAACCCATCCCAGTGCCTATGTCATCTCCTATAGAGACAAATCCTAATACAAAAACAGTTAGACCTAATCCTACACTCAAGGTGTATTCTCGGAGGAACAAAGGAAGCAGAACACTTCCTATCCCTGAAGCTATGCCAATTTCTGAACCAGTGCAAGTCCCTACCGAAGAGAATCAGAACAGTGAGGATCAAGGAGACAATGTAGATTTAGAATGGCCAATTGCCTTAAGGAAGAAAGCTAGATCATGTACTATGCATCCGATTGAAAGGTTTGTCTTTTATAAAGCTCTATTTGCTCAATATAAAGCTTTTATTGCTAATATGGACAGAATTGATATTCCAAAAAATGTTCAAGAAGCTCTTCAAGTTCCAATATGGAGAGAAGTTGTTTTCGAAGAAATAAGGGCACTTGAAAAGAATGAAACATGGGAACAAGTTGATCTGCCAAAAGGAAAGAAACCCGTGGGGTGTAGGTGAATATTTACAGTCAAATATAGGGTTGATGGCACCATTGAGAGGTATAAGGCGAGACCTATGGGATGGACTACAAGGAAACAATTGCACTTGTGGCCAAGTTAAATACTATAAGATTATTGTTATCAGTGGTTGTTAACCTTGACTGGCCACTTCGGCAACTTGACATCAAGAATGCTTTCTTGAATGGACAATTAAAGGAAGAGGTGTATATGAAACTTCCTCCAGGCTTTGATGAGGTAGGAGGAAACAAAGTATGTAAGCTGAGAAAGTCTCTATATGGACTGAAGCAATCACCACGAGCTTGGTTCGAGAGATTTGCCCCAGTCTTTAAAGCTGAAGGGTACACACAAGCACAGTCCAATCACACAATGTTTTTCAAAAGTAGAGAAGGTAAGAAGGCAATTTTGATTGTTTATGTTGATGATATTATCTTAACTGGTGATGATACAATGGAAATCACAAGACTTAAGACAGTTTTGAAGAAAGAATTTGAAGTTAAAGACTAAGGAGAAATGAAGTATTTTCTGGGCATGGAAGTAGTAAGATCAAAGAAGGGAGTTTACATCTCACAAAGAAAATACATTCTTGATCTCTTAAGAGAAATTGGAATGTTAGGATGCAAACCACGCACTACTCCTAATGACAGTACAAAATTTGGGTTCTACACTTGTGAATCGTGAAGAGTATCAAGCACTAGTGGGAAGACTAATCTATTTGTCTCATACTAGACCAGATATTGCTTTTGCCGTGAGTGTTGTTAGTCACTATATGCATGCACCAAGGAGACAGCATTTAGAGGCAGTCTATAAGATCCTACAGTATCTAAAAGGTACTCCAGGAAAAGGGCTACTATTCAAGAAAGGAGATCAAAGAACAATTAAAATATATACTAATTCAGATTGGGCAAGTTTAGAAAAGGATAGACGATCAACCACTAGATATTGTACTTTTGTGTGGGGAAATTTGGTTACTTGGCAAAGTAAGAAGCAAAAGGTGGTAGCCAAGAGCAATGCTGAAGCTGAACTAAGAGCTGTTGCAAAAGGAATGTGTGAAAGTCTTTGGTTAAAGAGAGTGTTGATAGAATTGGGAATCGGGCTTAAGATACCTATAAAACACTATTGTGATAACAAGGCGGCCCTAAGCATGGCACACAATCCAGTCTATCATGAAAGAACAAAACACGTTGAGGTTGACCGACATTTCATCAAAGAGAAGATAGAAGATGGGACAATATGCCTAACATATGTTCCAACAAAGAAGCAGACAGCTGATGTGTTTACCAAAGGACTCCAACGACAAGCATTTGAAGAGTGTATTAGCAAGTTGGACATGATAGATATCTATGATCCAACTTGAGGGGGAGTGTGGTCAAAGATATGCATATCTCATAATATTATGATCTGATCATAATCAGATCTTTTAGATTAGATAGCAGTATCTTGTAGATATATAGTATCCTAGGATTATATTTCCATATCTGTACAGATTTTTCTATCCTATTCTGTAAACCTATTCATGTATATATATACTGCAGTCTCTAATAAAAGAGATATAGAGCAAATAAGCACTGATTCACAATAACAACCTTTCGTACAGATTCAACGCCTAGCAATTGCCCCGCTTTTCGTATAGTCTGGCCAAACTCATTGCACTAGTAAGGTCTTGAGGATTCTACAACTCTTGGCTTCCTTTAACCTTATTCTTGAGAGAAAGTACTAACCTGAGCTGCTAGTTGCTCAAATTGCCTTTTGTATTCATCATCAGTACTAGTTTCTTGTTGCGAATGGGAGGCCAAATCACAAATTACAATTGGTTTCGAAATTCTACCAAGACATGGGAGGTTGGTCCATCTCTAGCTTGATAAACCACAATTGGGCATTGCTTTCAAGGTGAAAGAAAGCTAGCTGTATGTTTTGGTCCTTTGGTGTTCGTTGATGATGGAATAAGTGTTCACACCAACTTAGCCATCCTAAGGGATCAGTGGAGCCATCAAAAGGGGGGAATCAAGTTTTGAAAACTTAGGAACCAAATTTCCCTTCTTGATTTACCATTCAAGGTCATGGACCTTAGTGATTGTGATGATTTTACCTTTCCCAAGATTTGCAGCTAGGTTGTGAGAAAGTTCTTCCAATTAAGTTGTCACAGCATTTTGCCTAGCCTTGGTAGCTACCTTTTCCTGTTCTCTTTCTACTATGTCTTGGCTCGATCCTCCTAGTACATAGCCATAAAGGCTTCTAACTACTGTTGTAAGGTACATTGTTCTCCCATAACCAATGGCTCTGATACCAAATAGTTATAGTCCCTAGATTGATTTGTGGTTATAGGACCCTGCAAAACAATATCAAATTGGTTGTTTTAAAGGGTTTTTCTTCCTTTATGACCTACTTTGGTAGGTTAGGAAGAACGGGCTCATTAGAGAGAGCCCTTCGATCTCTTAAAGAAAGGAATTATCAATGTAAAATTTTGCTTCCTATAATTCCAGCTTTGAAAAGCTTAAATAGACTCCTCTTGATAGCCCTAACACTTCCCAACAACTTCTTGATTGAGGCTATAAAATCTTAAGTTCAAAAAGAAATAAAAACAATTTTTATTTATTCAAATTCAAAAATAAATTTATCAACTTTTCTACCTTCCTCTTTTTCCCATGAGTGAATCTCTTGTAGAGTTGGTCAAAAGGGACTATCCGAACACATTTCCCTTTGTCCAATGGACTATGTGTTGTTGCTAACTTGCAACAAAATCACTCTATTATTAATTGAAATGTTGAAACATATCTAGTTAGTAAAGATCCTAGAACCCTAATCATAAAAGAATAAGAATCTTGAATTATACTCTAATTGGGATTCTTTACTCCCTTATAAACTTGAGTTCTAAGCAAAGTATAAAAACAGGAAATAACTTTTCTCAAACCCCTTTATAATAAGGAAAACCAGCACAAAAAATTCAACAAATTACTTATTAGCCCTTTATCACTGTTCATGTGAACAGTAACATAAATAGTGGTGATCACAAATCTCAATCTTCTACATTCCACCAAATTAAGGCTTGGGGTTCAATTATCTATCCTTTCTTGCTCCTTTCATAAACTTTAAGCCGCTTTCCATCACCCATGCTCCCTCTAACCCATGCTTCGAATGATTTAGGGTAACATTTTGGAGTTCTTTCATGAAAAGGAATAAATCAGATTGACAATGACCAAGTGATAATTGGGATACGAGAATTTGAAGTCCAAGAACATTAAGATCATAAAACCCCTCACGCAACTAGAATTTCATATACATCAGAAAATAAGTTTGAAATTAAACTTCTCAAACTTTCTAACTCCCTTAAAAGGCTTAAATCCAACCTAACATGACATAAATATAACACCCTTAAAAGGCCTAAATCCAACCTAACATGACATCAATATAGCACAGTAAATCAGGTATCGAAGTCTATCTAGACTAGCTCCTTTTAGTGTGCATAAAAAGTACAAAGCGTTGAATCTGGACAGAAGCAGTACTCACCGCTATTCTCCTAGGTTGAGTGCATATGATATTGCAAAATCCACCGCTTCCAGATTCAATCATGTCATCCAATATAAATTGTGGTACCTGCAAGAAATTTCAGTTTAAAAACATGCTGCATGGCTATGTCAGCTGGAAGGACAAGACAAGAAACTTGCAATTGTTCATAGAAAAGGCAAATAATCAAATAAAGACAAGCATAACAGAACAAGCGGAGTTTACTGTCCGTATAGAATCCTAGAAGCATACAATTGAAATGTAAGACTAGTAAAAGGGCAGAAATACAGACCTGAGTAGTCTTTCCAGAACCTGTTTCTCCACAAACAACAACAACGTCATTCTCTCTGAGTGTTTTCAATATGTCATCTTTTAGTCCATAAATTGGTAGAGAAGTCCTACTTGCAAGAATTTCCTGAAGAAGTGCGCATAACTAATGCATAAGCGGAATGGAAGTGCAACTACCCTAGTATAACAACCATAATACATTACAATTTACAAGTATAGCAATAACAATAGACAACGCTTTAAACTAGTGTTCTTCATTTACATTAATTTATACAAGAACGACAAGAAGACAAGAAGAGGGATAAAGTAACCTCATATTTGTAGAAATAATAGAGAAAAAAGAGCAAATCTCATAACTCCAGGAATAATATGATTCTCCTAATTAACTATTTCCTCCAAACGCTCAAACTACTAAGATAAGACCAATGGACTCTCAAAACAGTAAATCATATGAACCTTCCTTTTTTAAACTTCCCTTAAGCTCCTGTAGTGAAAATGAAAAGAAATCACTACCATATGAATTTTCATTTGCCACCAACCTTGTACTTTGGAATTTTATGTTTTTTCTCTTGCTCGTGTCTCAAATAAGTACTTTCCAAATTCCTTCTGTAGTTTACTCCTGTCATATCGCACAATAATCAACAAGGAAATTAGTCACTAGAATTTCAAATTTAAACTTCCATAGCTTTCAAAAAAATTCAAGCATTCCTTGGAGTCACAAAACTTGAGAGTATATTCAAGTGGGTAAGCATCAAGTCATTGGTAAGTGACTTAATAAATGTCATCAAAGTGATCTACAATAAGTTAAAGGAAGTCTTACAAGAGAGAATCAAAACAAAGAGATCATACTTGCTTATATTATTTTAGTATGAATAAGAAAAATATGAAAAAAAAAATTATTTCCAAAAGAACTTGTTGAGAAGGAGAAGTCAGCGGCAGCAGAATCAAGGGGCTGCTAATTAGGAGGAAATCTGTTCCTAACAAATTGGGAGAGAAATTAGGGGAAATCTAGTTAAAGTAAATAAATTAGGTGATAATTAAGATAATTGAATTGTGTAAAATTATTTCCTAGTATAGACACTATTGTACTCCTATTTATATGTAACCTAAACAGGAGGAAAAAAATATGAAAGTCACTGTTTTCCACATAACTCCATTACCACATGTAAACAATGAGTAAGTAAAGGAGCCATAAGTTCGAAAACAACACAATCAATAGGCGTGGAACTACATACTTTCAGTAATTGGATCAGCACCAATGACAATCGAATTACTAACTTCTTCAACATGAGAGCTTCTTAAAGTTTTTGAGGAAACATTTGAGGCTTCAACATCAGTTACTGGAGTAGAACTTCCTGCATTCAACAGCCAATCCACGAAGCCAGCTCTTTGACTCTCTAAACTATCGTCCACTTTGCTTGATGATGCCCCTATAAGAAATGTTAGATATTAGAAAAGTGAAGAACAACAATTATAACCAAAATTTGGTGCAAAAGGAGAAAAGGGAAAATAAAAGAACTTGCTCTAACATCAATTCTAACCACAAATTCAATTGGGCAGGTAAACTAACAAACTGAATTGAGGGATCTTTAATAATTGCCACAATAGGCAAACCAAGCAATGAATGAACACGCATCCATCACTCAAGAACTAAAACATAAGGGAACTACCTTGTTTCCATTGGAGGACAAGAGAAGCATATGGTTCAGTAATAACTACATGGATCGGAAGATCAGGGAATAGTTCAATAAGGGCAAATGCTGCAACCTTGTTCTGTGCATCCTGCAATTCAAATAGGTTTCCAGCATACGAATGATTAATTTTCACTTCTTTCACTATCTTTTATATCTTTTTGTTTATAATACAAACACTTATCACCAAATACCCTAATAAACATGTATTCTCTCCTTGGAAAATTGTTCAACTTGGACACAGGAATAAAGCGACAGAATGAAGAATCATGTAACTTGGGAAAAGGAAATCAAGATTACAAAAAAAAGCATATCGAAACCCTCAATTGAATTTCAGCATTACTAGTTCAAATGGATTTACAATTAGAGTAGCAATTTTGACCAATTATCGTAATTCAAGAGAATTTTGCAGAGGCAACTTCTCATTATGTTAAGAAATTTCGCATGTCACTCCTAGCACTACTTGCAAATTAGAAGATTGGAGATACATATAGGATTAGATTAGATTAGATTAGATAAGAAGAAAAAATTAGATTTCAAAGTGGCCTAAATCCTAAAAAGAAAGCATATTTTAAAGATGCTTCCAAGTCAAATTTCTAACCATTACCAGATTCAGTTTTTCTCTCAAACCTTCCTTTTGCAAAAATATGGAGGCCATCGAGTTAAAACTACACCACAAACTTCTTGAAGGTAAATTAGTAAACAAATACCTCAGTAGACACAAATGTCTCATCTTGGTCAGGAAGCTGAATAGTGACCAGTCCACCAGCTTTTCTGCTCTTGCCCCTACCACTAGGTTTACGTAAAATGCTAATAGTATAAGAGAAACCCCTCCCTTTCTCAAGAATTTTACTAAACTTTGGAGCTTCCCAACCTGATTTTTGGCATAATTGTTGGAGAACAGCTTTAGGAATCCTTTGCGGGTCCCCCTATCAACAGTTAAATAACTTAGAAAAATCATAAAGAACACAACTGGAACACATGTAAGTACCATGCAAGTGGATAAGAGGAGTTAAATATATAAAACATATATATTGAAAGCATAAGTTTGCATACTCATCACTAAGAAAGATGAAGGAAACTAAGAATAAAACAATGCAGATTCAGATTTAATGAGAACTGTCAGAAATTAAGCAGAAAGTGTATTTCCTCTTTCTTTTTTTTTTTGGTTACAACACTACTAGCTATATATATATACAAAAACCTAGTATCCAGATCCGGTAGATACCCATAAATCATGGAGTATCTTATCAAAATCTTGACCAATAATATCCTTAAGGATACAATCTGTTACAATATATTTTCCTAAAATAGTCTCCTAACTATATAGTTTTTCCACAAGAACAAATAGAAAACCAAAAAAGCCAGCATCACAAAGTGTGATGTCCAGAATTTGTTGAGAGAAAAATTAGAGAACTAAGTTTATTGCTTGAGATGTATCCTACAGGGACATCAATAATAAAAGATAACAAATTTATATTTGAAAAAGTATCATATAATACAAAGAAAAAAAAAGCAATTTTTAGCAAACAAACTATGTGATGCATGTAGAATATACCTACCTTCTTCCAAATGCCATCTAATTTATCTAAATTTTTCCCACCACTTAATTCTTTCATCTTTTCCTTCCTCTGTAAGTCCAACAATTCAACTGGTAAAGTCTCCTTTGATCTATCTTCTAAGAAAAAGTCACCAAGCTCCATATCTGCTAACTCTTTTTCCAGAACAACTTTCTCTTCTACAGGCATAGCAGAGGGATTAGGATTGTCTACATACTCCATAGTGCTTGAACACTCAACATCATTTATGTAAGCTTTTGATTCTTCAGCAAACAAAACAAAGTCAGAAACAGCTTCTGCATCAGATGATGTTGGAGCTCCAATACGTTCAGAACACATTTTTCCCTTGTATTTGTCCTCGGACTCACAAACAGAAGCACGCTCATGTTCAAAATCACTCGCCAAGATGTTATCAGAGAATCCTGCTTAATCAACGCAATAACATTTATTGCAAGGCTCTATTACACTGAATAACATGTAGAATATAAGAAAGTGGATTTGACCTCTATCTGATAATTCTTGCTTGAGTTTGCGAATAAGACGGCTTGCTTGTTCTTGCCTTTTTTTGTCCCCACCTTCTTTGGCTTTTGCAGCATCTAGTCGCGCAGCACGGTACTCTTTGGCAATAATATCATAAGGCCTTGCTTCAGGACCCTATTAGTAACAAAGGAAACATGAAAACACCAACTTCAAATGCAAGGTAGCAACAAACAGTATAACTTAATATGTTAGCATAATTAGACACAATCCAAAAACAAAATATAAGCAAAGATAAATATCAATAAGCCTTAACTATATATAGCAATCATTTAGCTTTAAATAAATAGCAACAATATTTCAACACAAAACAAGTTGAACCAGCAATGTAACAGTCACACTAAAACCGAAAAGCCAGAATTTCTAATTGAAACCATATCAATGAGCATCCAAGAGGATGACTTGAATCATATGTAATTTTCTAACAACCCCTACAAAGAAATTTGTTATGCTAAGTTGCAAAGCACAAGCTAACCATACCTTACACTAAAAATTAATTTTTGCTGAAGGAAAGAAAAGCAAAAGGATACGTGACTTATATTTGAGGTGTTCCTAACCAAAAAAATTGAACTAGATACAAAAGAATGAGAGGAAATGATAATACCTTTCTGGATAAACTTCTATCATCTTCATCATCCTCCCAACTATTGGATGCCTCCTACAAAAGTATTGTGAATATATACTTGGTTAGGATGACAACAAATAATTGAATTTAATAAGCTAGACTCAAAACCTATTCAAGATTGTAACAAAATCAATTGCGAGGAGTAGGCCATGTTTAAGGTGGCTCCTCCATGCATAGTGACAAGTGACAAAATTCAAGAAATAGATTAAGCAAATGAAGGAGGGCCAATTAAAATAAGCAAGACCTTGAATGTATATGTTATCACAGTATCACACAGTCTCAAAATTAATTTGAATATAAATATGTAGAAATGGAAGGAATGCATGTAGCTATCCCTAAAAAGTGAGATAAAAAAAGTTGTTTGGTATAACTGTTGGTACCTGTTGAAAGATTTTAGGACTTTTAAAAGGTTTCAAAATGCAAGAATTCACAAGTTTGAATAGAAAACAAATATATAGCGGCTTTTAACATCTGATAGATATTGTTAAATTCCTCTATCAACTATTGATAAGCCAAAAGAACATTTCTTGATCAACTAGAATCTAAACATCACTAAATTTCAAATTGCTGAGAGTTGGTAAGACTTCTTTCATCTTTTCTCTCGATATACCTTTCTAAAAAATATAAACCACCAACTCTATCCCATGTGATTCTTACTTCAACTATGTTTTCCCCTTTTCTTCTTTTTGACAAAATATAAAACTTAAATGACCTAATGAAGAGAAACATGAGACCTTAAGCCAAGTCCATCAACTTCTATAAGCCAAATACTATATGCTAGCCCCTAGCTAAAAACGCTATATGTTATAGGGAAAAATTGTTTGACCTAATAGACCAAAAGATTTGCAACTAAGAACACAGGAAGCTACATTGGTGGGAAAATATAATCAACTGCTGAATAGTACCAACACTCTATGAAGACAGAAATCTCGGATGTTCTGGACGAAGGAGGGTGAGAGATGTACTAAGTATTTTGGTAAGGGCCCTACTGTATGATCTCGTCACTGGACGATTAAGAGAGAAATCCACCTTCCTTCCCTTATTGGTGTTCTTCCCTTTGGAGGAAGAACTAACGTTGAATGAAGGTTAGCTAGTTCTTGACAGAGCTAGCAATTTTTTTTAATGATTTCAATACCTTTATTCATTGATAATTCTGCTATTATATAGGCAGAAAAGGGAAATAACAATCCATCTAACTAGGACTCTTATTATATTAGAACTCTATTAAGAAACAAAAAACCAGAAAGGATCTTTCAAAAGCTAACTATCCTTATCCAAATACTATCCTAATCTAATCTTCTATTATTTCTCCGGTCTAACTAAATTCTCCAGCCTTCTCTAGCTTATCAGTCTTTACCCAACTTCTTCCCTCTCCTTTGATAAGTTCTACCCACAAAAGCATCCTTATCATATTTTATGAGCTCAATTCAGCTAGGAGGAATAAGACTTATATCCGAATGCTAGAAGATGACACGGGGCGAATCCATGAGGACATCAAAAGTAAGAAGAGGGTTGCCTTAGAGTACTTTACTTGGCAATTAGGGACTATAATGCCAGTAAGAGATATACCCGCAAAGGTTCTAGCAGGGCTTAAACAACTTGATGAATACGACAAGGTGGCACTGGTAAGAGAAGTAACAAGGGAGGAAATCAAGAATGCTATTTTTTCAATGAACCCTGACAAAGCCCCAAGACCGGATGGTTATAATGGGAGATTCTTTCAAAAACAATGGAATATTGTAGGAGAAGAAGTGGTAGCAGCAGTGGATGAGTTCTAAAAGAGAGGAACAATCCTCAAGGAATGGAATAAAACGTTTATCTGCCTTATTCCCAAACAGAGTAATGCAAGGAAGATGGAACAATTCAGGCCTATAACTTACTATAATTTTCTTTATAAAACCATCACAAAGATCCTAGCAAATAGACTAAGAGCGAGCCTAGTGAAGTTAATCAGCCCTAAACAAAATGCTTTCATAAAGGGAAGATCAGTGGGAACAAATATCCTACTATGCCAGGAACTGTTAGAGGCTATCACTCTAATAGGAGAATGAGGAATTACACCATAAAGATGGACCTTGCAAAGGCCTATGACTCAATCAACTGGAGCTTTCTCTTTAACATATTGAAGGCAACCAGCTATCCTCCTCTGTTTAGAAAATGGGTTGAGGAATGTGTAATCACTGCGTCTATGGCAATCTTGGTGGATGGGGAACCTACAAACCTGATCAAAGCAAGGAGGGGCTTGAGGCAAGGGGATCCATTATCCCCTTACAAGTTTGTCCTATGCATGGAGGTTTTGTCAACTCTCCTTGTGAATACCATACGGCGACATCCAGAGTTCCAATTCCATGGCAGATGTAAAGGTATGAAGCTCAAAAACCTAGCTTTTGCAGATGACCTTCTATTGTTTTGCAAGGCTGAGAAAAACTCAATTGATATAATCATGCAAGCAATGAAGGAATTCCAAGAGATTTCAGGTTTAAGAAGCAACCCTCTGAAGAGTTGTTTCTACTTATCTTGCAACTCAAGTAGAGAGGTAGCTTCTACAGCTATCGAGATAGGCTTAACACAAGGGCAACTACCCTTCAAATACTTGGGGGGTACCAATTTCTCAAGGAAGAATCAGTGTTGTGGATTGTAAACCTCTATTGGACTTAATTCATGGCAGAATCAACCAATGGAGCAATCAGTTCCTTAGCTATAGAGGCAGGCTACAACAAATTCAGACAATACTGAGCAATCTTACCACTTATTGGATCAACCATTTATCCATCTCCAAAGGTATCCTTAAGGAAATCGATAGGAGACTTAGGGATTTCTTGTGGAATGGCTCAAACCAAAGCAGAAGCAAAGCGAAGATTAGTTGGGACAAAATTTACAGACCTAAGCAACAGGGGAGATTGGGCATCCATTCTACAAGGATGAATCATAGGGTGAGTAGGGGGGCAGAATTTGTGGTGGTTGTGCTACAAAAAGGAAGATTTATGAGTGAAATGGAAACACAATGTATTCATTAAGCACAAGAGTATCTGGATCCTACAGTTAGGGATGTCAATGGGTCGGGCCGTGCCCAGGCTGCTCATGCCCATCGCCGAGCCAAACCCAACCCGTCATATATATATTTTTAAGAAAAAAAAACGAAAGAACGTAGTTTTTGAAGGAGGCCCTGTTCAAACCGGGCCAAAATCAGGCCGGGCTGGTTTTGCCATCCATAACCTACAGTCAAGGCAGGATATGTCAAGCACTCTCAAAGAAATTCTAGAGACCAGACAATGGATGCAGAATCAGGTGTTCCACAAGATTGGGAATGGAGAAACCATGTCTTTTTGTTATGATAATTGGCACTAGAAAGGTCCCTATATAAGGTGGAGGGCTTGAACAAAACCTCATAAAAGGTTAACTATTTCAAATCTGGAAAATTAATTAGTGAACAAAATCACCTTCGACCTTACATTATAATAGCTAGATATCTTGATAATGATGATCAAAGCATGATGATTTGTTCTAGGTACAGCCATTTCTATTCTTCAACTAATTCAACTTCCTAGTATATTGGAAAGTTAATAGCAGAAGTTTTGGAGAAAACTTCAGAGGTTTATAGAGTTCCATCAAGTAGATGCCTCACAATGCTTACTGTGTTGCTTCCCCTATGGTGATTGCTTTTCTTTTTCTTCATTTCATCTTATGACTAAGCTTGTGAAGCAATTAATGATGACCAAGTAAAAGAATACTTTGGGGATGTGCTAGATAATTTGCAATACCTCTTCCTGTTGTTGTTGTAGTAAATATTGCCTAATCCAATCTGATTGAGATGGGTGGTGAGCATCCAGAGTTTGATCCTCTTGCTGCTGCTGCCCCTTGATTCTAACAGAAACAGGCATTTCTTCTTCCACCTCCCCAACTTTGCTAGGCACGTCCACCGAAGCAATCCTGCCTTTGTGCCCCGTCAATACGACCCCAACAGTACCTACATGTTTTCATGACAATAATCAACTACTCTTGATCGCAAAGAATAGAGATCCTACAATCATAGCGAGAATTGGGGCAAACCTCCTTCCTCATTCAAAGAAGTTCCACTAGAGAACTTCAAGGGAAGCTCATTTCCTGGCAAATTTAAGCATAGCCAATCCAAAGAACTCTCAAATGTTGCATTCTCCTATACAGTCAAAGATGATTTTATTTGAAAAAGAACATTTCTACTATGGAAATTAAGAATAAAAAATAAAAATGCAAAAGCAGAAACCTTCAGAGAAGTAAGAGCAAGTTCAATGTGATGATTAGAGAAGCCCTCACAAGAAAGTTTCTCGTAAATAGTGGTGAGCTTCTTGGCCTTCTGGGCTTTAGAGAGAGAATCTCTGACCGGAGCAAGAGATGAGGGCGGCTGGGTGGAGCGTTCGGAGTTGAGCAAGAGCCTGCGGAGGCGGTTCTCATTCTCGGCCGAAATCTGGAGGCGTGGAACTGCAGGAGAAGATGAGGAGGTGGAGGATTGAGACTTGTTCTTTTGCTTTTGAGGCTTCTTTTTTGGAGCCATCTTGCTGGGAATGAAGAGGAGAATGGCACAAAAACACGTAACAGCCTTTTCTTTCTGGAAACCAATTCGCCGAGGAAAAAGAAAAAGAAAAACCTGTCAAATTTCTACCTACCGTCCTCTTTTTGACCACACCACAACTAAATCATGGGTTCGCGCGGCCCAAGAAAACGCTGTATGGGCTTTATTGGGCTAATTTAAGAAAATGAGATCAAAACTTAGATTTGGTTAATTTAATTCCGATCGAAAATGCTCTTGGACCAAAAGGTTGATCTTCAACTCCAAGGGCCCCCGGTTGCGGGCCCGATCACCGATGGAGGAGTGCATCACGGTCTGATCCCCAGCAGTCCCCTCACAGAGCGGTCCATTCCTCTCGTTACCGAGAGTCGAACCTAGGACCTTGGACCAACCTACCCTGTGAGAGAACCACTGAGGCAACCCGTGCGGGCCGATCGAAAATGCTCTATCTTTATTGAAGGTAAGTCTGAAATATTATTTAAATGAAATGAAAAAATACAAGCAAGCCATACTCTGATGAGTGTAGCACATGCAAGGAAAATCTAATTAACTATGTTTTTATTTACATTTATATTTTTCTATTTTTATTTTAAATTTTAGTAAAATAAAAATTATTTATTGGAGTTTTTATTTATATTTTTTGTTTCGATTTCTTTCAATTTTTAAAATTTATAATAATACAAAAAGTGATTTTACCTTCTGTTTCTTTTTTTATAATTTAATTTACTATCAATTAAATATATATTATTTAATATACTAATTTATTGATTAAAACTATGAATAATTTAGTTTAATTAATGTAATAATTTATTCAATTTTGTAATTAAATTAAATATAATTAATTTAATAATTATTAATAAATATGATTAAATTTAAAATATCTTCAAAATATATAAATTTCAAATAAAATATAAAATAATTTTATTAAAATTTATTAATAAACATTATATAAGAGATTAAAACAAATATAATTAATTAAAAATAATTTTCTTTAAGTTTTATATAATATATATTTATCATCAATAATAAAAATATAACTACGTTGACATTAACAACTAAACAAGTTTCTTTTTTCAAAGAAAAATAGAAAACAAAAACATAAATTATAAATTATAAATTATAAAAGAAAAATAAAAGTAAGAAGCGATGGAGGTGCTTGTCAACCTTTAAAATTGAAGAAATCACGAGCGCACGTGGTAAGGAAATGACATCCATTTATGCCAATAGTGCAATATAACATTAGATAGTCATGTAATTAATTGAAAAAGGAATGATTTCTAATTCCCTACTCTATGGCGGCAAACAACAATCAAATTTCATGTAAGTTTATCAAACATTAGTTTGAATTAGGAATGATAATGTGTTAGATTATGATGGGATCAATATCCATAATCTATAGTCTGAGTCAATTTGAAATTTAGGTGAGCCTAAGATATGCGATCAAAGTCTCGCCCGAAATAATATCATTTTATTGTAATTTGTTAAATTGATTTTACTTCAGTCTTGAATTTCTTGAACCTATAAATTAAAACAATGTCACTTTTGGTAGTTAAATCAAAACGACATTTTAAAAGAGAGAGTTCGGGGTTTTCGGGCCTTTAGTTTGACCCCTAGACTTTAGCTTGGTCAAAAACTTAATCAATTTGAAACTAACTTGTTAACTTCGAATTAAGTAAAGTCAAGACTCTAGTCGTCATTGCTGGTCTGAATGTTAACACCTAAAGAATTAACTGTATAATCTTCATCTAGTTTTTAAAAGTTCCTTTTGAGCCTTAAATAGTAAAAAATTATTCAAGAAAACTAGCTTCTTTATTATTGCTTTTTGCAATGGCGTCCATTGCATTATTTGTTTTCAATCTTGAGACTTCTAAATAGATTGTAATTGTAGAGGATAATTTGCTATATCTTAAGTTTATACTCATAGTTAAAAAACAAATCATATTGTGATTATACTTTTATATGACAAAAAGCATAGATTTCTATGTCCATAAAGCTTAGCCTACCTTTGGTTCTCAACCTTTACTTTAAAATCATTGAAAGGATAAAATTAATCTTGGAAGAGTGATGTTTGAACTAAACAAAATTAATCCAAAGCATAGGTGGATTGTTATCTATAGGATGAATCCAACAACAAGAGAAAAGAAGAAAGAATAAAGGAATACAAGGATGAAGAATAGGAAAGTGTGTGAGAAACATGTTAGTGTTGAAGCACCATGTGAAGAGAAAAATAGAAGAGAAGGAACTTTGTGAGCAAAAGTTGAGTTCAAACAAGAAAAAAGGGAGTAATAAACTCTAGAGGTTGGAAAACAGATGAAGATTAGATGATTTTCATACAGGGAATGGTGGAAACTTTAGACAGAAGATGGAGAATAACATATTGAGTACTTAGATAATCATTGAGGTTTTAGTTTTTTGCTTTTAAAACTATTTTTAAGTTAAACCATATGCAACAATACCAATATCAAGTAAAAACATTCTTAAAGTTACTAAACTGAAACAAAAGCACCTAAATCATTGAGTTGCCTCCCAACAAGCAGTTCTTTATGAGTCTTTTAGCTAGACTCCATAAAAATTCACGCAGCTCAGATCATTAATTAAAGACTTAATTACACTCTTTAATTGAAGAATTGATCTACTCCCATTTAATCCTTTAATCTTCTTAAAGTTCTTATTTTTGAGCATAGGTTCATTATCTTCTAAATATGCTACAGGCTCCATTATGATAGGGTTGTCATTAATGCTCTTTCTTCAAAGACAATAAAAAATATGAAAGAAGCGATAAGAAGCATAAGAGGGATAACAAAAAAAATGCTCTCAAAGCATCAACTTGAGTTGACTAAAATGATTCTGAAAGTGATCATTTGAAAGGAGAAATATCTCATATATGCATTATGGTTAAATATGATGAACTATTCTCCAACTTTAAATCTTGTGATAGTGATGATGAAGTTGAATTGTCATATAATGAAAAGAAAGCCTCAAAATTATAAGTATGAAAAAGAATAAGTACCTTCCAATTTCAAAGAGGTTTAAAAGCATTTAGGTGCATGCTTACGTGAAAATGAAGATAAAGAGTGAATTACATAACATAAAAGCATCTAAAAGTATGGAGATTGCTAATAAACATAATTTAGATGCATTTAAGCATAAGAATGAGACATTGAAAAAGGAAGTTGGTACTCTCAAAAACTTCTTATCTAAATTCACAAGTGAAGTGAGAAACTTGAAAGCATGTTAGGAGCTTAAAAGAATTCTAATAATAAGCACATGATTGGGTACACTTATGAGGGTGCTTCGTACACCAAAACTATATTTTTCAAGCGAAAACATATGACATATGAAAAAAGTCTTTACCTAAGATAATAAACGAGTATAGTATATCAGCATCTTAACACTCACATGCTAGGCAAAAAGGCAAAACATATGCATTTTATAGTTCCCAATCTAGACCTAAAGTCAATTAAAATCAAAGCAAAGCTTAAACATATAAAATTTTATATGTTAGGCATAATTCCTTGACACATGATCACATTTATCATAGACATCAAAATATCCAAAGAAATGTGTCTTATAAATATTACAATGTTACACATTACTTCCACCCCAAGAAAATATACAACTCTTACAACATTCAAAGGAGCGTATACATAAACAAAAACTTTAGACCTTAGTTTCATAGAACAAATTCATGTCAAACATATAGTATGATATGTCATTTTGTGGCAAATATGGACATACTTATAAAATTTTCTTCCTTAAACAAGAATGGCAAGTAAAATATTGATAGATGAAACCAAAATCATTAATAAAGAAGGATAACATTATAGGAAATGAAAGGAAAGGATTATGATTAAAGTGATCAGTTCAATTAATTGAAGTTACAAATTCCAATTGATTAATAAAAATTAAGATTTTATAATGAATGAATATATAAAAAGTACATATATTGATTAAATGAATAAGATGAAACTAAATTCATTAATGAGGGAGGATAGAATTATAGGAAATGAATGAAAAAGATTATAAAAGTGATCAATTCAATTAATTGAAGTTACAAATTTCAATTGATTGATAAAAATTTAGATTTTATAATGAATAAATATATAAAACCTAGTTATATTGATTAAATGAATAAGATGAAACAAAATTCATTAATAAAGGAGGATAGGATTATAGGAAATGAATGAACAAGATTATAATTAAAGTCATTAATTCAATTAATTGAAATTGCAAATTTCAATTGATTAGTAAAAATTGTGATTTTATAATGAATGAATATACAAAAACATACATACATTGATAGATGAAACTAAATTCATTAATGAAGGAGGATATGATTATAGGAAATGAATGAAAAAGATGAGCCTGAACTTGAAACTAAAGCCGAAGTTAAACAACCTGAACTATTGCAATCTCGGTCCTAAATTTTGTCCTTTTTGACTTGATAATCATTAAATAAATCATACCAGAATTGTTTAATGACATTTATGTCCTCTTAGGCTTGATCACCATATAATATATTATATATAAAATTAACCCCCTTCATCTGATATCTTCGGTCTAATACAGATCATGTTGCAATAATACGTGCACTAATATACCAATAAGAATTCAACTTCTCCAACATCTTCTCTATAATAACTCAAATAACCTCATTAGAATCAAACATCCAATCAAATAAAACTTTCTTTATCTCACACATAGTGCTAAAGTAATAATGCGAAGTTGGATATTTTGCTCCTGAGAACAATTTAGTCACATTATAAAATCATTCTAAATTGGCAAAAAGTTCTCTAGCCAGCTCCCATTGGTCTTCTGTAAGCATGTAAGTGTACTAAGAATCTCTTTGTCTCAGCCTAGTAAACACATCAACTTATTGGACTATCGATTCCAACATCTTGAAGGTTAAGTTCCATCTAGTTGGACAACCCAAATCAACATCTTCGTACTTAGAATGTATAGATGTTGTGCAGTTTCTTCAAAGTTCTCAACTCCTTTAGGTATTGCACTCTAATATACTACAATATTTCGACTCGAATCTATTTCTTCCTTTATGATATCCAATCCATCCTTCATAATCAAATTCAGAATATACACAAAGCAACGCATATGGAATAATCTTCCAGCAATTAACAAGCTCCTAACACGTATCTTGTTCTTCAACTTTTCAAGCATAACATCATTCGTGCTACAATTGTCAACTGTTATGGTGGATAATTTGGTATCGACATAAAAATCTATCAAACAGTCTCTCAACATGATTGCCAACCTTTCACTTGTATGTGATGCTAATATATAGATAAACCTATCATGTAGAAATATGACCAACATTAATCATAACATAAAGAAAAAGTAAATGATAACAATATTAAAGAATATAAATTACCTTAAAACTTTATTGCGTAGAGTCCAATCATTATCAACATAATGTGCCATTACTGACATATAAACCTTGTTTTGGTTATCAGTTGTTTACATGTATGTTGTAATGGCAATATATTCTTTAATACTCGACAATTGTCATAAATTTTCTTTCTTCCTATCCACATATATCTTCATAATGTTCTTCTTCAATAAATTTTTACTTAGAACCTTGAAGGTTGATTGTAGTGATTTGCAAAACATCCTAAATATTTTGGTATTAATCGTAAATAGTGGATATTCATCACCAATTATCATAAAAGTTATCAAAAACCTTGAGTTGTTGTTGTCATCAGATATTGCAGTTATTTCATTCTTCCCTTTATAATGTTAGGGGTAAAAAATGTTTGACCTCCTAATACCATCTCTTTTCTACTACACGAATCAAACTCTCTTTGAATGAGAGGTTCTAGCTCTTGAACTCCCAACCAACATCTTTTGACAATATTTACATTCGAATTTTTCTTCTCCATCCATCGATCTAGTCTTATTGAAGTGATTCCAAATTTCACTTTTCAACTGACTACGAGTTGGACTTCTATCTTCACTTAGTACGGGATTAGAAGTTTCTAGTTTTATCTTCAGTACTAGGTTATAATTCTCTACTGAAAGAATAAGTTCATCCATCTGAAACAATCCACATATAAATATATAATTTATTTATAATCATAATTGAATATATATGCGATCGTGTAAATTACTGTGATCGTGTCACAAACATACTTAGGAGTGTATGTGTTTTTGTTGACTTATACAGTTACTTACTCGAACATGTATGTGACCGTGTAAGTCATTTTGATTGTGTCACAAACACATGCAGGTGTGTATTTGATATCATAGTCTTACACGATTACTTACATGATCATGTATGTGATTGTGTAAGTCATTATGATCATGTAACAAACACGCACGAGCAAGTATGTATTTTATTGAACTTACACGATTACTTATACAGGCATGTATGTGACCACGTAAGTCATTATGATCGTGTCACATACACACATGGGCATGTATGTATTTTCATAGACTTACACGATTACTTACATGAGCGTGTATGTTCTTGTGTAAGTCAATGTGATCGTATCACAAAACATACACACTTTTGAGAATTTACACAATCACTTGTACGGGTGTGTATGTGACCATGTTGTGAATTTACATTGTCACATACACGTCTATATAAGTCTACGAAAACACCTTGTCGCTGACAAAAATCTCAGAAATTTTAGTATTTCTTCACAAAACACTATGTGTATTTTACCTTGGTGAGTGGGTGGTAAAGAAAAGTAAAAAACACGACAACGGGGCAACGGGAAGTGGTATAGTTGGGTGGCATCGTGGTCATTTAAAGGGGTGGCTGAAGGGGTAATGATTGGGGGTTTGGTTGTGTGTAAGTTTTAATTATTAACCTTCAATAATCTACAAGCGCACGGTTCGTTAGCGTAGTACCAAAGGTGTCGATCCCACGAGGAGGGAACTAATCTAATCCTAAAACCTAAGGCCAAAAACAAATAAAAAAATTCAAGATGCAACGAAACTAATACGAGAATTTAATTCAATCAATCAAATTAAGAATTAAACAAGAAAATACTAATTACTACGCAATTTGCAACACACCTAAGAATCAACCAAAAGAAATTACCAATTAAGAGAAAGGAAATTTTACCTACTTTAATGCTAACCTAACTGATTACGAATTATTGGATTGTTGGTTCTAGACTATCCTAGGGTTGATTACTCTCTCTCAAGTTAAAACCATTAACCCTAAATCATAAACCCAAATCAGATTATGGAGGTTGCAATCTCTCAATTCACAACCTATCCAAAACCTTAATTAGTTTTGAAGTTCTCTAATAAACTATTGAAACCCTATGCAGGATCTCTCTTTGCACAAATTATCAATCTGATTCAATTCTTGTTTCTATTAAATCACCTAACTCTCGTTAGTCCAATTTAATCATTTTTCATTCGATTCACCCTCTCAGTTTATTATCGAATTATGCAATCACAGAATCAACCACAACAATATCCAATAAAAACATAAACAATCAGATTCTCATTAATTCAAGAATAAAATTCCAAAGGTGAGTTTAGAACATCTTCGACATTCTAGATCTTATCATCAACTATTCAATCCAATTCTATACAATAATAAAACTGAAAATAAACAGGAAATACATTCTAAAATGGATGATGGGAGGCAACGACGTCAGGAAACCTCTGGATCTGGGAAGTACTTTGAGTCAACTTCTTCTCCTCTTCTCTCTTCCTTCTTCTCTTCCTCTATCTCTCGATGATTTCTCTTTAGGGTTTCTCAAGGTGGCTAATGCAAAAGTTGTTTATTTGCCTCTTTGATTGTTCTTTAAACATCCTCTTGTGTTTTGGATAAACCTAGGATTTTTTGAGGTTCGAAAAGTCCAAAAAATCTCTCGAAACATGATGTTCTTGAGTGTCTACGCATCTGCCTGATGCAGGCCACAATCGTGGCCTATTTCCTGGGTTTCTATCACAAGCCACGATCGTGGGCCAAATCTGGTGCTTCTGTCATGATTGTGACCTGACATGCCACGATCATGGGCTGTTGTTTTAGCCCAAATGTATGTCTTCGAAATTTCTCCGTTCTTCGATGTTTACTTTGAAACACTAGCAAACACATCAAGGTACCTCAAAAATATAATATTTAAGCTAAAGGACTTGTACTAACCCATAAAACACTTAAAATATAAATAATTAGCAAACTAACACAATTCTAACCTAAACACATACTAAATGTTGAATTAACAGCCAAATACATATCAAACTATGCCCTAAAATACGATGCAATTTACACTTATAAGGTAACAAGGAGAGAGACAGAGAGGGTGAAGGGTGGGTGATAGGCGTTGCAAAGGAGTAAGTGATGGCGGTGGTGAGAGAGAGAGAAAGGGGGTAACTTTCTCTAGTGTTTGTGGTTGGTGGTAGTACTGGTGGCAGTGGGGGGAAGGGAAGGAAGAAGAAGAATTGGAGAAGGTAGTTTAGGAAATAAACCTACTGTAAAATGACGTTGTTTTACACCTTGTTTCATCTCCTTTTATATTGATGACTTAAAAATGACTTCATTTTGTTTTAGATGCAAAACAACGTCATTTTGTTCTATCTCCTTTTATGTTGATGGCTTAAAACAACGTAGTTTAGCTTTAAAAGCAAAATGACATTGTTTTGTTATGTATTTTACTCCGACCTTAGGTTAGGAGCCCATTTGCCATCCCTAATCTCCTAAAGTAAACAAAATGATGTCATTTTGTTTGTATATTACTCGAGCCTTGGATATATGCAAGACTAATTATAGATAAAATAACATATAAGCTTTGGTATAAGAAAAAAGGATAGTTATTTCAAAATGTTTAGCTATAAGTGTTATATTTTTAACACTAAGGATAACTTGGGAAGTTAAATTCAGCAATAGATGAAAGAATTTTTCTAGGTTTCTTCTTAACTTGCAAAGCATATAAAGTACTACTCTTGTTACAAAAGAATCTATGTATGTTGTTTTTTATGAATCTAACCAACTTGCTTCTAAGAAAAGTCTTAAAGATGATGATATAGGTCTTTCTAAGGATTTGGAGAAATTATCCCTTCAAGAGAACAATAATGATCACCAAAGCACCTCATAAGAACAAATCATTAAACCGAGAAAGGGAGATAAGAAGGATGAGAAACTTCTAACATATTGGAAACTTAAAAAGAACATTCTCTAAATCAAATCATAAGTGATGTTTAAAAAGAGGTAATTAATATATCTAACTTTAGAAATATATCAAATCTTGCTTTCATTTATTAAATTGAGCCTAATACTATAGAAATAGCCCTTAGTGATAAAAGTTAAGTCTTGCTTTGAATGAAGAATTAAACCCATTTTAGAGAAGTAAAGTGTACACCTAGACCGAGATATCACGAAATCATAAGCACTAAGTGTGTTTTTAGAAACAAATTAGATTAATGGAGTACAATATTGAGAAATATTGTTTTATTGCTGGTTAAAGGGAAAAAAAAAAGAGGAGAGTATAAATTTGGTGGAAAATTTTGCACTTGTAACTAGACTAGAAGTTATTAGATTATTACTTGCATTTCAATCTTATATGAATTTCAAATTGTTTCAAATTGAAGTTACAAGTGCATTTTTAAATTGTTTTATTTAAAAAGAAGTTTATGTTGATTAAACTCCCAATTTTAAAATTTATGATACACCTAACCATATTTATAAACTCTCTAAAGCATTATATGGTTTGAAACATGCTCTTTGAGCTTATATGATAAGTTAAATTTAGTCCTTTTGAAAATAATTTTTTAAAAGGCAAAGTTATTATACATTTTAATTAAAAGGATAAACAAGACATTTTAATTGTTCAAATTTATGTTGAAGTTATTATCTTTGGTGTTATTAATGAAAGCATGTGTAAAGAATTTTTCAAGTGTATGAGTATGGAATTTGAAATAAGTATAATCGGAAAGATCAATTTCTTTTTTAAACTTCAAATCAATCAAATGAAAGAGAAAATCTTCATCAATAAAACTAAGTACGCTAAAAAACTACACAAATGCTTCAGAATGGATCAAGCCTAGCTATTAAGGACACTTATGAGTATTACAACTAGGTTAAACAAAGATGAAGATGGTAAGTTAGTTAATGTAAAAATATATCAAGGAAAGATTGGCAGTTGACTTTATCTTAATATGAATAGGCCAAACAATATGTGATATGTTTTTTATGTGTTAGATTTCCATCAAATCTAAGAGATTCTCATCTTTTATCCATTAAGCATACACTTAGATACCTATATGGTACCATGTCATTAGGACTTTGATATGTAAAGAAATAATTTTTTATTTGGTTGGCTATTTAGATACAACTTATAGACATAGTCCTTTTTATAGGAAAAGAACGTCTAGTACTTATCAATTTCTAAGCAATGAATTAGTTTTATGGTTTAGTCAAAATTTGGCTTCCTTATCAGCCACGAAAGTTGATTATATAACAACCAATATTTGTATGCAAAAATTTTGTAGCTTAAACTACAACTTATATACTAGGCCATCGACCTTACAAAGATATCAATTAGGTGTGATAACATTAGTTCCTATTGTCTCACAAAGAACCCCGCTTAGCACTCTAGAACCAAGCATATAGAAAATATTATCATTTCATTAGAGATCATATTGAAAATGGGGATATTGAGCTAATTGGCTCCATACCCTCCTAAAGCGAGCTTTCCTCATACATTACATCAATTAACTAACATATTTACTAAACCAATGAGTAAGGATATATTTTGCACAATTAGGAGAGAATTAGGTATGTTTACTAGGATTTTTATTTGATAAGGACCTCTCTAGGTGATTTAATTTGATTTTAATTAATTTATTTGATTTATCATATGCTTTAGTGTTTTAATATTAGTTTATTGCATTTTTAGATAATTGATTTTTTTATGTTTCTAAAATAGGGGAAAGAAAGTTAGTGATATCATATTCAAGGCTAGGTGGTTAATTACAAGAATTTTTATTTTTTGTACTTGACATTAATATTACACTTATATTTTTTTGACCTTTGAATTATTAAAACCTGTATCATATCAAATTCTAATTGGTATTTTAATTAGTTCTATTTTCGTAATCTTCATACAAACGTTGATTTGTGCTTAAAATAGTTTGTCTTGTAAGTTTTTTAATGTATGAATTAAGGTGGAGCTAAATATTTATATTACCTTGGAATAACAAATCGTGTATGTTTGAAGTCTTTTACCTCTTGAATCCATTACCATATCGAATGAGCTTGTTGAGAAGCTTTTGGCTATTTATTTACCTTTAATATGAATAAAAAATCAACAATAACATCTTCCCTTTCAATAATTAGAAAGTGACATGTTGTATGAGACTTTGGTGAGATGGAAGGGAGCTATTGAGAAAGTTTGTATATTATGGACTTGATTTGTGAAAGTAGACGAAAGCATTTCATAGTGGATTAAGCTATCCATCTAAACAGTTAATTGATGCATCTTTAAGTGGGACTACTATCTTTAAATTTTATGAGTAATTGAACGAGTTTGTTAAGAATATAACTATTAATAATTATCAATAGGTGAATTCGAGACTAGAGCTGAAATCAAGCGAAATTCATAATATTGATGTGGCAATAACATTATAGGCAAAGTTGGAAGCTCTAACAAAAAAGATCACTAATATAAGTTTCGCAAAACTCATCCAATACAAAAAATTCGTTATAACGTTTATGGTAGTGGAAACCTTAATCATGAATGTCAAGTGCTCTATATAAGGGAAAACCAATTGTGTCAGCTATGATTTTAGGAAGCCAAGCTTAAAGTAATCCCTTCATAAAATTTATAGTTCAAAATTTTATGGAGTAATCAAGGAAGGCAGAGGCAAATTTCTCCACATATATTTTAACAAAAATAGAAGCAATACAGGAAGCCAAATCTCGAGGAATTTTTATTGAAATTCATTACTACATCTAAGGATTGCTTCCGAAGTACAAAAAAATCTCTTCAAAATTAATATGCCTCTATACATAACATAGAAAGTCATATTGGACAGCTTGATAAGGATTATACTTGTTTCTTCATAGATGTGATTTGTATTGAAGTTTCTCATGTTATATAAAAAACAATCATAAAAGATGAACAAGGGGAGATGGATAACCCTATTCTAATAAAGCATGTGACATGTTTGGAAATTAATAAGCCTATGAGTAGAAAGAGGAACTTTAACGAGATTGGATAACCAAAGAAGAGTATAATTAAGCCTTCATTTGATGAGTCACCAGTTATAAATAGCTTGAGTAATAAGCCCAACTAAAAGACTTATAAAGAAATAATTGTTAGGAGGCAACCTAATGGTTTAGGTGTTTTTATTTCAATACCAAGTACAATTTAACACAATTAAACCCAAATGCTATAATGACAAGTCAAAATCACCATAACTTTATAAGAAAAGTACCCAAAATCTTCTCATTCAAACTTAAAAACCAAACTTACTTTGCCACTCCGAAGAAAATCAATAGAACAACTTACTTAAACACAGTAGAAACAAAAGACAAGCTTCACTAATTTCCATAACACCTGAGAATATAAAAATCCCAATATATGGCTCCTTAGCGCTAAAATATGTAGAATGGGTGATAAATTGGTATTTTTGCACATGAGCTTTGTGCTTAAATGAAATATTTTGTGTTTAAAAGGTCAAAATTGGTATAAAAAGTTAAGAATAGGTTGAAAATATGAGTTTAAAGGCATAAAAAAGGAAACGGGTTTAGGGTTTACAATTTGAAAATTTTACAAGTCAACTATTTATATTGGGGTTTTGGGATAAGAATAGTACTAAACATAGTTCTTAACTGGGCACTGATTTTATTTTGGAACTTTTGAGTTTTCCCTCATTTATGAGATTAGCCTTAGACTTGCTTCTCACACTAGTAATGATTTTGTTTTGTTTCTTAAAAATCCCTGCATTGTTTCAAAACTGGTGTCTGTTGTTCTTTTGTTGAAATTTTAATTGAGAACTTTCTTAATTGTTAGTATACATATTAGAACTTACAATATAAAACATATCATCCTATGAGGATTGTAATAGTCACCCAACAATTCTTGTAAACTTTGTTTAAGGTAATAAGATAAGATGAATAATTAAGAATTAATAACTAAACATAAACTAAATGACAATAAAATTGATTGATTGATTAATATTGAAAGCTAAGAGTTACTTCTATCCTTATTTGTTTTCACTTTACCTTCTTGATTTAATTATACTTGATATTAGATATCCTATAGTTATGATTACCCTCTCTTTAGATCTAATCAAGAAATCCTAATTAAAATAGATAGAAATTGAATTATGAACTCAATCTATCAAAACTCTTTCTAATTTTGTAACTGGATTTGAAACAATCTTATAGATAACTAATAAACAACTAAGATCTCTCTTCAATTTCCTATTAATTTGATGTTTAGGTCTATTGCAATATTGACCCTCATTGTGCATCATAACACAGATGATCCAATTCAATCTCTTGATTTAAATTGAATATGAAACAATAAACATCACAAAGATATTCATTAAATTAAAAATGTAAAGTTCAACAAATAAATAAAGAGTAATTCCTAAAAAAGAATTTAGCAATCCATAGATGTAACTAAATATACAAGTTTAGTCATCATCAACTTCTAAAAGTAGCAAGGAAATAAAAAAAAGAGTAGAGAATTGAATATGGAAGCCTTCTCTTCTTTGCCTTAAGCTGGAAAATTTAAATCCTTGTTCTTGATAATTATTACTCTTTTGACCTCCTTTAATTATGTTTATGCAGTTGTTAAGTGATGTTTTTCTCTTCTTTATGTACTCTTGAGTCTTCCAAGGTTTTGTTTAGGTTTTTCCACATGTATATCTTCCAAAAATAACCCCAAAACATAAAAAGTAAAAAAACAATTTCACATCCTGGAAAGCACCTTGCATGGTCGTGCATGACACTGCTATAACTCTCTAGCACCATCGTGCATAAGTATACATGATCGTGCTGGAGACTTCCCTCTTGTTGTTTCCTTGTGCACAATCTTGTATGACAAACTTATTTCTCCAGTTTGTCCTTCATCTTTTCTTTGATTTTTTTCATCTTCACTCATTACCAAACACATCAAACTTGTAATATATAATTAAGATCAATTTTTTGCTTTAAATAGCAATTAATCAATCAAAACACACAAAACACTAACAAGAACAAAAATCTAAGTCCTAAACACATGATATCCTTTAAGAAAACACTAAAAACACACTCTAATACCTAGAAAACATACTATAATTTACACCTATCAACATCACCACATTTAAATCTTTGTTTGTCACCAAGAAAAACTAAAACCACAAAATAAACAAAATATATAAATACACAATCATGCAATAATACAATAATGGTATAATGACATAAAATCTTATGAAATTCACTTCGCCATAAACATCAATCACTTAAAAAAGTTCCAACACACTAGCTTATTCCATTCATGTTTAGGTGATTTGATTCAAATACAAATATTAACAAAATTATTGACACCTATTCACACATCTATGAAACTTGTAAGCATGCACTTATGTTTATATACCATTTAAAGAGGTAGACCATCACTAAATACCCATTCATGAAATTTATTTTAACATTTAACAAGAAGATCTATACGTTCAAATTTATTCTCAACACCATATTGTTAATGTAAAATCCCAAAATTTTCGTTTCACGTGTTTATAAAATTTCATTTCGTGTGAATGGTATTTTTGGGAGAATGTAAATTTTATTTTCACTAAAAGGGGAATTAGGGACCCAACCCTGAATGATTTGACAATACTTGAGACAAGTATTAAAGTCAAGTGATAGTCGAAAAATATTGGAGTTGACTGGTATAGAAATGAACGAAAAATAAATTTGATCAGGTGGATTTACAATAGATCAAGATTGACCTTGTTCTAAATTATCGTAGAGTAAATTAGAAGCACTTTTGGGCTAAAACATAGG
Organism: Erythroxylum citrifolium; assembly: GCA_026284465.1. NCBI lineage: Eukaryota > Viridiplantae > Streptophyta > Magnoliopsida > Malpighiales > Erythroxylaceae > Erythroxylum > Erythroxylum citrifolium. The sequence goes on from JANKOE010000005.1 coordinate 27,041,057, forward strand.
GACATAAACAAAGTAAACCAAGTGTGGGAGAATCAGCCATAGTTATGGATGCTTACAGTAAATCGATCCAACTTATGTGTCGATATGTTTTGGTGTAACATGTTATTAAGTGGATATGAAATTTCTACCGAAATTAGACAGATTTTTCTTAAGCCACTTAATTATTTTGGACAAGAAATAATACATGTACATATGAATGAGCTTTAAGTGACAGTTGTCACGTACACGAAGAAGTTCTCATTATTTTGGAACAAGAATGCATGAAAATCTTATATTGTCACGCTCATGAAGGAGTAGATGAGAGGGATATGAAATTCGTTACAAGTGAGGTCAACATATGGTGTGGACGTGTGTCATTTTGGTGACACAAAAATCAAAGCAACTTGTTATATGTGGGAGACAAGAATTGTCATGGATGATACAAGAAGTTAATGGCTTAATTAAACAAAGATGGTGAGAGTTAAAACAATGGACAACTATTGGAATTAAACTTTGCAATGTGTTGGACAACTTCCAACAATGTGTTGCTTATACAAGAATGATGGAGGAGCTGCTCCACCTTCATTCCACAGAAGTTTCACTTATCCTTTGGACCAAAATTGATGATATTAATTGCTGCTACTCCTTTGATGCATAGATCTTCTAAGTTATTGTCTTTAGGAAATGAATTCAACATGGTGTTTAAGCCTCCAACCGTGGACAGCACCTTCACCAATGCCAATTACATGCAGGGAAAAGATGGATAACACATTACCACCTGATTCTGGTATGCTAAATCACTCTTGTTCATCCTCTTTAGATAGTTGCATGAATGCTTAAGTTGGAAACATGAATTCCCTTGCGATTTGTGTGAATGTTTGAACTGATTACATAGTTAAATGAAGAGAAAAATAATATGGTAAATGGAGAGGAAAACAACATGTATATCCATGTCTTATGAATATTATTTAATGGGTATTAATTGGAATCATGTAGATGCAATATATATGGCTTAATGGTTGTTTAATGGCAGCATGTATGCTGTACATAGTTCAATGGTTCAATATAAGGAAAACAGAATGTATATACTATGTACGTTATTTAAATGGAAAGAAGACAACATGTATAAATCATGGACGTTGTTGAATGATTGTTTAATGGTTGAATGAAAAGAAAACAAAATTTTAATCTTACTAAATGCTAAGATTTTGGCTAAGCCCTTTGCCATAAAATTTGTAAAGCAAGGTGGTAAGTTATAGATGTACTTAACAGGTTTTAGGAACCTTTCAGGGGTCTCCCTCATAGCTGAGTAACACAATAAAGTTTCTCGTTACCGTAGACTCGAGACTAATAGAGGAAATGCACCAAACACGTGAGGATGGTTAACGATAAACGACAAACAGTGAGTGTGTATTTAAATTGATTTGTTAAGATGGTTTTTACCTTACTATTACAAGTATGTTCATGAATAATTCCATTGGTGCTACTAGAATTTAAAAGTTAACCTTCATAAGGTTTACAGATGCTTTGATTTAGCATTGAATTGAGTTTTGAATGCACTTGGAAACTAATACACATGCTTTAAATTGGCATTGAATTGAAATTTGCATATGCTTTATGTTGGATCCCGTTTCCGAAGTCCAACATTTGGAATCATAAAAGCATGGAGGACTCATTTCTTATAACTTACTGGGCATAATTGGGGAACTTCCATTTGGAATTTCAGTTCGGCTTCTTCAGAGCATTTGTTCCCCATTTCCTAAAGTTTCTAATGACACTAAAAACGCTCAATTTGGTTCAGAAATAAAGAAGTTATGACCAAAACACTTTCGGGCTAATACTAAACCAAGACTGACACTACACTTAACTTCACTCCAAAAATTGAAAGTTTTGGGGCCTAAATTAAAATTCGATTCCTTTAGATAAGTTGTAGCTTCATGTCTCTAGTTTGTTTAGAAATAAGAATCAACTCATTTGGATCTCTACAGATCGAGATATTGCCAAAATACTGAAGCATGTTTAGAAAAATATCCAAATCATACTCTTTTAACCAATCCTCTCACTTTGATTCAATCCATATTTTTCAAATTAATATTAAAAGCTATAAATTTTTATGGACAGGTAGACGAATATCTTAGGAATCCAACGCTTCAAAAATTAGGTCAATCGGAGGTCGGACAAAAAAGTTATGGCCAAAAGAGTGGAGAGAGGTCGGGTCAGGAGGGGAGAAAAAAAATTGGTCCCGTCGCGAGTGAGGCGCTAAGGCCAAAACTCCAAAATTTGCAAATTTGGTATAAACGGAAAGTTAAAAGAAGGCTCTACAACTTCCATGAAGAACTTAAAAATAATTTCCGTCTCTATAAGGGTCAAAAGTCCACATCAAAGTGGTTGTCCGACAATTTCATCCTAAACAGCATGCTAACTTCTAAAAATCATAACTTTCTACTCCATTGTCCAAAAATTTCCATACTTTATATCAACGGAAAGCTAAAAAGATAATCTACAAGTTTCATGAAGACAACTTTGGCTAATTCTACCTAGATTGATACAGTTTTTCCATTAAATTTCTGCACACCATACCTACACCTAGGAAGGTTTACTAAACACAATATTTCCTCATAATCAACCACTACCCAGTACCTTTTGGTACTCTTGAATTTCACCCCAACCAATTCATCCCATACACTCTTCCAATCTCCAACATGCTATTCCAAAACAAATAACCAATTGCAATCTCAACAAGGAAGAATAGGCACATACACATTCCTCTTCCACAAAAGTCATACACAATCTATAAAGTAACACAATCATACACAAAAGGAAAATCCTTGAATTCTCATTCTCAATTCTAATCAAAATGAATGTTAATGCATAGCTTTAATTACATATCAACATGTCCATCATGAACTAAGCACAAGATACAAAATACATGAGATGCTTATGTTTGGTATGCTTGTAAAGCTATCCAAAAGGCTAGTCACTAACTTAGTACAAAAGTATCTAATGTCTTGGAGTTTTCCGATGC
>JANKOE010000005.1:27148398-27158827 GCA_026284465.1 Erythroxylum citrifolium
AACCGCTTCTTTCTTCTTGTTTCTTGATCTTTGAAGAAACAGTTATTCAGTTGAGTTCTGTAACTAACTCAGACTGACTATCCATCTGACGTGGTATCGGGTCTTCGTCTTAGTTAACTTCAAATTACTTGTATAAAAACAAAAGGAATAAAAGTTGAAAGTTTAAGAGTAGAAGTTGACACAACAATTTTATCCTAGTTCATCCCAAACCGTGGGCTACGTCCAGTCCTTAGAATCTTTTCTGAAATTTCACTATACTTCTCAAAAATACAGCATTCTTTTCACCGAGCCTCTTCAGGTCTCTTACAGCAAGTATTCTTTTCTCACTTAGCCTCTTCAGGCGCTCATCTTTTCTTCTTTCTTACAGAAAGATGTTTGTGAGCTTTGTTACAGTGAATAATAGCTCTTAATGTTTAACACAGTGAATATAGTGTTTCTAGCTTTAAAATCTGTAGCTCTTTCAAAATCACTAACTTCTGCAGTCTTCGACTCTGACTCGTATTTATAGCCTTCGTCTTCAACTACTTCTTGATAACCGCTTCTTTTTTCTTGTTTCTTGATCTTTGAAGAAACAGTTATTCAGTTGAGTTCTGTAACTAACTCAAACTGACTATCCATCCAACGTGGTATGGGGTCTTCGTCCTAGTTTTGCTTTAGCTTCGTCTCTCTTTTGTTTTCACTTCGTCTTAGTTTCCACTTCTCCGCTTCGTCTTATTTTTGTCTCTGCTTCGTCTTACTTTCTAATATTATTATTATTTGATTTTCATCAAAATTATTAATCGTAAAATCATTTTGAATTAATACTAACCTAATCAAAAACTAACACAATGTAAATGCAAATTCACACACAAATAATATACAAGTGCATATATGTCCCTGCGCTTAAATAACACATTGTCCTCAATGTGGAAAACAAAACTAAAATATAAATGAAAAAACTAGTAAAACAAAGAAAATTAAAAGAAATAGAAAGGCAAGAGTACTTATGGAGATTGTGGATGTGACAGAGTAGGAGATGGAACATGGAGACCTTACACTAAAAAGAACTTCAGTAACTTCTTAGTTTGGTAATGTTGATGTCACATTACATCCATGCGACCCTCAAGACGCTTGTTGTTTTCGTCATGTTTTCCAGGCACCATCTCCCAACCTTCTTCTTCTTCTAACTCTTCACTAGAGGAATCTAGTTGACGTTGTCGTGGCAGTACGAAACTAGAGCCTACCTACCCTATTCTGTGGTTACTTTTTTATTTGGAGTTGGGATCACGAAGTTCCATACCATAAGACTCCAGCATCTTATCCCTCCCTGAGTGAGTATTATTGAATCTCTCAGGAAAAATAAGATTTAGTCCATCAAAATCAACACTATAGAATTAAGTTAAGGCAGTAACTAAGTAACTCATGCCTAAATAGCTACTTTTCTTTGTAAGTGAAGTAGCTGTTGTGTAAAAATATGAGTTGTTGTGCAAACATTAATTTTATGATTCATACACCAAAGTAAAAATAAATCCTTCTTGGAACATTTATTACTTTCACTTTTTGTAAATATCGCGTGACACATAAATTTATGAAGTATCAAGTGTTTTAGACTCCTTATAACTTTATTTGGTGTATTATATGGTTTAAACGCATTCAACCTAGCCAATTTAGTCTAATAAGAGGAAGCATGGAAATCATTAAGTGTTTCAAAAAATTTTGATTTCAGAAAACTAAATATTTCTTCCATAATAAAATAATCCCTATTACATGGTAGCCCTTTTAATCTAAATCATAAATTATCTAACTTATATTACTTATAGCTCAATGCAGTGTAAAATTCAAGGGTTAATTCTTCATAAACAATATAATCAGAATGAATAAATTTATCCCAGTGAATTTGGCACTGAAGACGCAATTTTGCTTTCGAATTCAAATCTTTCAAAATTTCAAAGTCAAAATATTTTTGGATACCTTCTTTTTCCCTTTAGGTCCGGCCTTGTGAACAAGTTGATTAACTCTTACTGCCATCATGTTGAAAAACCTACAAAAGAAGACAAAAATATAAAAAATGCAGGAGAGAGCGGGGCATAAATTTTGTTTTGCAAAAACCCAAAAAAGATGTTTTTTAGTTTAAAAAAACACTAGATTTGAAGGTGTAGAAAGTTTAAATGAAAAAAAATGTGAAATCCTTGTGAAAAATAAGTGAAAGTTGAGAGAAAACAAGAGAAGAGAGAGAGGCCACTAACTTAGAGAGACAAAGAGCGGAGGAGGAGGAAGAAAAGTGAGTTAAATAGGTTAGAGCTTTGTAGTAGAGGGTTAAAAAAGGACATGCACGATCGTGAAACCCTCTAGCATGATCGTGCATCCTAATAGGTTGCTCCTCCAAAATGGCGCGATCATGCAACCTCTTATATATATTTCCTAATCATTTGACACATTTCAAGTTGTGAACATCCATTATTCAAACTCACTACAAAAATAAACATAAAACATAAAAAATAATCTCATTTGTTGGAAGATTACTCTTAATCAAAGTTCGTTTTCATATGTACGAGACCTCACATATTTTTCTTTCAAGAAGTGGTTAAGGATATTGAGAGGATGTTCAAAATTTCCTTTAGGGTGGGACTAAAAGTTCTCATATATACTACAAAGTCGGTTGGGATGAAGTCTATAAGCCTGAATTAAGTAGGGAGAGGGGGTCATGATTCAATCTTTGAAGATTGCTAATAAGGTGTTTCTGAATAAAAGAATTTAAAAAATTCTTTCCACAAATGAAGCATTGTAGACAAGGTAGATTTCCACATAATTTTTTAAAAGGTAAATATTTTTGGGAAGTAAAAGGCAACTCCAACACCTCATGGTTCATGAACCAACCGTTGGAGTTGAGGGAGCTCATTCATACTAGTATCCAGTGCAAGGTTGGGAATGGTAAGTTAGCTTCTTTGCAGTTTGATAATTGGTGCTCTTTTGATCTCAGATCACCCTCACTAACTCACCAATACTTACTTAAAAAAAAATGAAGACCTACAATTGCTAAGGTGAACTCAATAACTATGACTTCTTGAAAAATTTTGGAAATCAGGATTTTTTTATTCCTCCTGATCCAGATATAATGGACATTTATGTTTGGAAGAGGCACTAATAAGGGAACTTCACCCTTCTTTCTTGGAAAAAACTATTCTCTCAATTGAATAAGCACTTAATGGACAAGCATCATATGGGAGAAGAAGTTGCTTCCTAAGGTCTCCACATTTCTCTGGTTTGTTAAACAAAAGCTTTCTACTATAAATAAGTTGCACTTTCTCAACATTCCTAGTAAATGCATCCTATGCAGTAATGTTTCAGAATCCTTAAACCATATGTTTTTCTCCTGTCAATATACCTTAGCTATTTGAAATGCTATTCAAAGACCCTCGCTCTTGGAGGTAGCTGCAAATGCCAGGTAATTATCAATAAGGCTGCATTCTTAGATTATTTGAGAGTGAAAAAATCTTATATTATAATCTGGAGATATTCTACATACATCATAAAATGAGAGGAAACTCTAGAATTTTAAAAAATCTAGAAAAAAAAAACAAGTAATCAAATTGTGCCTGATAATTTGGTTTAATACACATCATAAAGCATCGGTATTACACAGAGCAGTGATAGATCTATGAATGGTAGCCTTGATCGAGGGCAATTCAACTTCATCATTGCGCAACACTTCAGCATCTGATACGCTTTGCTGATGTTTCTACAATGGTTTGTGTTTGCTTAAAGCTGCCTTCACCTTGATGATTGGAATTTTGGGCTGTATGTAACTATTGATTGCACTTCTCTTATCCTTATCCAATATATTTTATTTCATTTTCGAGAAAAAAAAAACCTGTTCTGCACAATCAGCAATTTCAATTGAGTATTTCACTAAGACCTCTTTCAACCTATGAAATCACCGTTGAGAGTCAACCAATAATTAAAAAATTGAATCAGATTTTTGTCAGTCAAAATTTAGCCGTGCCTAATGAACACAACTGGGACAGACCCCGCCAGTAACGCTTCTACAATATTTTTTACAAAACAAGTTTTAAGCATCAATCAACATTTTCTGGGAAGGAAATGAGAATATCCATCAACTTTCTGTAATCCCTTTTCATTTCGCAAACAACCTTTCCATGCTGGGATGAAGCAATTGATGTTTCTCTTAATGACAATATAGCTTGATCAACGAGTCAGCACCAGCTGTGAATAACCATGGCTGCCGTGGATGAAACTTGCAATCCGTCACCCCTACAGTACAGCCAGAATCAATAAAGCTAGCTTCATTTTTTCGAAAACGTGTATGAACGCATACTTTACCATGTCTAAAGTACAGAAAACAAATATTTTAGCAGACAATACCACTTGATCTGTCCCAGAAGAGAGTTGTTATTGTCTTATTTAACAATCAGTAGGGGGCAAATTTACGGCCCCAACAATATGATTATTTGCAAATAGCTATTATGTGATAGCTTAAGCACTTGGACAAGTGTGCCAGAATGCTAAGATTGTTAAGCACTTGCATATTAAATATCTTATCTTAGCTGTCTGGTATTATCATATGTACTTGAGGAAAACAGACACTACTTCAAGTCAAACCTTAGCTGAAGGAAACTCCACATTTCATGCTTTATACCAATATTATACTGTGGTCCCTGACCAAGTCGTCGGTGTATATGCACACACAAACTGAGTGTAATCTACTCACCTCTTCCATTTGCACTTGTATGTCCGCGAAGGATTTCTAGTGGAACAATAAGAGGGTTTTGATTAAGATCTGAATAAACCATGCCATGGAAAATATAGGCAGTGCAGTCATCAGAGCTTGACGCAAACAAAGGATATGACCGATGGAAAGCCACACTGGTAATGTCTTTCGGATGGCACCTGAAATGTTTGAAATTACATCATAGAAGGCACATTCTAACATCAAATAAATCTTAATGAATTAATACAATGCAGATAAGAAGTATTAGCAGAAGTGAACTGCTTTTCTGTATGTCCTTTCAACTCCTGTAGGACTTTTCCTACTGTATTCAAATCTGTCAAGAGATGTCGCAATCTTATGATTATTTACAGATACTACATGCATGCCACTAGAAAAAATAATAAATACTGCAACATACTTGAGGACTCTGTAAGGTTTGGATGAAAGATCCATGTCAAACCAACATAATTTTCCTTCTTTGCTTCCTACAATTATGTTATCACCTGCAAGGAAAACAACTTTAGTCAAGAAAGATACTGGAACCAAAAATCTGTACTGATGACATTAACAAGAATTAGAAACATACCACCAGGGTGAACTGCAACTGAAGAAACTTCACGTAGTCCAGTCTCAAGCTTCTTAATCATCTTTTTCTTCAACAAGTCATAAACGCGAACATTCTTCTTGGTTGATGCAAAGAAAATGGATCGAGTAGGATGAAAAGTTGACGCCACAGGAAGTCCATGCAGCTTAAAAGGAAGCTTTTGCGTAAGCTTGTCCGAGAGCCGATGTATAAGTATTGCTCTTGATTCACGTAATTAGGGGTTAAGACAACAAAACCAGCTGCTTCAAGTATTTCTATTAACTCAATGTTGCTTTTGTAAACATTATTGTTATATACAATGCATCAAATTTTTTATCATGCAATTATTTAAACATGTCCAAGTATAAAATATATTCTCAACATTGGAAGAAAATAGGGTAAAAGACATGAAACTATCCCATGATTTAAGAAACTTTCTAAAAAGCCTTTAATCTTTAAAATTCTCAAAAAAACCTCCTTGGAATTTCAAAATTTTCAAAAAAATCTCCTCTCTTAAAATTCGTTTAAAAAGTAACGACGAAACACACATAACATGAGCATGACACGTGACCCAATCAAGTGATGCTTAATAAAAATTCAAAATAACTCTTAAACTCGAAACAAACTAACTAAACCTGTTCCAATTTAGTAATTCAAGATAATTATCTTAAATTATTAATTTAAGTCAAGTTTAATTAATTCGAGTCAAGCTTGAGACTTGAATTACCATGTTAGTAACATTTAAATAGTCCATGTATGATGTTCATACCGTATGTATTTTGTAGTTATCCAGGAGTTTGTTTTATTTGTTTTTTAAAGATTAAGGGTTTTTCCTAAAGTTTGTTAAATCTCAGGAAAGTCTATGTCATTTACCCAAGTGCCAGTCCATAGTCAAATACAGTAGTTTTCGATAACATTAGACATAACATAACAAGTTCTGGCAAGAAATGAACCAATATGAGAATTCAAACACTGTAACGAGCAAATATTCCATAAGAATCCCTTTTTCTACTAAAATGCAATATACTATTGAATTAGCCCACCAAAAAACAAAATAACCACAATCAAGCACACATCAAAGAACTTTTGTTTAGACTAACTTTGTACTTGGTTAACAAAAGGCACAAAAATAGAACGGCTTTACACGTTCTATTAATGAAGCAATATCAAAACAAAATAAAGCAATTGGAATTTTATGAGGAACAAGGATATCAGCTGGCATCACAGTAGAGAAATAGTCACCCTTACGATGCCACTCTACTGATGTTACAGTCTGTAAACACCGAAAAAGGGACCAGTTAAATAACACAACTACAGCAAACTTCAAGTGAACAAGTTCCACAAGCATTGTGAGAGCTTTAATTATAATTAAAAGAAAAGAAAAGTTTACTCTAAAATGCCTCAATCTAATTCCTCCATGCTCATCATCTTGAAGCCAGCTCAAATCAGATGCCACATGGCCTACATGAAAAAACTTATGTTGAGAAAAAAGTTAAAGAGATTAACATAAAACGTTAAACTTAATAGCTTTTTCCTATAATTCACAAACCAGATTCATCTGGGGCAAATGATTTCTCAACTCGCATAAGATCTTTGACTTTTCTTTGTACTTCTTCATTTCCCAATCCAGAATTCATAAGAAAAACATCTTGTCCCCTGCAAAAATGTTTATGTTGTTTTACAGATATGATATAATGTTAGAACAAAGAAATGAAACAATCACTAACAGATTAGGACAAGCCTTACGCAGAGGCAGCCAATATTGGAAGCTCAGACAAAGGATTCCATGCGACATACTGGACAGCTTCCCCAACCTCCCAAACTTTAAGACATCTTCCAGTCTCAACCTCCCAAATACGAACAGTTCCATCAGTTGAACCTTTGTGGAGAACAAAAATCATGAGATTCTTTTCGAAGAAGGATTGGTTTTTAAACTTAAGAAGCACCAAATATATGCACCTGAAGCAATCCACTGTCCTGAAGCTTCAGTAGAAATGGAAACGACTGCTCCCTTATGACCTCTATACTCAAGGTAGCATGTCATTGGGTAGGGTTTAAGATCTTTGCGACTTGGTAGCTTAGGTTTCAAAGACTCGGGATTAATATTGATCTGAAACATCAAAGGAGAAATTAAACTGCCTTTATAAAATAGAAATAAAAATGTACCTTAGAAACCTCACGGAAAAAGGCATATGGTCTCCAATTTTAGTCACTTACTAGTTTCTTACGAACCCTAGGACACAAATATAGATCCAAACAACGCTCAAATGAATCCTTAACAGCATTCTCAAAGGCTGGAATGCTTCTTAAAGATGCATACCTAATTACATGAAATGAAGTTGAGACGTTAGTAGTTCAAAATAGAGATCTAGAAAAGGAATTATTAACAAATTAAAGTAACCTTCTAGGTATAAAGTTAGGTCGATCTTCTTCATCCATCAACTGATAAGAATTAATCTCTTCCTGCGTGGGGATGTATTCTGGTGATGGGTTGTATGACTCCTCATGTCCTATAACAGCACTGTAATCAAAGGGTATCCTAAGCACATTTGTCAAAACTAACCAAAAAAAAGGAAATCATACCAGGTAATTTTGATTTTGGTGCAGGAATATAAGACAAGTGCCCTGTCTTCTCTACAGAGCTAGACTCATCACCCCACAACAGGTAGAAGCGTGGTTCTTCTTTTGGCTTGTCAAACTTTATTAATCCTTTGCGAATTGCTCTCACATACTTAACTACCTGTAAATTACCGAAAAGAAAGTTAAAAAAGAGGAAAGATGCATGGAACACAGCATGATTAGGTCTTACCCCATGAAAGCATCATATTAGTCCATAATAAGCCTTTAGAATACTTTAAATACATATAAGAAAATAAGCTTAGGCTTCCTAGGAGCAATGAACAAAATAACTGACCTTTTTAGCTTCCCATTTTGAAGGAATGAATCTCCTCTTTGGTTCTGGTGCATTAGAAAGTGGATGTTTGGCATCTTCCCATTCAAACCAATCAACATAAGGCTGAATGTATAGACAAAAATACTTAAAATCTAAGGATTGAAGACACCATATGTCTGAGATATTAATTTGAACCATGAAGGAAAAAAAGAATATGTAGAAGAAAGGAAAGCGAGCAAACGAGAACTACAGACCGCATATGGATCAAAGTCAGCATGAGGGGCCTTTCCTTGGGCCAACCTATGAATAAGTTTGGTTTCTTCTTTTGTTAACTCTATCTCCTCATCATTGTACTCATCGTAGATCTTGCGCCTATAAAATATTAAAGTTGAAATCTCAAACTTTCAAATTTATAGCAGTAATGCTACTACAATGTATGTTAGAATTGTGAGAAATGAAATTTACATAATCACTAAATAAAAAAATATGACAATTTTTGTCAAATGCAGATATCTTAGCTCGTAAGTGCTTGCCTATATCACAAGACAAAGCCGACAGCAGATTTGGTTATTATTAATAGCTGCAGAACAGTAAGAACTCTGTATCAATAATTTGAGGACTCACCAATTTTTCGAATCATCAGCACTTTCAAGAAACGATACTAGTTTGTCTTGCCTGTCTTTTTTCGTAATCTTCTTGCCAGTGATGTCATATCCAATATGTTTTTCATCCCTATACCACTCCAATGGAACGTCTCCAACAGTATTTCGAGGAGCTACCTTTTAAGGAAACATAAAAAAAATTTAATAGACCTTGTAGAAATTCCACGTGGAGTAGATGGGCATTAAAGTTATAACTTTATCTAGAACAAAAAGTAGAAAATTGTTGCCAAAGGAAAAGTAAGTACCTCATCCTCAGACGAATCACTCTCTTCAGCCACTTGATCTGACTTAGAGTCTCCACTCTGAACTCCATCATCAACACCATTATCATTGTCAGTGCTGCCAAAGCCCTGCAATAATTACTCTCAATTTTACTGATACATACTTGACATTAGCATATGCCATTTTAGCAAAATCAATCAACCTTGGTTGATTTGATTTCTTCATTAGTATTTGTAACACAAACCTCATCATCTCCAGAAGACTCGGCCTCCCCATCATCGGACTCCTCATCCTGGGAGTCACCCTCCTTAAAATATCCGTAAAATCAAATTATTAAAAGTATCCGTGTCATACAGAATTCCCGCTAAGCTACAACGAGTAAAATAGGCTAAGATAAGCAGTTTCACATGTATGCATGCCAAACCTAAAGAGCAACATTCAGAGAAAGAATATACCGGTAAGGTATGAGCAGCAAAAGAAAATAAGTGGAGAGCAATACAAGTTGAACGAATCAACATAACCGCTTCAGTTTCACATTTAGTTTGACCAAAATCATACGTCAACATGTCTACACCGCCAAAAGAATACAAGAAGTTACCTCATAATCGGAGTCAGAATCCGTTCCTCCATGTTTTTCTTCTTCTTCTATAACAGATAGTTGATTCGTCTTCTTTTCCTTCTCAATAACATCATTTGTCTTTGTCTTCGTCTTCGTCCCCATGGTTGACGACAGCAAATTGGCGCAGGACTAGGGTTTAGTTTCTTGCTTACATGCAGGGTTTTAATTATTAATACCATACATTACAAAAACAAAAGATAGAAACACTGAGGACTGGACCGAAAACTCGTAGGCTTGAAGCTTGATTCGTTGCTACCATTGGACCAAAAGCTAAAAGGTCCAGCTAATAAATTAAAGCCTCGGCTAGAGCTCTTCTTCTTGCAAGTGAACAGCTAGTCTATTAAGCATATCGGGCTCGATTGAAAAACAACTGATAACCTATTATTAAAAAGTCAAAGGAAGTATTTGATAAATAGATTATCAGCTGTCTTTTAATTTATTGGATAAAAACTAAGGTTTTTGGCCATCTTAAAAAGTTATTATTGTGTTTGGTAAATAGCTTATTGAATAACTTATTTAATCCCAATAAGTTAATTTTTAAAAGCTCCATAAGACGAGTTTTTGGAGTTAGATGTTTGCCTAATGACAGTATTGCCTTCCACTTTAGTTTCTACTTTTGCTCTGTGTGCTTTTAAAGTTGGTTTTTTTTATCGTACAATTATGTTGTGAAGTTTGGAAGAATATAATAAAGGGGTTAATTAAACTTTTTAATCTTTATTTAATTTTATAATATTAGTTTACA
>JANKOE010000005.1:27223184-27236123 GCA_026284465.1 Erythroxylum citrifolium
AGGTAGATGAAGGTTCTTACTATTACAATTTTTCAAACAAGAGGCATTTCAACAAACACCTAATATGCATAAACAAATCATCCCAACAACACAACCAAATTTCAAATGACATCGTTTTCTTTAAGTTAATAACGTTCATCCGCAAGCAAACGACAACGTATTGTTTGGAAATTTACCTACGAAATTTTCTATCCTTAATATTCCATCGAAAAAGTCAAAACTTCATTACTCTGCCACCAATTCCCGCCTTAATTGCCGACGGTGTTGTTCTGTCGTTAAATTATAGTTTCCCGTTAACTTTTATGACAGACAAATAAAAACATCAGTAATTTGCAACGATTTGTTTTGCCTCGCCAATTCCTTATTTTCTTGTAGTGTGAGGATAATTCAGCCGATAGTAATTTGATACAGAATGAACCATATGTAGATAGTTGAGTAAGCCAATATAGGGTTCGTCACTTTAAAGTAATTAGAGAAAATATTCTACCGTTCTTGATTAGTAATGATTTATAGAATTCTCTGGACAGAGTGAATTGATATTTAAAAACGAGTTTTTCAAATTTCAATAATAAATCAATTACTAATTAGCAAGAACAAACATGATTGGATGATAAGAGTAGCCACTGTATCCATACTCTGTCCAATTAAAATATTGAATGATGAAAGGATAAAATTATACATTATAGTCATGCATGGATAGGTTAAGTCAATTATTTTGACATTGCTTATATTTGGGTAATTATGACATGTTGCTAGATGTTAATCATGATTTATAATTTATGATTATTTAATTAGAGAATTAAAGATAAATTAAAAGAAAATTTAATTTATCTAATTCTAATTCTAATTGTGAATTAGAATTATAATTTATAATCGTTACAAATTTATTAAGAACCTAATGGGTCACACATCAAAGAGCAATTTGTAAAAGAAAATTAATTTAATTAAGTTGGACTTAATTATAAAATTTGAGAAACTTTGGGGATCAAATATGAGATATTTGGTTTTATTAAAATTAAATTAATTATAGTTTGAATTTGATTTTAATTTTAATTAAAGATATTTAATTTTAATAAAAGATTGCTATGATTTTTTCTATATAAAGGGAAAAAAATTTTAGAAGCCAACACTTTTTGTCTTTTTCCTTTCAAATCAGTTTAAGAATTGCTCTGTAGATACCATCAGAGGCTGGACACTTGAATAGCTCGTGATTGATCAATCGAAAAAAATTTCAAAGTTTTTTCAACAAAAAGCGAACAAGATATGATTTTAAATCGTTTTATGTTTTATTCAAGTTTATTCAATTATCGAGATCCGATCGAAATCCGTAAAAATTTTTATTTTCAATAATAAATCAATTACTAATTAGTAAGAACGAACATGATTGGATGATAAGAGTAGCCATTGTATCCATACTCTGTCCAATTAGAATATTGAATGACGAATGGATAAAATTATACATTATAGTCATGCATGGACAGGTTGAGTCAATCACTTTGACATTCCTTATATTTGGGTAATCATGGCATGCTGCTAGACGTCAATCATGATTTACGATTATAATTATTTAATTGGAGAATTAAAGATAAATTAAAAGAAGTTTTAATTTATCTAATTCTAATTGTGAATTAAAATTATAATTTATGATCGTTGTAAATTTATTAGGAACATAATGAGTCACACATCAAAGAGTAATTTGTGAAAGAAAAATCAATTTTATTAAGTTGGACTTGATTATAAAGTTTGAGAAACTTTGGAAAACTTTGGGGATCAAATATAAGATATTTGGTTTTATTAAAATTAAATTAATTAATTATAATTGTAATTACAATTAAAGAAATTTAATTTTAATAAAAGACTGCTATGATTTTTTCTAAATAAAGGGAAAAGTTTTTTAAAAGCTAGCACTTTTTGTTTTTTTCCTCTCAAATCAGTTTGAGAATTGCTCTGTTGATACCATCAGAGGCTAAACACTTGAATAGCTTGTGATTGATCAATCGGAAAAAATTTCAAAAATTTTTCAACAGAAAGCGAACAAGATACGATTTCTAAATCGTTTTATGTTTTATTCAAATTTATTCAATTATCGGGATCCAGTCGAAATTCGAAAAAAATTTTATTTTTCACTACGCCCGTGATTCGATCACGGTTGGATTCCAAAACATTGGTTTATGAAATTAAGTTGTGGTACTTAGAAATGTTGAATGCGTAGTGTAAGGTTATCTCAAAATCGAAAAACAAATTAGCATAAATGACTAACCAGATGCTGGATCCCAATAGGGCATCGACGGCCTCGAGACATTGGTTTCTGACAAATCATTGTTGAAGTTTGTTAAGGTTTGAATCAGTCTTTAGGTCTTTCAGCTGGTGATTCGAATAATCCCTATTTCTTAGGAATTAGATATTTGCTTCCTAGTTAATCTCCACGTTAGTAGGTTTGTTAAACGTGGATTAGTTTTCTGTAAGGCTATATTTGGGCACATCAGTAGTTCAATAAATTAGCTTTTTCACTCTTTCAACATTCTGAAAAGCTAACAATCATGGCAGAAGCATCAACGATTTTGAGCTATACATTCGAAAAACTGAATCGAACTTGCCAACTTAAGAGCCCAAGATACTCTGCTGTGCATAATAACACTTTCTGAAAAAAGATCTGTATGATTATAACTTACATTACGTATTTCATGTCATTTATTCTCAGGGGGGAGTTAATATCCTTTCAATGCACCAGGTAAAGCTTCAGGGCTGAACTTAAGAATGCAGTAAACAAAGCAAAAAGTTTATTTTAATTCCATTCTCCCATGTAGCAGGTGCTCTGTCCCAGCCTCTTCAGCCTTTCTGTCGTCTATGAAGTAATTAATTGTGTCATGTATAGCATTGCCAGATCTGTCTTTTAAAGCCATGTAATAACCTCATTTTGGATCTAAAATAATTATAGGGCATTTATGGTCTCTGAAGACGGTTGAGCCACCATTTTGGAGTCCTTAATTGCCTCCATGGTGATCCCAATTAAATGCCCCGTTTTGTTAATCAATGAGTGGAACAATTATTCCTCTAGCGAACATGAACCCTAGCTACTCTACAACCTCATAGTATAGTACTAACTACTAAGGATGTACACAACGCATTAAAGAAAGCCTATGATCCCCGTTATTTTTCATGTAGCGCAATGGTCGGATCAAAACCCTACCTAAAATGCACTCTTCTCGGTTACCCTTTTACTCTCTTGGTTGGGCGACAAGATCTTATACTATCACGATTTCTTTTTGTTAATTAAACTCCTTTTTCGGATGTGTGTATATATATATATATGAGAGTTACATTTACCAGAATTTGTCACAAAATGTAACTAATTTTTTAAATACATTAACATTGATTTTAAAGATAATTTATCTATTTATAAAATTGAGATAAATTTACAGGATCAAAAATTAATTACGAATAAACCTTTGGTTGGGTCGGCTGGACCGACCTTACCAGGCCCAGCTCTAGGCCCGGATATCGACGGCCCAGTCACAGGAGATAATCTCCCATGCAAACACAACGACTCACGTAAAGACCTAAACCTAGCGGTAACCCCAGGTGTATAAGGTACTATTCCTCCCTGATTCAGGTATGAGATTACAACCCTATTTTCCTCTACTTTCAGCACCAAAACCTACACAAAGAAACTGACTTGAGCGTCGGAGGGGCCTTCCGGGAATCAACTCCCGGCCCGTCGTTATCTATTTTGTAGGTATTCCATAGCCAGAGTTGCACAAATCTTGGATCCAAACAACGACGTTCAACCTCAGCAAGATCAGGCTGAACCACTATTAACTCCTAATAATCTCCTTTTAAGAATTTCTTACTAGTAGGTTGCCATTGCATAGGGCTTGGTCTCCATTAATAGGTGACATATACTAAATCTTGAAACATTTGCTCAATCTTCCACGAGTGCATAATATGAATATTATCTGGAAGTTTTCCCCCCATCTCAACACTAACACAGAGCTTGGAAAAGCTAACCCTCATTCTGGATGCTCATCCACGCATATATGTTTTCCAACATAGCTTGCAAGTAAACTTAACCCCTCAGTAGACCAATATTCTAGAGGAATGTTGTATAAATTTAGTTATAAAAGGACATTTTCTACATGATTTTTCCTAAATTGATTCCAAGTTTCTATATCTATAAAAAGATTGGGATGTTGAACATATGCTAATGACTAGCTTTAAGAATCCTTCTTGTCTCTATTTTTGCTGTAAACTTGAATAGCAGGAGGTTGCGTTCTGACATAAAAACTCCCATTAGCCCTTTTCCTTTTCAATTTTTAATTGCCCATCATTGAATAATAAGGAAAGTTGGACATTTGCTAAGTGCCTGTTTGGATGGACTTATATTAGTAGAACTTTTATCAATAGAGCTTTTGTCAGTAGAGTTTTTTTAAGAAGAGTTTTTCTAAAAAGCCAGTTAACTGTTTGACTGCCATTTAAAAAATAACTTTTTTTGAAAGAGTTTCATACAACAAACTATTTGGCAACATAAAAATAAAAAGCACTTTTAATTTTAAATATATTTTAATTTGTAATAAAAATTACTTATACATATAAATATTATGTAAAATATATTAAACAATATGCAAAGCACAATATATTAATTACTATATAATTTTAAGCCATATCAAACATAAATAAAAATATATCTAGCCAAATCTTTTATATGGATTATAACATAAGTAAAACTAGTATCAAAATAAATATTAAAACATATAAAAAATTCAAATAATATTATATAATCTCAAAATAAACGTGAAGATGTGTTTGTGGGTATCGTGAGAATTATGTGTAAAACATAAGAGCAAAAGAGACTAAAAATAGGCTCATCAATTGATATGAAAAATATACCTGAAAAAGTACTTTTTTGATAAGCTCCAAATTTGAGCTTCTTAAAAAGTTATATTTTAGCTGCAAAAAAATTATATATACTAAAAAAGCGCTTTTCATTTTATAAGAAAATAGTCATTTTTCTTAAAAAAAGCTTTTGCGATGAAAAAAAGCGCTTATTCACCCTCCAAAAATTCAACCAAATAGACACTAAGGAAGAAGCCTACCATAGTTGAATTCCAACATTTAGTTCCTTCCTTCAAGGTTTCCAAGTCGGGGCATATAGTGGGAATATTCCCAGATAAGTCAAGGAGGCAGTAGTATAGAGTGGAGTCAGGGCTTTCTTTAACTAATTCAACCGAGGATTGATGCTTAAGGGGTTAAAGTGTTTTAATTTGGAGCCAAAGATCAAATGAGAGTTGAGATTAGGTTGGGAGGGTTCTGGCAAAGAGGAGTTTGCAAGAGGGGGTTGTTAACCATAACTATGAAAAGAAAGAAGATAAGAGGCTACAGAGGGGTTTTGGAAAAGCAGTTACATGATTAGGAAAGAAAGTTGGAGAGTGGGGAAGATAGAAAAAGAAAAATAGAAAGTAACCTTTAGTATAATGCAAGCATGGGACAAGGGTTTGATGGGAGTAGAAGGGGAAAATGGAATTGAGACTGGGACAAGGGTTTGATGGGAGTAGAAGGGGAAAATGGAATTGAGACTAGGGAGCCCGAGCCTGACTCGACCAAACACAAATTATTGTTATTACTTGCCAAGCCTTGGGCGAACTTGGGCTCAATTTTTTTTTTAAATAAGGTAATTGAGACTTAGGTAAAGGTAGAAATAGGAGGAGGGACATAAAAAGCTAAAGAACCAGATACTGAAGAGTTACAGGAGTAATAGGAAGGCATGATGAATGATTGAAAAGAAGGGAGAAAGAGTAAGGAAATAATTTGATACAACATATTTTGACATAGAAATCAAATATTATAACAAATTTAGAATCATATCAAATAATATTAACGACATAATTTGATTTGATTGTAATAGAAAAATAAATATATAACTAAAATTTAAATATTTCATTTAAAAGTTTCAATTCAATTTGGAATATCTACAAACTTTATTCATTAACTTGAATTTCTTAAATTTTTTTTAGCTTATACTACCGGTGTCCGAACCCATTAGGCTAACTAATTCAGGTTGGGGCTTAATTACAATTAAGGCTCCTCGCTTTTTCTTGCGGGTGTGTTTAATGAGGATCGAACCCGAAAGCTTGGCATAGTATTCGTGGGATTCATTCATAATAACCAATTGTATTTACGGAGAAACCTAATTTTCATTATAAGAAAGCTGGCACTACTAGTGTTGCCTGTTGGTAAGCAAATTCATTAGCTGGACCAACATTGCTAGAAGACATCACCATTTGCTTTGCTTATTTTAAGTGATCACTGTAAAAGTGTTCCATGAACAGGAAATATCCCATGAATCATACTATTAACTTGTAAAATCATTTAGATGTATATTTCACGTTTGTGTGTTTACTGTATGATGCGATTAACGTGATTTGTAAATTATTACGTCAATTTAAAGGATTATTCAGTGTGCATTCAAAGAATAATAATTATGGGTTCTTTCGTTTAAAAAAAATGCCCAATTAAAGATTTATTTATTTATTTTTATATAAAATAAATTTTATTTGTTGATTTTATTTTTTAATATAAAATAGATTTTATATAAAAAGACGTATAAGCCTTTTTTTTTTCTTTTTCAATAACACTTTTGAGGAGCCCGCATCTTCTCTCTAAAACGAAAAGGAAAGTCGAAATTGTCTTTCCTTATCATTGTATTTGTCCTTTTATTTATGTGACCAAAATCCCATTCTTGTGTTCTAGCCAGCACTTTTTGAATAAACCTCAAAACCCTAAGCGTCAAGTGATCGGCAAAACCCATTTTTATTTATTAACAGCTCTTGAGTTTTGGTAAGGTTTATGGTCACAAATTCTCGTAAATTTTTTGGTAAATCATTTCAAGAATCTATTCGCTCTCTCTGTCTTGTGTTTTTAGCTGTGTGCTCTGTTTTGCTTTGCATCTGTTTAGATTATTGAAACACGGATTATAAGAATATGGAAATCTGGGTTTGACTTCCCCTGTTGCATGTAATTTGGCTTCTCGCTTATGGGATTTGAATTTTACCTTCATATTACTGATTTTTTGTTTCCCGTCTTGTGGTTTTGGAGTTTTTTCCTTCGATTTGTTCTCAGATTTACAGTTTCAGTTACTTTTTAGTAAGTTCATGAGTTGTTTGATCAATGGACTGAGTTAAATGCTTTAGTTTCGCCCGTCCACGGCTGTCCTACGATGACTGAAACATACCCTTTTATTTCCCTTTTGCTGGTCTCCGGAAGCTTGATTAAACATTTCTGTTTATGCAGTATCTGAGCCCTTCATCTACTATTATGAGATAGTTTGTGTTATATGCATGAACTGTATTATCAAGACAATTAATGCTCTAAGTAATGTTGTTGGAAATGGAGCAAAGTGCAAGTGATCCTCCGTCTCTTTCCTTTTTGTTATGGCAGGTGTACATCAATATGTTTCTTAAAGTTCAATGTCCATGGAATGTCATTATCCCTGCTGAGAACCTTGATGCTAACGGATTGATGCTCCAAAAGTCAATTATTACCCGCCTGTTGGAAGATTTTGCTGGTAAAAGGGCCACCAAAGATCTTGGATACTTTCTAGCTATCACAACATTGGATAGCATTGGCGAGGGTAAAGTCCGACAGAACAATGGGGATGTGCTATTTCCTGTTGTTTATAGCGCCATCACTTTCAAGATTTTCAGAGGAGAGATTTTGGAGGGGGTCGTGCACAAGGTGCTCAAACATGGGGTCTTCTTGAGATGTGGTCCAGTGGAGCACATATATCTCTCTAGTGTGAAAATGCCTGATTACCGTCATTTGCCTGCAGAAAATCCAGTCTTCTTGAGTGATAAGATGTCGAAGATTGAAAAAGATGTTGTCGTTCGTTTCATTGTGATTGGGACAAAGTGGTTAGAAGCAGAGAGAGAGTTCCAGGCATTAGTCAGTTTGGAGGGTGATTATCTTGGACCAGTGTCCTAGATGGCTTCTGATTACTCTGCTAGCCTGAAGATACATGCTGAATTTTGGTTTAACTGCAAACATGCATCTTAATGTTAACGTAGCAATGTATATTCATGTACTGCCTTTTTAGTATCTCTTTTTTTTAACCTTCAACTTCATTGCAACAGCAAGAGTGAATCTTATCTTTTGTAGGCAGTTTTGTCCTTGTTCTCGCATATGTGCTAGCAGTACATACTGCTTAGAGTTGCTTTTCGCTGATGAGAAAAACACTCTAAGTCAGATTGTGCCTCAAATATGTTCCTGATCTCTCATGCTGAAATCAATTTAGATTCATATAGATATGATGCGTAAATGAGCCCAGACCGTAATGGTTATGCATGACAACTTAATTATAATTTGTTTGTCTTTAAATGGCACACAATGAAAAAGAGAATGAAGTGTGTGTTCATTTTTTTGTTTGAAATTAAGATAAAATTTATATAAAATGATTACGAAAACAAATGCAAGAATAATGAAAGAGAGTAAGAAAAAGAAACATAAAATTAATTTATGGGGATTTGATTAAATAATTTTTATATTTCTTTTCAGTTTTGAGTAAAAAATGCTTATAATCTTTTTTATCTTATAACAAATGAAAAATAATGTTTCATAAATCTTATTTAAGGTCAAGAATAAAGTATATTTTAAGCAGCTGCAAATATACAATTTAAAAATTCATTCTTTTAGTCACACCAATCAATGTGTTATCTATTCCATATTATCATATGTACAGTCTCTAACTTCTCACAACCTTTTTCGTACAACTCATATATGATATATTTATATCGAAAACAATCTAAAATAGTCGTTATAAACAAAAATTAGTTGTCGAATTTGACAACTATTTTGTCAATGAGTCGACCATTCTATTACAATAATTGATTAATGTGGTCACAAACTTATGGTACATATTTCAAATGATACTTGTCAATCACACTACTGCATTCAAAGTTATCGCCCTTTTATTATCCTTATCAGTTATCATACCTTTACCTGAGCCTCATTTAAACCTTATAATAAGATCTTTTGATTTTTGTTTTTAGTTTACTTATAAGTGGTAGAAATATGATTTTATTGCAAGCATATGGTTAAGAATCTTTTTATGCATTAAATTAAGAGTTCTTACAGTTTTCATCCTAAACACTTGAGTGTATTAAGTGAATTTGATTAACTGATTTTAATCATCAATGTTGAATTACTTGCAAGTGCACGACGTAGCTATAGCTAGTACCGACAAGTATGCATCGATCCCACGAAGACAGTGAGTATTAGTAATTACTGTTATCCTATTATCTAGTATACTAATTTAATTTTGATTTTTAATTGAAGAAAGTAAAACTTAAACAAGTTAAAATAAAGGAGGCAACAATATTGAACAAAGAAATAAGAAATCACTTAGAAAACAATCAACATCAAGAATTAGCGTCTAGATTATGAATCCCTCTAAAACCCTTAAATAATTGACCTTTTATTATGCAATTTTTTTATTAACAATTGGACCGTGGAAATTCCTATTATATGCTAATAACTCACTTAAGACTACTAACAACTAATCTTAGAATTATCAACCGATATTATTTAGGTTTAAGGTCTTAAGATTGCTTTACCGATTTGTGAATTACATTATTAAGTTTGAAACTAATCGAGACGATTTATGTCAACCTTTCTCTAAGTTTGCAATCAATTACTTTTAATTATGATAGATCATTTCATACACAAGATATCTCAATCTCTATGTTATGAAATCAGATTATGCACTAATATTCTTGATCTATTAGAACATATATTAAACACGTAATTGAATAACAATATATCAATCAAAATAATGGCATTAAATACAAGAATCAAAACATGTTATCGTATAAAACTGGAGTTCATCTTATCTAGATACTAAAATTGTTTAATTACACATGATAGAAAATGAAATCAAACATAAACAAAGAAAAACGAATAGAAAATAAAGAGTTCATAATTCTAAATCTCTCTTTTATCTCCTATCAAATGTTCTTATAAGGTAGATGTTTGATCTTGTATTCTAATGGATCTTTGAATGACTCTTAATCAAAATCACCCCTTCTGAATGATTCAGCCTTTAGAATCACCTCTTAATCTCTGTTCCTCATTTTTGCCTCTAATAACTTTTTTTATAGCAATTTTTAGGATTTTGGTTGATACACGATCTGATACATGGTTGTGTACTGGACCTTGTATGACCCAAAATACATAGAATTCACGATTCTGCACAGCCTGAGGGAAGTACACGGGCTCATACACCGTTGTGTATCCCATCTTTGCTTCTAATCTTCGTTCTATGCCGCATTTTCATCTAAAAATTTCTCCTTTTAGTCCGTGAAAGCAATTATAACCTATATATGCACTTGAAACAAATTAAGTACCAAATATACAATAACAGTATAAAATATCAATAAAAAATACATAAAGTATGAGGTATAAATATGGTCAAATATGTATTTATCAAACATCCTCATCCTTAAGTATTTACTTCTTCTCAAGCAAACCATAATCAAAATTATCAATTTTACAATATCTATCCTTTATTAATCGTAACTTGTCCATTCATACCATATGTCACAATGTCATATTTTACACCATCACCAAGATTTCCCTCAATACACTTAAAGTGTTTAAGGTGAAAAGTATCAAAACTCTCAATCAATGCATAGTAGAATTCTTACTATATGCTTACATTATTATCACATCTCCAACACTTATGTATAAACTCGAAACAAAAATAAAAAGATCTTGATATAAGTTGTAATGGGGTTTAGGTATAGTATGATTAGGATAGTAAAAGATTTGAATTGAAGGAAATTTACTAAAGAGAAATTTCAAGAAACTTGTATATAAATACTTAGGTCCTTTTATTAATTGGTACTCTATACTTATTGACAATGTTTCTTATGCACATTTTTTTGAATAAAAACAATTTCGAGTATTCGGTACCACAATTAAATAAATAATGGACATTTCAAGATTTTCATGTCTCAAACAAGTAAACAATATAAATAACCTTCACGATTCAAAACAATCAAAAGCTTTCAAAGAAAAATAATATAAAGGTTAATATGTGATTTTAATTAATAAAAAAAGTTAAGGTTCAACTTGGTTATTCCTAAGGGATAAATAAGGGTAAGGTAATTACCAAAGGAATAAGCTTAAACAAAAATTTAATCTACTAAATGCATTTTTATCACTTCAATGCTTCCAATTTAACAATATGATCTCAATATATATAATAAAAGCAAGTTCTAGAATCATTATACAATGCATCATAACACACGTGAAAGAATAAAAGAGATTTTTTTTAAAATCTTGCTCTTAGACTAAAAAACTTACAAAAAAGATGTGTTTTATATGTGTAAATCATATGCAATTTTCATTCAATTTGACAATTTTAATGAATACTAAAATATGACTTATAAAACAATGTTATTCTAAATGCACTAAGAATATGATTTATAAAAGCAATTTTATTCTAAATATACTAAAAATAGGACTTATAAAAGCAATTTCATTCTAACTATCATATATAATTAGTGAGAAGGATTAGTTAGTATTCCTGATGATTATACGATTTTCTAATTTCTGATTCATCCAATATGAGATTACATCCTTGAAAAAATAAAGAAAAGGGATAAAAAGAACAAAATAAATAAAAATAAAACAAACGAAAATAACTAAGAAACATGAAAATAAAATAAAATAAAATAAAATAAAATATTTCTTAATTCTTAGGTTGCCTCCCAAGTAACGCTTATTTAAAGTCATTAGCTTGACGTGCCCTGCACCTTACTCCCATCCTAGGTCTATAATCATTGGCTTACTTCCACTCGTTTCTTTAGATAAGGGTTTTTAGCCTGTAAATAAGCCACCTGTTGCAAGATAATCATCAAGACATAATTTATAAAATCAATCAATTCAATCATGCACATTAATAACCTTTTTAATGACAAGTTAATAAAATAAAGGATAACAAACTCCTTGCATTGTTGGTTGACTCAAGCAATTTGCCCTTGAGGAAGTGAAAACCCTATGTACTTAAAGTGACTACCAATATCTCATCAGTAGTTTCCTTATTCGATTCCTCCACCAGTTCTTCCTCAACCACCTTTGTTCATTCTTCTTTTTCTTTTTCCTATACAAAGGTTTCTGGCTCATATTCTTTAATTACCTCATGCCACTTCTCTATTTCCTCTTCTTGGATGAAGACTTCCTCTTCTATGTCTGCTACCTCTATCATATCTTCGTCCTCCTTTACAAAAGCAACAGTTACCTTCTCATCTTCTTGGAATGTCACTTCATCCATGAAGCCAACCTTTATCTTTTCTTCACTCTGCTGTGATAATAGGTTCAAATAGTTTTCTATGTTATGCTCCAGATATTTAGGTGAAGAAACCTTTCCTTCAAATTTGTGTCAGCTAGCTTTGAGTTTGGCAAGGTATTCTATTATTTTATTTGTAATGCTTTCTTCTTTGTCTTCTTCTTCTTCTTCTTTTAGGAGCTCTTTTTCACCAATACGGGTAATTGCCATTCTACATTATATAGGATCTATTTAAGTAGGAATAGGCAAACTCCTTTGCATCTTGTCAGATATAATCTTCATCAATTGATTGATTATATTCGCCATATTTTGTATACGAGCCTTTGTTTCTTGATGCCTCATCATTGATTCTTAAATAAAATCGACCATAAAATCTTCTAGAGTTGGCTCATTAACTTGAGGTACTTGGTGTTGGACCCCGTTACCGGAGCCCAACTCTCTTGCTCAAAATCGTGAAACATGGAACTTAATCATCTTGCCTTGTTGGGTTTATTCCATTTAACCCTAATTAGCCGTCATCATTTTTTTTTTGAACACTTAATATTATGAAACCCTTAATTAACATGAATCATATCTTTTTAATCTTCTAACATCTCAAA
>JANKOE010000005.1:27237572-27247967 GCA_026284465.1 Erythroxylum citrifolium
GTTAAACAACAACAAAACCTTGAGGTCTTGTGTTCGAATCCTGGAGAGGGATTCCCCTAACCAAAGAGGACAATACCCAATTATGGGGATTGCAGGGGCTTATGGCTGGGCCTGTTTCCCCTGGATCCTGGGTTGCGGGGGCTTATGGCTGGGCCTGTTTCTCCCGGACCCAACAATATATATATTCATACACAGGATTCTCAATTTCTATGTTATGAAATCAGATTATACACTAATATTCTGGATCTATTAGGACATATATTAAGGACATAATTGAATCACAATATATCAATTAAGACAATTGCATTAAATAAAAGAATCAAAACATGTTATAACGCAAAACTGGGGTTCATCTTACCTAGACACTAAAATTGTCTAGTTAAACATGATAGAAAACAAAATCAAACATAAATATAAAGAAAAAAGAATAGAAAATAAAGAGTTTATAATTCTAAATCTCCATTTTATCTCCTATCGAATGTTCTTGCAAGGTAGATGTTTGATCTTGTATTATAATAGATTTTTCATTGATTTCTTTGTTCTTTCCACTTCTATGAATCAAAATCGCCCCTTTTGAACGATCTCAGCCTGCAAAATTGGCTCTCAATCTCTACTACTTTTTACCTATGATCATGTCTTTTTATAGTAATTTTTAAGATTTTAGGTGATACACGGTCTGATACACGATCATATACTGGATCGTGTATAACCCAAAGTACCCAGAATTCCTGATTCTGCACTACTTAAGAGAAGTACACGGGCTCAGGAACGACCATGTAGCCCTTCTTTGCTTCAAATCTTCGTTTTATGCCACATTTTCATTTGAATTATTCTCCTTTTAGTATGTGAAGACAATTATAACCTATAAATGTACTTGGAGAAAATGGAGTACTAAATATAAAATAAAAGAATAAAATATCAAGCAAAAATACATAAAATATGGGGTATAATTATGGTCAAATATGCATATTTTAGAATCCTTGGTGAGGGTGTAAACATTTATGCTTTTAATTTCAAAATGGTTATCTATTTGATTGTTATTGATATTGATTCATGAAGGTTGGTTCTAGGATAACTTGAGTCTAATTGTATGTTAATTTGATCGATATGATATGATATGATAATTTAGAATGTCGATGGACAGGATAAGGTTTATAAAGGAAGAATGTTTGTATGTTTGAAGATTTAGATTATGATTTGCTTAAGGACAAGCAAAAATTCAAGTGTGAGGGTGTTTGATAAACAATTAAGTGATTACATTTATATACCTATATTTAGTGTGTTTTGCTTGTCATTAAGAGTTTTATAGTATTTTTAGTAATTATTTTGATTCACGTATGTTTTTAGGTGATAATTACCTTCATAGGCCAACAAGAGAAGTATTTAGTTGAAATTGTGTTCTGAAATGAAAGAATTTGAGCAATTTTTGAGATACAATTTGTGTATATTGACCTTCTAAGTTATAGAGCTTTAAAGACACTTTTTCTACCCGCGTGAAATTACACACCTGTGTATATTGGGCACTTACACGGTCATGCAGGTCACCTTATATCTCATCATGTATGTAGCCCATGTAAGCTTCTATGATCATGTAAAGTCTAAAATTGAGGTGTTTTTGGAGATATAATGTCACCTAAACGGCCGTGTAAGTGTTTATATATATCCCATAAAACCTAGTTTGTTACTATATAAGGATATTATTGAAGGCTGCATCAATAGGGAGGCAATTGAATTTAGAGGGAAGCAAATAGAGGCATAAAAGATACTTGAAAAGGAAAAAGATACACAAAAAGTGGTAGCATATTTTCAAGAAAAAGGAAAAGAAGAGAAGAATTCCAAATTTCATTCTCAACTCTTTTCTTATTTCCTTCTTTTTGTTAAATATTCATGGTGATTAGATTTGGATATTTATTTACATCTATGGATTGCTAAATTCCTCATTTAGGAATTACTCTGTAATTATTTGTTGAAATTTATATTCTTAATTTAATGAATATGCTTGTGATGTTTATTATTTTATAAACAATTTGGATAAAGAGATTGGATTAATTCACTTGTGTTATGTTGCATAGTGAGGGTTGGTACCGCAATAGGCTTATAAACATCAAATTAATAGGTAATTGAAGAGTTATCTTGTTTATTAGTTATCCTTAGATTTGCTTCAAATCTAATTAAGCAGTTATAAGTGGTATTGAGAGATCGAGAGATTACAACTTAACTTTTATCTATTTCAATTAGAATACTTAACTAGATCTCAAGATAGGTTAATCGCGACTATAGGCTATTTAGGATAAAGTGTGATTAAGTCAAGAAGGTAAAAGGAAAACAAATAGAGATAAAAGTAATTCCTAGCTTTCATTATTAATCAATCAACCAATTTCATTATTGCCTAGTAAACAATTGTACATAGTTTATTTATTAATTCTTTGTTTTTAGTTTAATTTTTAATTATTCGTCTTACTTTTTACCTTAAAAAAAATTTACAAGATGACCCAGTTGCGATTGAGCAGCTCGTCGACGCCTAAAACGAGTGGCTTCAAAGACGTGCCGCAGGTAGCGGAATCCGAAATAAGACTCAAGACGAAGTAAATTTTTTTATTCTTAGTTTTGTAGTCAAAGCCAACATATCTCTGCGCATAAGAGTTCCTGCTTTGCGAGGATCAGGGGAGGGCTATTAATGTATGTAATCTTCCCATTGTATTTTTTACAAATAGACTGTTTCTCTAATTCAAACTTGTGATCTTCTGGTAACAATAATTACACGAAAGTTAAACGATTTTTTATTAATTATTGTTAGTGTTAAATATTATATATGGATAATATTTATTTATATGAGTAACATATGAAAAAATGGCTCACTTTTTTAATCAATATTTCTTTGATGAATATGAATGAAAAATAATTTTTTAACTAAAGAATTTCATTGAACAATCCCAAAGGATAAGCTTACAACCGAAATATTGTTTTCAAGCCTAACAATGCTAAATACAAAGCATTAATACTTCATTATACATAACAAATCTTTCCTGTTTTCATATGTACCATCTAAACCTCATTAAGGAGCTAGCATCCAAATGAGCTTTGTGAACACATCAAATTTCTTTGATCCAGGAAATAGCATTATGGGCAACACGTTCTTCTCCATAACCTGACATCGCAATATTCTATGGTTCCTTTCCCTCCAAACTGAGAAAATATAACAATTGAAGGAAGTTCAAAGGAAGTAGTTGCGCTTCCTTATTCTCCAAGTCATGTCATTTGCCCACTTCAGAATTTCCATCCATGCATGCATTATGAACCAGATTATGCTAGAGAATTGGCATTGAAAGAAAAGAAGAGGAATTGTCTCTGATGTTGATTGACAAAGAACACCGAGTCCATCATTGATTGCAGCTTATAACGCTTAGCTGGTTTAAAAAGACCCCAAAGCAACAATTTGGACCAATCCCTGAATAACAAAATAAACTAAAGTTAATTGGAATGCTAATGACGACATCTTCAAACTTGACATGTAAGTGAAAATATTGAGATATTTACCGTGGGTCGGGTAGAGTCATCAGGTTGAGTTGGGTTTTGACGGGCCGTAATCATAAGCCAGGCTTTACTTCCTATTTTCATGCCGGGTCTCTCGCTTCATCTTCTTTGCGGCTCAGATTTAACCGTTGAATTCGATACTTCCTGTGAATCTACATGTTGCATAAATCTGAATTTTCATACGTAATACTCCAACAATTAAAATTTTTCTAGACTCCTTGAGAAGCCA
The DNA here is from genome assembly GCA_026284465.1 of Erythroxylum citrifolium. Taxonomy (NCBI): domain Eukaryota; kingdom Viridiplantae; phylum Streptophyta; class Magnoliopsida; order Malpighiales; family Erythroxylaceae; genus Erythroxylum; species Erythroxylum citrifolium. The sequence continues at coordinate 27,241,336 of JANKOE010000005.1, forward strand.
AGAACAAACCTCATCTGCCCATTAATGTTCTGTAATCTGCCCAGTAAGTTATTCTCCCATTATTGTGGATCCTTGTCCAGCAAAATTGATGGTGATTGGTGACCATTAGTATTACGTATGGTTGTTGAGAAGTAACACTTCTGGTTGTTAAGTTAGCTCAGACAACGAATAGGGGACTATTAACATGAAGAAATCATGGAGATCGAGCATCCTTGGCACAGCAGTGCTCATTATCACCAATAGTCGTTGCAAGAGCAAATCCCATTTTTGAAGTGATGGAATCGGTTTGAATCTCTCACAATAATCTCCTTTTGAAGATGAGCAGATGCTAATTTCATGAAGTTATGGCAGTCCACACAAATTCGAATGTTCTTCACTATTTTTATTGTCCTCCCTCTATATTGCAATTTGTCTTCGTTCATCATAGCAAAAATCAAAGCTAATTTCTCACTATGATGAAACAGTTGTTCCTCTTTGTGCTCCTCCTCTATATCATGCAAGGCAAAGCTCGTATCTGGCACATAGCCTATCTTCTTCAACTGCTTAATCAATGCTACAAGCTTGGTGCTTATGGCCTCTCTTTGAGGATGGTTATTACCTCCAGATGCAAACTCATGAACTGCAGTCCCAATTTCAATCAAACTCAAAGCAGGATCCTTTCTCACTCTTGATCCCTTCATTTCTCTTCTAACAAGCCCTGCTTCATTGTAATTACCTATGGAGCAATAAATGTTTGACATTTGAACATAACTTAAGGAACTTCTAGGTTCCAACTCCTTCAATTTCTCTGCCGCTAATTTGGCCAAGTGCATCTCACCATGCTTCCTACATGAGCCAAGTAATGCACTCCAGACAACTGAATCAGGTTCCATTGGCATTTTAGTAATAAGAATCATTGCCTCAATAACCCGACCAGCTCGTCCAAGAATATCCACCATGCACGCATAATGATCTATTTGTGGAAAAATACCATAATAAGCAAACATGGAGTCAAATAGCTTGATCCCTTCTTCGACAAATCCAACATGGCTACAAGCTGAAAGTAGAGCAACCATAGTAGCAGAATCAGGACGAAGGTTCATATATGAAAAGAGATCCAATGCCTCCTTAGCTTGGCCATGAAGGGCATAAGCCTTGAGCATCGAGTTCCAAGAAACCACATCAAGGTTAGGCATCTCACTAAAAACTTGTTTCGCCAAAGAAATAGAACCACACCTGGCATAAGCATGGATCAAAGCATTTTCGATCACCATGTCTTCCTCAAAACCAGCTTTAACAACTTGTCCATGAATTGCCAAGGCATGTCTGTCGTCCAGAAGGCTTGAACAAGCCTTTAAAATAATTGAGAAAGTATACCGGTCTGGTTTGAGGCTCGCATGGTACAACTTTCTAAAGAGAAAAAGTGCTCCTTCTGGTTCACGGTCTGCAAATACTGTAATAATGCTAGTCCATGAAACAATATCTTGATCACTATTCATCTCCAGGAAGAGCTTATAACAATGGGATGTTTCTCCAGTGACGTCAGAATAAGCCTTTACCAAAGCGGTGGCTACATGTAAATTCGATGAAAACCCACTTTTAAGAGTAAGAGAGTGCAACTGAAACAAGTGCCAAAGACCCAGATCATTAGTATCGCAATAAGTTCCATTAAAGGAAGAAAAGACACTAAGAAGTGTGGCACGATCGAACCTGATTCCCTCATTTTGCATGATACTGAAAAGATTGACAGCTTGTGCCCCAAGATTTCGTTGCTGAAACCCCGCAATCATTGAATTCCAAGAGACAATATTTCGGAACTCTAATGTCTGAAACACACTCCAGGCCTCATCTCTGCGACTGCCATTAATTACCAAATTCCTACTTTTACTGTACATGGTAATAAGGGCATTTCCTACGTATATACTTGTTTCCAAAGCCATTTTCAGTGCACATGCATGCACCTGCTTGCCATGCTCATAGTCACAACATGCAAGCACGCTTGCAAGTGCGAATTCATTAGGACGGCAGTGCACCAACATACTAGAAAACAAATGAAAACACTCATAAGCTTTACCGTACTGTGCATACCCAGAAATTAGCGTTGTCCATGAGACAACGTTTCTATGCCCCATTTCATCGAACAACAGGTGGGCATAGCTTAAATCACCGCACTTAGAATACATATTAATGAGATGGTTGGCAACAAAGAGATCCCGAGAGTTGTTGGGTTGATGCGAAAGCATGTAATTGTGCAATGATCGGCCTTGTTGAAGGCATCCATGACGGGCACAAGCCTGAAAAAGGGTGGCGTATACTTGCTGCGACTGCGAGAGAGGTGGTTTTGGTGGTGATGCATGGAAGTCGTAGAAGTGAGATAGCGCTTTACTAAGGTGCCCGCGCATGGTGAGCTCACGTATCTCGTCGAGAATGCCGTCATTATTCTCGAGGATTATTCCTTTTCGCGACTGAGAAACAGTACATGTGCTAAATTTTCTGAAAGAATGATACATTAAGAGGACAGCCAACTGGCTATAAACTGGCTTTGTTTTTGTTTTATCTAGAGAGAAAGGAAGCCATGTGTGGATTGAAAAAAAAAAGATCACCAAGAAGTGTTCTTAAACTATGCATAACCTATGAGGTTACCAAGAACGACTTCTTCTTCAACATATGGAGGAATTAGAGGAACATGATTGATGTTGCCAAAAGTTTCACTAACCTTGCCATGGCTTATCCCTTAAGTCCACACTTTCATTGTCCCTCAACCCCACTTCATCTCAAACACTAGCAGGGATGTTCACGACCCATTTTAATCCCCTCCTATTCAAACCTCATATGGAGGTTATTTTAACAGAAGAGCTCTTGCTTTGTAGTTTGCATATGATGCTCCATCCAGTGACCATATTTGACACTTTTGAATAAAGAAAAAACAAAGAGAGGCGAGGGACGTGAGTATCGAGTGAAAAAATTAAGATCTAATTAAATTTAGGTACTATCAACTACGATGGATGCAAAAACTTTGTGTCATAGCTTATATTCAAGCTTTCAGAATATAAATCAAATGAGGCATTAGGAAAAAGAAGAAATCACCCACAAGAATGAAGATGAACAATCTAATATAACCATAAGGGGTGACCTTTCACAACAACTTCTCCCTTATTTACATCATAATCAAGTCATCTATTCCATAAAACTTTAGGAGGAAAGAGCAACATGGATTACTTTGCAAAATAAATTATTTTCCTCCTTGATAACTTCTTTTCTTTTATTATCTTTTCTCCTTTTTTATAAAGAAAAAAGAAAAAAGTTTAGAGAAATTACATCAAAGATGGAACTCATTGATGGGAAATTAAAATCACATTCCATCACTTATAACCAACTCGTATATATGAGCACCCCCCACACGTATTCTATTGTGTATTCACAAGCATCAACAATCATAAATGGCACAAGCTTTAAAGCTTAGGTAAGACATTTTTTGAAGTTAAAAGCTTGTAATGCGGTTAACACAAAAAGACAAGGCCAATAAAGCTCAAGGGGCTTAACAATAGGATAAATCATGTTAATAGATAGGTTATTTGACTAATGTAGCTCGTAAAACAAAGAATGGCTTTATCATTTTCATATTAATGCATGTGCAAAAAATGTGGTCTCTAATAGAAAATCAAGGCAAAATCAGACTGTACATATTATGAAGGTCACACATGAAAGAAAGACCATGAGACTGATATAGATATGTTAGTCTAAAAAGCACAAAATCTCACTAGCTTACTATTTACTATTCTTCTACAAGAAATGTACATTGACCAATCGTAAGAGTGAGAAGACATGCCCAAGTTTCCAAGAAGTTTTTAATTAATTTTACTCTCTAATTATAATTATACAATCCTAGAGGAATAAAAAAAGAGAGAATGTTTTTTTATATAAAAATATGTAAAAAGAACTTAGTTAGAGGTAAGGTTGCATACTATTGGACCTCTTCAGATCCCGCGTATCATCGAGATTCATACTAGGTGTTGTTGTTTGTTGCTTATTTGTAAAAAGAACTTAAACAACCATAAAACGTATCATCGGGATTCATACTGTGTGTTGTTTGTTGCTTATTTGTAAAAAGGACTTAAACAACCATAAAAAACAACTTTGAATATATATATATAATCTTAGGGGCATTTCATGGGATCAAAAATGCTAAAATTGATCACTTTCTCATAAAATTCCTTTGTGAGGGTGCCCTCATGAACATATCTTATTTTGGTTATGTTAAGAAATGGTCTCCTTAGTAAAATAGGTAAGAGATTATAAGAAGTTTCTTCATCCATATCTACTATATACAAATATGTTAGAAATATTAGTTCATTCATCCATACAAGCACATCCTTAATAACCCCATCTGGATAAGCATTAGTGCAATCAACTAATTATCTGATAACAATAATTTTTTTCAATAGGCTTAAATTTAAATAAGCATAAATGGAATGAGGCATAACATTAATCAATGCTTCTAAATCTAATATAACCTATTTAATTATAGTGTTACAAATTTTATAAGGAATGATAAACATGCCTGAGTCCTTACATAAAAAAGGTAGTTTCTTTTTGAAGACTGAAGAAAAGTTTTCACCCATCTTGATCATTTCATCACCTCTCAAGTTCTGCTTGTTGGTACACAATTCCTTTAGAAATTCATATACATTGGTACCTACTTGGTCACATATAGAAATGGTATATTCACCTCAACCTTATGAAAAGCCTTCTAGATCACCTTATCTTTATCCTCCTTATTTGACTTTTCTCACCTATTAGGGAAAGATGGAATGTTAGTCTTAACCTATTAAGAGGTTTATAATTTACCTTGAAATCGAATGAGGTATCCCCTTCTTCTTGTACTTCCCTCTCAATGTTCTTTTTATTAGTCATCCTTTATATAGTCCTCTTTGGGCCCTCAAGCTTCCTACCATTTCTTAAGATGATTACATTAACAATTTATTTAACAAAGGATGTTAATTCATCTAAATGATGTTTTATGGATGAATTGTTTACTTTATTTACCCTGAGAACATTGTTACAAATGAAAATTATTAAGTGTTTGTTGCCATATGCTTGACTAAAGTCCTTGCCTCTTAGGGAGTGTTTTCACCTAGTGCTCCACCACTCACTGCATCTACTAAGCTCATATCTATTGACAATAATCCTTCATAAAAGTATTGGATAAGAAGATTCGTTGTGATATTATAATGGGGCTAGTTGGCAGATAACTTCTTGTAGTGCTCTTAATAACCCACAAATTTCTTTCCATATACTTACTCTCTTTCATGACAAAATATTTTTCCAAAAACAACCTTTTCATTTCAGTCCATGTGATAACATTCCCCGTAGGTAAATTAAAAGGCCAATCTTTTGTGACATCTTTTAGTGAAAATGGAAAAGCTCTCAACATGATTTGCTCTTCCATTAACCCTAGAGATTTCATACAAAGACAAACCACATCGAGCTTCTTGAGATGCTTATGAGCATCCTCACCTGTAAGACTATGAAAATTAGGCAAAAGATGTATCAAACTAGACTTAAGCTTAAAAGTAATTTGCTCAACAAATTTTGGGAAAGTAATGCATAAATGTCTTTGAGTCAATTTGGGGCAACCAACTATCTTAAATTTCTTAGATTATCTATAACATAGTCTAAATTAATTCCTTGCTCTATTTCTAAATTTTTTTCTATTTTCTCTGTGTAATCTTTACATTTTTCTTTCGATCTTAGGATCAAATTGTATAGTATCTTAGTAAGGAGATCTAGTTACCACCATACACAAACACTAACAAGCCTAATGAGATCATAAAACAATTATAAAAGCCATTTATAATCAAATGTATTAAAAAAAACCAATTAATATCAAAAACAAAAACTAAATCACTTCACTCCCTAAAAAAAGCTTTAAAAATTCTCAATTGCATGCCAAACACACCAAAAAATAATATCAAACTCTGCTTAACTAAATTTGTAGCAGTGACGAGAAAGGATCATATTACAGACAGTGTGTGATTAGCTTTTGAAATGAATGAATCAGTGTATAAGATTGGGGATCATTTTGGTTGAATGGATGCAATAAAATAAAACTAAACTATGGACCAAAAATTAAATCAAACAATACAAATTGCAAGTATTAATCAATGGTTTTAGTCCAGTTCTTGGTTCAATCTCGAACTTCACGTAAATGTGTATAATCAATCGTCATGTTTTTCTCATACCTCTCTTTAAAACTATTAACCATAAATTAACAATAATTTTTGTTGATCCTAGTTTTCTTTTAAGTTGTAACTAATTAAAACAAGCTTTTTAATTAGGTCTAGCTATTAAGCACCCAAAATATGGTTTCTAGATTTAGTGTATAGTGGTATTATGAGTTAGGAAAATAGGTTAATCTAACGAATAACCATATAAGCTTAAGTCATTTAACTTATACTATGTTATCCCTGATATGTGCTTAATTGATTATACATTTATTCCATAATACTTAGTGATTATTGCTATGACATGTCGGACCCCGGCCCCGAGGCCCGACTGCCCCGGGAGGCGAGTCCGTTGGGGGCCCGTTCCCGGGACAAATTCTTAACATAATTCTTAATACTTATTTTCTTGGAGGGCCAACTACTGCCACT
>JANKOE010000005.1:27379946-27391293 GCA_026284465.1 Erythroxylum citrifolium
ATATAAGCGACATCAATCACAATAATATTTACAAAGTATTAAATGCTAAATATATATTAAAATAAACATGTGACAATATATTGTATTCCACACTTTAAAAAAACATCGGTCCTCTACATTAACAAGATATTACATCAAGACAATAAAGTCACATGAGGTGTAAAAATAGGAATACATGTGATGACTTGCATGAATGTTTCAACGGTTGCATTTAATACATGAATACACATGAAGACAAAGAATGTTTCAACAGTTGCATTTAATGCATGACCATTTTTTTATTTTAAAGAATCCAGTGCTTTTCATTCAATAAAAAATGCCATACACGTGAAGACTTGCATGAAAGGCACGTAAATGCATTTAAGCATTTAATGAATGACCATTTGTTTATTTTAAAAAGGAATCCAGTGCTGGGAGAGCGAATCGGACTAGGTTGCTAGGAGACGACAATCTTGGGTTAATACATGTAAAAGCTACAGTACTAAGGTACTTCTCCAGAAAATGAGTAGAGAATTTGAGGAAGATAAATCCTAGGGTTCCTTCCTTTTCCTGATGCTGCTTCCATTGCTCAATCTCTTTACCAGATCGTTAAGGGTCATGGTCAATGAATCCTCTACTTTTCGGTCCGAGAGTTTTAGTGCAGTGTCAAGGAGGAAATTTTCAAAAGGTTTTAGGTTGAAGAGAGAGAGGTGTAGGAGGAGATTTGGTAGTGGAAGCAAGGGTTTTGACGAGGGTAGAGGGAGTAGAGTTGTGAATGAGGAGAGGGTGAGTGGCAATAGCAGATCATCACCAGTCCGAGTTGCTTTCTCCACAAATAACCACATACGAAAACAAACCTGGAAATTGCTTGATGTGATGAGCTGCAAAAGATAGCTAAAGACGCAGAAGACGGTGAAGTTGATTTATATATGGAAGACTTCTTAATAGTGGAAGATACTAAAGATGCAAAGTCGGCAGCGCAGGAAATGTGAAATATGAAAACCTGTTTTAAAAATACACGAAAACTTGTTTTAAAAACATACGGAAACATTATTTTTTGGTTTTCGCAAATTCGCTATAGTTTTCTTATTTTTGAAAACGAAAAATTGCAATATCCTCGACCAAACAAGTTTTAACAGGCTATTTCTTTTTTCTTAAAAACGGCAACGAAAAACTAAATAAAAAAACAAAACCAAACAGCCCCCAATTATCTTAAAATTTATAGCCTTTTATTTGGTGATGACTTATTGCTTTGGTGCATAATATTTTAACTCAATTAGTGCCTTAGTGAATATCTTAAGATGCTTTAAAGACACGTCTAGATTGGAAATGAATAAAGACAAAAGTTGCTTCTTTATATCCTTATTTATTACAAATTATTCTAGTTAGAGCAAGGAAATCTCTCAAAGAGTCTCCTTTATTATTTGGTTGACTATCAATGATAAGCTAAACATCAAAGATAAAATTCATGGTACAACTTCAATTTCTACCATTTGTTCTTTTAATATATGTTAACAAAATTAATCTGACAAATTTTATCAAGGATTAACAACCTCTCATGCTTAATGAGTAATGAAATTGATATTGTGAATTAGAGCGTTGGTTTAAATTGGAAATGTAAGGAGGCAGTTATTAGATTTAGAATCTCTTTCACTTATCACATTTGGAAAGAAAGTAATCAAAGAGACTTTCAAGGTAAATTGAGGCCTTACATTGAACAAATATTAGTTGCTTTTAATTCTTCTTACCCTTAATGTCTAAGGTTGGTTGCATAGCTACTAGGCTACTCTTTTAGCAACAAGATATTTTTACTATACTACTTATAATGTCTATATTTTTCTTGAGTTGTATTGGTTATAACTCTCATTTTTTAATTTATTTACTACCTTTTCTTTCTAAAAAATATCAATCAGTATACAATATTCATAACAAAAATTAGAGATAGAAAAAGAGGTAACATTTTGTTTAAATTTGAATTTAAACTCAAATTTAATATAATTTAAATATTCAAATTTAATTAAACTTAATTTAATTAGTTAACTTTGAGTCGCTCTTAATTAGACTTAACAAATTTATCATAATTGACTAAATCCTAAAAATAATTACTGATTTCTGAAGATAAACTCAATTGAATATGAATATCCATAATCGATATTAGATCAAATTATTCCAAATTTGATCGGTTGCACCGGATTAAATTTGGCATCTCTATGTATAGGTGTATAAATAAATAAAATTCATAACATAAGTTAACAGCCAAAAGCAAACACAAAGAGATACGGTAACGTATACACCTAGGATCTCCATAGGAAGTGGTTGGGTGCAGCCTTGTTGCATACGTTCTTTTTGTCTTCATCTCCATCTTCTTATGAGTTGATGTCAACAATGGAAGGAAGACAAGAGTTAATTAAGGTGATGAGTTCCAAATTCAAGAAAGCTTCCTTGTTATGGCTTGAGGGTTTTAGAGAAGCTTGTTGCCTTCACAGTGTTTTTATTCTCTGTTCCAGGTTCCTTACCCCTCCTTCCATGACTAACTCACTTTCTGTTGGATTCACCTCAAATAGAAACAAAGAACTGATTTTGTTTTTCAGGAATTTAAAATTTCGTTTTCCTTGGAACTATGGGTGAAAACTAGCTGTGGGATTTGTTTTCTAAGTGGTACTTGTAATCCCTTCATGTGCAGGTCAAGGAAGCTTTTGATTCGGACGGGACAGTGTTTTCTTTTGAATGGTTTTATTTTCTTAGGGAGGTAAATTTTTCTAGCTACATATTTAAATGCATATTATTGATGATCTAGCCTGTTATTTAACTTGTGGTGATCGGAGGCTGCAAGCTTAATTTTGCTGCCCAGCATCAAACATAAGACGCAAAACAAGCCACTTTGATGGCCGTTTCTACGGTGTGAATAAAGATTATTGACTGTGCCTGTATAGGGTCCAGCTTGGTGTTTGACTCATTAGATAATTTTGTCCATCCTATAACAGAATCAGGATCTTGATGATTAACATATCAACAAAATAATTGGAAATTGTTTTGCGATTTGAGTTCCAGTTGTTTTAAGAAATATCTGATATGTTTTGTACCATTTGCCGCTTCATTCTTTGTTTTTGTGGTTGCAAAGAGAGACATATATTCTCGCTTGCAAAATCTGCTTTTGTTTTCTATACGATCGAAAATAATACTTTATATGGTCAGAGCCTAACAAACCGTTTAAAAAGTGCTTTTAACGGAAAAAAATGGCACAAGGAAAGAAAGGAACAAGATATTTGCAAATCATAGTTTTGAACAAGTGGTTGATGTAGTTATAAAAAATAAAACCTTTATATTGTTTGTAATGGCATGTTATTAGTGTGCACCCAATATCCTATAGCTGCATAGTGCAGAGATAACTTTAGTGGTGCCAATTGAAGTTCCCCATGTTAGTAGGCTCAGTTGATCAAATGCAAAATCAAGTAAGAAATACATACAAGCAGTAGATGCATATGGTATGGATCTAATATGAACACGAATTTATCTGAAAAGATGCTCAATTGAATACCTTTTCTGATGGGATTAAACCACAAGACACACCTTGAATATAATGAAGTGGAATCCAACGGTGATGAATACTTCTTTTATATGAATGCTCAACATGGCATGCTTTAGTGGACTTCCATGGAATTGAGTGAAAGAGATTTGCTTCATAATGCAATTAGATGAATGATTCCTAACACAACAGTTCAGTAGCCTTTTTTCTAAGTGGTGGTGTTAAGAAGATCCACCATTTTTTTTTTAATTCCTGGGAAAGAAATTCTACCCTCAGGACTTACAAATTTGCCTATTAACGATAGTGTCTTGTGGAATTTTAATTGTTGTAAGTTGATGGCTTTTGAGTTATATAAGGATAGCTAATTTATATTGCACTTTCAATTTGAATGTAGCTAACTTTTCCTCTTATGTAAGTTATCGGGCAAGTTATTTTGCAGATTGCTAGTCCATTTCAATCTTAAACTTGCATTGCAACATATTATCAAAGCTGACTAGTTTCTGTATGATAGTGAGTGAATATTATAACTCTTGTTGGCACCTTGATAGGAGGTTATTAGTCTGACAGAACAGTAGGTTAGCATCTGTTAATGCCTTTATCAAGTGTACATTTGAGTTATAAGATGATACGTAATCAACATGTTATTTATTTGTTGAAATTTAAGGCAAGTACAAAATAACCCATACGTGGTTTGCATGGACTTGTAAACTATTGAGTGATTTTATTTATGTTATGCCATTGAGACGTTCCTACCATCGTCATGTACCTTAAAGGAAAAGTTAGTGTTCTCTAAATTACATATGAAATTGGAGCCATTTGATGCTCTATAGGCTTTCCCTTACATCTTCTTGGTAATTTTCATTCAGTGACTATGGACTCTAATTTGTATATGCATAATGTTGCTACCATGCAGTATTTTTGTTCTAGATTCATTTGTCACTCCAACATTGCAATGGATATTACCTGATCAGTGTTCAGAGATTAGTTCTCAAGAATCTTGTTCGTTTGACAATATTTTGAAACGATATTCCTTATTACGCCATGGACTCATACAACTCTTATATGTAAGTATGAGGTTCTCATTTTAATTGGCTTTATTTTTGTTTGTTTATGACTTTATGATAACCTTTTGAACTGTTGGTATTCCTCCTTTTTATGTAGATATAGGGAAAATAGGAGAATTTATACTGTCTAGGTTGGACAGAGTTTAATAAGCATAATCATACACAGTTGACAGTGGTATTGTTCTTTTGTATGCTGAAACAAAATGCTTATTTCATCCTTACACTTGGCTAGTGGGGTCAATGAGCATATGACCCTTAGGGTTGGTTGATGTTCAAAAACAACACTATGTTCTTACGATTGAATGAACTTTTAAATGCAGAACATTAACCTGTTGGAATAAACTTGTTGGTGGCTTACTATGTCCCTTTTTTGCTGCAAAAGATAAAAATTTCAACCCCTGCCTTCCTCATTTTCTTTATGCGCTGGGAGTTGGGGGTTGTTTAAATCATGCTTCCTTACAGATTGGGAGTTGGGGGTCGTTTAAATCATGTTTCCTTACAGATATACTTCCTCTATAAACTTTTACCCCGTGAAAAATATGCAAATGAGGAAACATAAATTGAAAAGGAATGCCTTACATATTCTTCAAACCTTTTTTTTTTTTGGTTGTTACGTTAACTTTAGTTACAGTAACATTGACACGTCGAGAGTTTAGAAGTTAGAATGACTATTGAGAAAACTATCTCATTCTATTTTCCTCAAAAGAACTAAGTTAGCTTGATGACCACCGATGCCAAGTGTAATTGATGAGGATACATTGGTAAATACTGGAATGAATCAGTGGCATATCTAGGTAAACTAACTAAGAAATTGAATGATAATTAGCTTGTCAATTCTACAAATTATGCAAGTGGATCCAATTGAAATTCAATTATTTATCATGGAATTCATTTTTTTCATTAATTGTTTTTCTTGAGACTAGCTGTTTGTAGGCTATTTCTCATATTCCTTTTGTTCTGCTTTACAGAGAAGTATGAAAAAAAAAGGAAAAGGTGGCACATCACCTTTCATTGGAAGACTGTTCTATAACAATTTGCTTGAAAAATACGCCACTTTTTTCTTACAGAGTAAAAAAGAAAAAGCATATCATAGCTCTATTTGACGCATGTTTATGTTTTTGAAAGCATATCTTATCTAATATCTGCTGTGGTGGATTTATTTCCTTATCTTCTTATTACGTGCAGTTGTTCTGGTTCTACCCCTTGTACCTATTCAGTTTTATTCTTAGTTCTCTGTGGTAAGTCTCTCTTTCTAGTTTCCATAGACTATTTTTCTACTATGTATTTAATAGCCCCGAAGTAGGATAATGTTACCTATCAGACGGATAACGATTGGCCAATTTCTGCTAGTTCCTTGTGGCTCTAATTGTGGTCACTAAACAGTTTTATGATCTCTTAAAGCATGACTATGCATTCACTAAGTAAATTATGTTATTACTTCTTCAAAAGTAGTTAGGGCTTTGGAGTGTATTGTGCATTGTCTATCACATATGTATGTGCGTTTGTAAGTTTGCTATTATATTGGAAACATTACTTTTCAAATTTTAATTTTGTGTATTTGTAATGTTATTTTCTAATGAAGGTACAATGACATTGCTAAATATGGATTTGGTGCCATGGGCAGAAATGAACTCAATGTTTTAGAACCATCTGCAAGTAGTGAAGTGATAAAATCTGAAAATACACCTCTGAGGGAAAAGCCTGATGGACTTGACGGGTAGCTTTTAAACTTGAAAATTGAAATGAATACTTGTCCTTGGCTACAAGTTCTTAAGATTTACTTACTTTGCTTTAATTTTCTACAGAATCATGATTGGAATTGGAGAGCAGGTCTACTCTGCATTGCTTGGTATCTTCTTCTTTCTGGAGGTTATGTTCTACATTCACTTGCATGCTTAGATAATTTAGGAATCTTTCTCTTGCCTTTTTTTCACAATCTTATCTCAGTGCTTCATCGTGCAGCAACTCTTCAATCTCCACCCTTCACCTCCTATGTCTATATTCTATCAGCAGATAGAATTTTGATTGCAGTTAACTTGTTGCACTCCATTATGTGTTCTCCAATTGCCTACTTACTTCACAACTGCACGCAGGTTTATGCTACAGGATTCATACCATATGTGGGAAAGGCAATCAACTTTATTCTTCTTTCCTGGATGTATGCATACTACTGTTTCGAGTGGGTGATATTGCTCATCATTTTGGTGTTGTATTTTATTTTTGCTGGGAGATTGCTTACTTCGATCTTAAACCTGCTAGGTACAAGTGGAATTTGTCTGAAGTGTCTTTGGATAGAAGGCTGGACTTCTTTGAATCTAATTGGGCTTTTTTTGCTGGTTTTGGTAATATGGAATCTTTTGTTGCCAATTCTTGTATGACAGGATTTCATGATCTTCTTCATGTGTCTTTAACATTGCAGTTATATTGTTCATTATTTTTTCTTCACACCCCTGCGCCACCCTCACCTGCTATTTTACTCTCTCATATCTTCCTTAACAAGACGACAAAGATTGTCATTTTAAAGTAGTGAAACCCAAGTCTTCAGATCTTGTTCTCATTATACATTTATGATATCGATTGAAATCTGCAAATATTACTGATGCACTATGTTAATTGCTTCATCTGCCTTCCCATTTTTTATTCTATTTTGTTCCTTTTTCCCATCAAAGGTCAAAGCATATTATCAGTTAACTCTTATATGTTTGTCCTTTAGTCTAAAACTCAACTGGTTCTCCCAACCTCAAAACATTATTTGTTAAATTGTTGCTTAATTGTAGATTGATCAAATTCCAATAGAATTTTCCATATTGCAAAATTATTCCTCTCAATGTTGCATTTATTTGTGTGAATAATTTGTCTTCCATTGATCTTAGACCTATTCACTGACTGGTCTTTTTTATATCATATTACTTTATATTCAACTTCATCATTCCCCTTATCATTTGAGATTATATCTTTCAAGAAATTTTTTTTTTTGGTAAAGAACTTTCATGAAATTTTAGGTTAATGAGAAAACCGAATTGAGAAGTGAGTATTCTTTTCTTTATGGTCATAAGAACCAGATAAGTGATTAAAGAAGAGTCTTAGTAAAGGCCCTGAAAATTACGAAATATTATGGAGAAAATAAAATTTCTTTAAAAGATATACTGGTTTATTACAGTTTTGATATGCTCTGTTCAATTCCTCTATTCTTCTCAACGGTTCTTTGTTGCCTATTCTCGAGATAGTCCATCAGTAGTAACTTTTTAATTGACTTTTCAGGAAGCCCCTGTGTTCTGGCTATATTCTTCTTCTCACCTCTTGTGAGCTACGGCGTTATGGCTATTCTTTTCCCTCTGGTGCATAACTTTTTCCCTTTTTAATGTTAATTTTCTACTATTCCGGGTGCATTCTTCAAAAAATGTTTGGTTAAAGCTGGTAACATATGTAATTTGCAGTTTGTATTGACTGCAACGGGCTCAGGGTCTGAGCAGTTCATTTTCAGTCAACGAAAGAAATGGAAAGGTGTAGACTTGGGAAGGCTTCCAATATTTTATGTGGCAGATACAATATTGTAAGCCATCAACTTTGCATAGTCGCTCATGAAAAAGTTTTGTTATTATGTTCTTGTTTTTATTCTATGAACTTAAAGGCCATTTTCTTAGCCAGTTTGTTTCAAAATGGTAATGCAATGAGCATATACAAGTTAGCTGACGTTGGCCATATTTGGATCTAGCTATTTGTCTTCTCAAAAGTTGTGGCGCATGCAACTTGTAGCATGGTTAAAATTCTTGGAGATCATTTTGCACAAAAAATAAGTCCATGAGACAGTTATTCTCCACTGCACTAATGGTTTGCCTACGAGTATGCAATTCCTTTGAAACAATTGGTGTCTGTGAAAGTTTATTGCTACGAGCATTTAAGTTACACCATGATTATCTCCAGAACTTTAACAATTTATTTACAATTGCTTTAAATTCTGTCAAGGTACAAGGTAATCTTCCTTATGATGCCAGAAACAGCAAAACTAGAATGGTATTTGGAAATGATGTTTATGATCAGTAGATTCACATTTGGTGTTTTGATTCTATTTTATGAAAATGGAGAGCAGTCGTTGTTTGAATTTTGAGCCATTAAGGAATGCCAATCTTGTTTAGCACAATTCCTTTGCCACCCACTCTCTGTCTTATCAAATAGCTGATGCTTTTGAATTACCTAATGCTTTTTTAGGATGTCAATATCCCTCTGCAGGATGTTAAGTTGTTATATGTGGCATGAGAACTGACATGAATAAATAACTATGATAATATTTAACGTCATATTTTATTCTGCAGAAAGTGGATCTTGTCTCTTCTTCCTTTGGAAAGTGGAGAGTTAAGGCAAGATATGAAAGAAAACTAAGAAAATGTGGTTCAATCTCTTATAGATCTCAGGATCTGGAGCTTGTGGGGTATAATCGAATCAGAAATCTTTTAGCCTCGGTCAAGTATATTTGCTTGGAGAGACTTATTTATACTGACTGTCTTAAAGGACGGCGTGCGTTGAGGTAACAAGCAGTTGTGGAATGAAGTGGTAGTGGCTGAATGTCTAAAGCAGAAGAATGTTTCAAACTGATGGTTCTAAATCTTTTAGGAAGGAGATCTGGTGTAACTAAAATTTTCACTTGTATCTCTTTGACTTGAAATGTGTACAGTGAATAGAGCGCAGCTAGATTTGATGAAGATTTGGCTGAATGTTATGCTAGTTAAATGAGATGCTGAAGTTTTAGGCATAATGTGTGTAGCGTCTGATTCTCTCATCTCAATCATAATTGTCATTCTTGTTAGCCTGCACAATCATTTTCCCTTTTTTCTCATCATTGTTGATTGTTCACGAGAGTAGGTAATAGTCGTATTTTAGTTTTTCTAATGAAACAAAGGAATTTAAGAAAAGAAAGAAGAAATTCCATTACTATTTATCGACATTGAATATAATTTAAAGTATAATTCCGTTGTATCTAATTTGTCTCTTTAAATTTATTATTAATTAAAGCCTCAACTATCTGAAATAAGTCCATGTACAAGAAATGAAAAGATGACCCTCATTGTAAAAATCCACGTCAAATCCATTTCCAATTCATGTTGAATATATGAACAAACTTGCATATTCAATATCTTAAATAAACACGGAATTACAATTCAATCATGAAAGTTTACCTTAAAATCTTTCAAGCCCCCAAATGCAAGAATTAATCAAAACATGTTATCTATTGATCAAAGTAGTTGATTCAATTCAGAAACTAATCATACCTCTCAAAACCCACAAACAATCAGAAACAATCAGAAGAACATACATACCCTGGGAAACAGAACAGAAGAAGCACTTTGGAGACAACAAATGAGACTTTGGGAAACAATGCAACCTATCACCGATCAACAACAACCCAAGATTCCTACACAAAAACAAGCAAACAAGTTAAAAATTTGGAAACAGCTAACAACATGAGAAGAGCTATGCCCTAGTTCCACAGATGAAAATTGCACATGTAGTACAGACACCCAAACCCAAACCGAAAGTCTCCACAATGGCAAATGTCCTCCATTTCCCACTCCAGATCAGAAAAAGAAAAGAACAAAACCAGGTGGACCAATTTCGCGCAACCACAAAACGAAGATCTTCGGAGGCACCATAATTTGTAACGATATACAAAAACTTACCAGTAGAAGACAACTCCCAGCGTCCGAGAGTGTTGGCCATCGTGCGGCAGAGAATCGTTCAGACAAGCCCACCGTGGGAGAGCAACGTGAATCTGGGAAGAAGGGAAGGAAGAGTCAGAAAGAAAGAAGGAGGAGTCAGACTAGAGGGGTAAAAAAATAAAAGACAGGTCTTTTGTTCCGGGGATAGGGACAATTGATTTCTGTCCTCCGGTTTTGGGGAGGACAGAAATTTATGTCCCTGTCCACCGGAGACAGGGGATGGGGACGCAGAGACATGAAACCAAACACCCACAGAGACAGAAGTTTTCTGTCTTGTCCACTATCCCCGGGGACGGGGACACTATCCAAACGCAGCATAAAAGTGTAGCGGCAAGGGCTCATTCGAGTTCTTGAAACTCGATCAGAACTTTGTCTTTAGGAAAAATTTCACTGATTGTAATGCACTAATGAGGAGTTAGAAAGAGGAAAGAAGCAAGAACTAGGGAGAAATTGGAGATTGTTAGTAGATGGAAAAATTAGTCACAGTTCTGTTTAACAAATATTTTGGCTACCTCTAATTGTTAATTGCTTGGACATCATTTTGTATGGCAAAGACCCTAACAATTGTATCAAAATTTAAATTACATTTGTTAAAAAGAATCTTATGGTTTTGAAAAATAATTCCAAAAGAACCTGAAGTTAACAGCTCTGTTGAGCTACCTGTACATCCACTCTGACATTTAGTTTGCTGACTAAAAAGCTTTTTGTGAGAGGAGAAAATCAGTGGCAAAAGGGTTATTTTCAACCTTGAATTTTACAAATTCCAACGTTAAAATTTAAGACAATTTGATGTCGTAATTTTCTGTAAAGTCTGACTTGACATATATTTATAATATTTTATACATTCTTAAAATTATATATTTCTTGTACATTGTTAGCACCCTGGGATCACCAACCTTTGTCCCTTCTGTTTTCTCTACACGTGTTGGCTAACAACACCCTGGGATCACCAACCTTTGTCCCTTCCTCTCTTACTCTTTGTAATGCCCCAAATTAGGGGTTAGACGACATGAGTACAAATTACGAAATTGGCATGCAGTCATGACATTTTTCGGGTACATTGG
>JANKOE010000005.1:27391393-27409837 GCA_026284465.1 Erythroxylum citrifolium
TATAAGAGATTAAATAAATTTATTTAACTAAAAGTAATATATCTTTAAGTTTTATCTAAAATGTAATTATTATCAGTAATAAAAATACAACTATATTAATATTAACAACTAAACAGGTTTTTATTTGTATTTGAAAGAAAAATATAAACAAAAAAAAACTGAAAATAGAAACTGAAAACTACAACAAAAAAATAGAAGTAGAACCAAACGGCCCCTTAAAGTATAATTCCGTTGTATCTAAATTTGTTGCATGGACTCTTCAAAGTCTAATTCAACTAGCGTAATACATCATCATCATTACACTCAGTTCGAAGTCTCGTAGTGAAGCGGGATTCGGAGAAATTTAAGCTACTGTATGAATCGTAAACCTTTTCTTTAAAAGGAGGTCCAAGCTGCTGAAATGCTTACTGTCTCATAAGAGAACTTTGAATTCTATCTTTGGTGACGATTGACCTGGATTTTCGCTTCTATTTTGGTTTGAAATTTTGTTTATTCTGCCTTTGTTTTGCGCTTCCTGATCATTCCTCCTGGCTTCTTATTCTTCTTCGTCCTTGAATGGTTTGCCTTTCTTTGACAACTGCAATCAGTTGTTGAATGAGAACATATATATTAAACCTATCAGATCTGTCCTTTACTCCACCATGAGAAGTTTTTTGTCTTCTATTCTATATCAATTACTTCATTTGGGACGAGTTCTTCAAATGTTCCAGGTCATGGTCAGGTTGCCACTATCGAGGTTGTTCACAAGACTTTGACAGGCGAAGGCGAGTATTGCTCAATTTCGTTCATAATTGTGACAGCTCCCAAAATTTCTTAAGCCACGATAATCCAAATATTTCTTAAACATATCATTAATCATCAAAATCCTTATTAGTTTAAAAAAATACTATGTACAAGTACAACACAACTATCTAAAATGTCATATTTAAAAATATATACAATTAAATAACTTTATTCAATTAATCCATTGGTCCTACCTAAACTTCATTATGTTAATAAACTTCATTATGTTAGTCTTGTACACTGAGATAATCGGCAATCTCTCGATCTCCTAAAAAAAATAAAATAACAATGGGTGAGTTACCTACTCAATAAGGACAACCGATCGTACCTTTAAAATAAAATAACTTAATAAATAACTTTAAAACTTAGTCAAAAGATTAAAACATACATATAATAAGAATGTTCATAACATTACTTAGTCTATTTCTACTGTAAAAGCATTTTTGAAGTTTTCAGTCAAACACTTATTTTTTCATTAAAATAGCTTTTGCAGTGAAAAAAAGTGCTTTTGGAGCTTCCAAAAGTCGAAACAAACAGGCACTAATTCAAACAAAAATTTCAAAAATTTTACCAAACAATGATTAACACACATATTAATACATAACTGACATTTATGCTTTATCTCATAATTAACTGAATTGCCTGAACCCTGCTTAGCCTAGTAGGCTTACATTTAATGGTCAGCTGAGTCATCTCATCTCATCTCTCACCTAGTGGACACATAATCAAATGTATAAATACCAACACATGATACCTCAATTTCTTAATCTCTCTTGATACCCCAGTTCTATTTTTGTACCTAGCCATTGATGCAGGATATTCCCAAGACTCAAGACATCCTAGTACCACTCCGATACCTAGTCATCGACACAGGATATCCAAGGACTCACGATGCCCAGGTATCTGCTGCACAGATAGATACCTAATCACCGCTCACTTATATCGACACATTCTATCCGTCTAAGACCATCAAATATAGCCTATCCTAGGCAAGCTACCAATTCTCGATTTTCACCAATTATTCACAACATATTATCAACCCGCCTCTACTTAATAATACATTTTCACTGAATTAACAATCAATACATTTCAATATACATAACAAAATATAAACACGAAACGCAGTTCAAGTTTGAAATGCAGAAAGTATTTGAGATGACAGACCTTGGACTTATGACATATTTTCTTGGAGTGGAAGTGAAGCAGTCTAGTAATGGCATCTTCATTTGTCAACATAAGTATGCCTTTGATATATTGGTTAAGTTCAGAATGGGGGATTGTAAACCAGTAAGCACTCCTGTAACAACTAGCTTGAAGTTAGGCAAGGATGAGGATTTTGCAAAAGTGGATGAAGCATTTTAAGAAGTATCATTGGCAGCCTTTTATACTTGACAGCAAGCAGGCCTGACATTCTATTTGCTGTAAGTGTGCTCTCTCATTTTATGCATTTTCCAAGAGAGACATTTTGTTGCCGCTAAGAGAGTATTGAGGTATGTTAAAGGTACCACCTCACTTGGAGTTTTTTTCTCTAAGTCGGCAGAACAGAATGTGACACTAAAAGGGTATACTGACAGTGACTGGGGAGGATGTGTTGATGATGCTAAAAGCACCTCAGGTTACTTGTTTGGTTTGGGTTCTAGCTATTTCAGTTGGTGTTCAAAAAAACAAGAGACAACAACACAGTCCACTATAGAAGCTGAATATATTGCTGCAGCTCTAGCAGTGAATCAAGCAATTTGGCTCAGAAAAATGCTGAAGGATTTGGGACAGGAACAATCAGCAGCTACTTTAATTCTGTGCGATAATATCTCTGTTGTCTCTATTTCAAAGAATCTTGTGTTTCCTGGGAAAACTAAGTATATGAAGATTAAGTTTCACTTTATCAGAGAAGTGCAGTAGTCTAATGAAGTTTTACTAGATCATTGTTCCTCTGAAAATCAACTTGCAGATATTTTCACAAGAGCCTTGTCCACACAAAAGTTTGAATCTCTTCGAGAAAGAATTGGTGTTTGTCTCCAAAATGCCAAGGAGGAGTGTTGAAGCAATGGCATTTTTGCTCCTGGAGTCTATTAATGCAGAAGTTTATTTTTCCTAGTAGTGTTCGGATGTTTAAATAGGAATCCTTGTGCAGTTGGAATTCATAAAGCTTGCAAATTCTTATCAAAGTAGTCTCCTCGGTTTATTAGAATTAGAATTCAAGTAGAATTATTATGTTTTTGTTTTTCTATTTAAACACTTGCCGTCATTAATAAAAGAACATCCCTTTGCAATTTTAGTAATCAAAGAACATCCCTTTGCAATTTTAGTAATCGAGTTCTTTCTCTTATCTTTCATTCCTTCTTTCTTTAATAAAAGAACATCCCTTTCTGCAATTTTAGTAATCGAGTTCTTTCTCTTATCTTTCAGTCCTTCTTTCTTCTGTTCTGATTTCTTGTTTTGCAAAATAGTAGCTCTGTTGCAACTTTCAACAATCTATAGGCGGTCCTTTGGTTCTAGTCCACATATATAAGCAGGATATAAGAAAATGGATTTCATTTGACAAATTATACACGAAAGCATTCCTCAAAATGAGGCTTACAATAACAATTACCTAACAAAGCCCTCAAGATCCTTCATTACATTGAACTCCACAAGGCAGATATTCTAACTCGTGAGTACAAATGCGACATCTCCTACACTAGATCCACTGGCATTGAATTCCACATGGACACTTGTTACAGTGGTTTTGCCCTATCTGGGCTGAAATGACAAGTGCAGTCAGTTTGGTAAACCAGCCAAGGCCAAAATAGTTGCGCAACAATCCTCTGGCTTAATAATTTTCCTTATAAGCGGAGTGGCCCAGTGACAGGTTCACTTCCAGAATTAGCATCCTTGTGTTTCAAAGAAAGGTTTGCAAATTGGGAATCAAGATCCCTGCTATAAGTACAATGATGACCATAAGACAGTTGCTGTTTTTGATGCTGCTGTTGATACACTGCTTGTAACCTTCCAATCTCCTTCTCCAAAACTTCATGCTCCACTGATGCCATTCTCACAAGTAAATCAACACAAAAAGGGATAAATTGACTATCTTAAAAGGAAAAGAAAATTAAAAAAAGCATAAGTTTCCTTACGATGAGACATTTTTGCATTTGTATTCATTAGCTAACTTACATTCAACTTCATCATTTAACTCATTAAGTGGAGAACTGACAAAATTCCCGCATGTTTCAAGTGCTAGAAAGAGGCACTTTGGGCTTGGGAGCAAAGGTGAACAGTTATATAAATACCAAGCACAAGAACAAATGAAGGGATAAATTAGCCAAAAAGAAAAACTCTGAAACAGACCCTGGAAAAGAGAAGTACTTTAAGCTGTTTACCAATGTGACCAACCAAATCAAATAAAGGATAGGAAGATGATATTGATAGCTCAACTGTCCGAAGTTGAGTAATATAACTTACAGCGCTTAATAAGCTGCTCCTGTGTTAAGCTTTCCAAACGCTGCTTCAGGGTTTTATTTTCCATGCTCAGAATAAGATTTTGATGGTTGAGAAATTCAAGCTCGGCTGAAACCTCAGATTCTTCTGCCTATGATGAGTACAAGGAAATTTGACGAGATCAGAATTAGGCTTTTGTCATTTTGTTGCAAGGTAAATTGCATATACTTCAAAATGAGGATAGGTTCAGTTTCTGTTGCTGCTCTAACATTACTTGCCTGTAAAGCTTGTACATTTCTCTCCAACTCTGATATGTACTGAAGCTTTCGAACCCGAGAACGTTGAGCAAATTGCCTACATACATTGAATTATAGGTTACATTAACATATAAGTCATATTAGATTTCAGTTGATTCAAGTGTATTCATAATCATCAACATAGAGTCCATGATAAAGATTGTAATTTTGTCAACAGGTAGCACATCTCAAGGTATAAGAATGAAATCTTATTATCCCAAGATAATAAGTTCATGGTTCAACCATAGATTATATACAAACAGTTAAAAGATGGCCCAATTTGTTCTCTAGGATGTAGACAGCCCCATAATCTGACTTTTCGCTGAAAAGGTCAAGACAAAAATGAGAAATCATGCACACCAAGTCCAATCAACAAAGAAGGCAGTAATTTTCCAGTATGCATCTTCCTTCGAGTGAAAGCCATTCTGTGGAAGCCTCTTATGTCAACATTATCTAGAAACCATTCAACCCAAAAGAAGAATAAATTTTATATTAATCTATTACGGCCCCTTACATGAAATGTCAACGAACACAACAAATCACAGATCCACCAAATATAAGAGCTGGGCAACTTGAACTTGAAAACTCTTTGTTATACAAGGATTTGTTACTATGTCGAGAAATCATTTAACCCAACAGCCAAAAGCTACAGTGAGAGGGCCAATAATGGATCGTATATAACCATAAAATTGTCTATGATAGTCTTAAGGTTGAAAAGGATAGATCATTGTCTTCTTACAGCTTATTCTATAATCCTTTCCAGTCTGTTCATAATAGAGCAGACCTGTACTATACATGCTAATATTAACCAAAAAAAACATGATGATTTGCCTAAAAAGTTATAGAGTGTGCAACTGCTCAACTATTGATCAAAAAGTAAACAAAAAACAACCAAATTTGTGCAATAAAATGGGCCCTGAAGGTGCATCTCTGAGAGTTGAGTATATCTGGTGAGTTTCTGTTGCACTGTTTGCTTTCTATCTTTTTTATTTACGAGAGACCCACTAAGTCAAATTTGGGTTCTCATGTAACTCAATTCATGAGTTGGCTTATCTATTTTGGTTCTGTTATTAATCATATTACATGCAAAAGTGGAGTAGCTAACCGTTTTATGTAGCATAAATTGTGAAAAAGAATATATACCACCTATATAAAGAAACCATTTCCATAGACTGAATTCTTAAAAGAAAGATCTTCAAAAGAGATAATTTATATTAAATCTTCAAGAACATACTTAAATCACATGATATAAATACCTCAAGTAGTTGGTCTACAAAAAATTCATATTACTTCCAAAAATTGCAGGTCGTCCAAACAAAATAATTGAACAATCAATGATTATTTCAGAACTACTACGTCTGACCTACATTTTAAATTAGCAACAAGAAAGTTTATCTCAACCCACGTAGCCTTTTAAATGTTATTATGCTCCTCCACTATGTGAGTCTTTATTGAAAATTAGGTATAACAAAAACCATTAGACCAATTACGAGAAAGAAAAAAATGGTATGGTGAATTATTTTCAGAAAAGCCAAAGAATAAAATCGATCAACAATAAGCATAACTGTGAAGTGCAATAGTATTGCCATCCAAACAGCTCTACCTTTGTACCTAATTTCACTCAACTGTCCTTGCGCTCCTTTAAGATATTACACAGTTTTTAACCAATATCTTCTGCATGTTTCGAGGAGTATAAAAGTTCATACTTCTAATGAAAATCATAATATAAAGAATGAGAATCCATCTTATGGATGTTGTGAAACATAAATCGGAGAATTATGTGCAAACTAATCCAACAATAAAGCCTACCCAACGATATGATCCAAGGGTTGTCAAGTTGTGTTCTTAAAAACTTGTTTAGTTTTGAACCCTCATTTACAGGGAAAGCTAGAAGTTAATACGTCAAAAACCAGAAGAAAGTAAGAAGCTTGTAAATTAACAACACATATATGAACTCCAACAATAAGGATTTTATCAAATAATTCATCTTCCCATAGAATCAAACCTTATTTGAGCTCTCAAGGCATTAAATATCAGAATTCTTAGAACAATAAGCAAAAGAAGATGCAAGATTTTGGGTGGATGGAAATAAAGCCTTTAAGCCACATGCACAGAAAATATGCTTCTATTTGTATTAAACTTAACACATGGCAAAAGACAATACAAGAGAAAAGGTTAGAAAGGCATCTCCAACGCTTGTTGAAAATTTATTAAAGCCAAAGTAAAAGTCCAATAGATTAATTCTTGGATGTCAGAAATATCAGTTCTAAAATAAAATATCAGCATTTCAATAATAGAACTTCAATATGGGACTCAAATTATCCTTAAAAGGTTTCATTTTGAACTCATAAGAAAGCTTAATAACTAATATGTTAAATACTGAATTAAGTGCCTCAATGGCAGGCAAGAAGGTGGAGATTGAAAACCCATGAATTTGCTACGGTGAAGTGACACTGAAAGTAAGAGTGTACTTTTTCTCTCTTTACAGAATTAACCTCAAAGGAAGAATACATCACTACCTGATTGGATGTTCTAATGACACTAGAAAAATAGTAATTGGTACCTATCTTCCATACAGATCGTTTAAGATAAAAATCAACATCAGGGAGTAGGAGAAGATTCACCCCTGTTGTACGAAGAATTTGAGCTTGTCACAAAACTATGTCTAGGATGCATAATTTTTGGGTCAAAACAATGATATCGGAACAAAAGAACTTAGAAGTACAGAACATAATTTGACTTCAATTTTTAGTGGTTATTCTTTGTTAAAATTATGTCTAGTATGCACATCCATTTCCACTGAACTGTTTGAGACCATTTTGATCTGTATGTTACAAGGACTCATTTGCTTCACTTTTAATATGACTAAATACTGCGTAGCTTTGTATGCCACTAATAAGACTATACGCATGTCCAAATTTTCACTATCTTCGATAAGTATAATATTATTTCAGGTTTTATAGTCACAGGTAGTTTGAATAAATTGTTCTTCATCCATGCAAGGAAACAAAAAAAGTGCCAAAAATCCATTAACCAAAAGATAACAAGAAATAAACCATGAGAAGCAAAACATTTTTCTCAATCCAAGCAAATCTAAATGCAATATCAAGAAGCATGCACAGTATCAACAAAAATAAAAAATCTATATAATGATTAAAAGGCAACATAAATGACTTCGGCTACTATCTTAGATTTTGCAAATTGTCTTGGACTCTCAAAGTGGTCCAACCCACTCCTTGACCATCCTCTTTTATATTAAAACATGTAATTGATTGTCCATGTCAACAAAGAAAAGAAAAAGGGAAAAAGTTACTGAACCCAAGAAGTCATTCAGGGAACAAACTACAACAGTTCTCAGAATTAAACGTAATTTAAGATAACTTAACCATTTCATTAAAATTAGATTATCAAAGTAAATTTTGTTGGTTCTTCCAACTAAAACCTTTTCATGGCAAACCTTTGAAGCAAAGCAATATTTCCTTCAGACATTAAATTGTTGCATACAAATCTTTTAGATCAGGTATATACAATAAATGCTTTTTGGAAAATTAATATCTTATTACAGAATTATGACCTAGTGAGCGGAACTACAACATAACATATTAAGAATCAAGGCAGTTCATGAAAAAAAAACATAAATTCTGAATCAAACATTTAGCAATCTTAAACTACTAGTATAATCCATACTAAAATTTTATACTAATTCCAATTTATGAATGCTTGCGTTTAATTTTTCAACTCTTAATGTTCACTTGATCATTTCTAATTAATTTCATTATTCCACTACTACCCTATACTTCATACTGCACTTCTGTCTTTCTGGCAAGCTAATATATGGAAACTAACTTATAGGTCCAAAATAACAATTACTAAACCAATACCAATCAAATATAGTTTTAGATTCTTACTACTAGTGAAACAAAAGTGATAATTATTGAAGAACATTCTTGTTGATCCAAAAAAGAATGTCATTCAAACATATTGAATCACATTAGAAACAAGACAACTCCATACATACTGTTTAGCACGTTTTGTATCAGTCTCTGATGCAGAGGACTTAGTATGAGAACCATCCTTCTTTTCAGTGGCAGTTTCCAAATCATAGGCACCAGATTCAGATTGATCTTTCTTTTCACTGGCTGAAGATGGAACTCCATCTGACTCCTGTGAGACACATGCTGATCCTAAATTCGGCGAAACAGAATTGTCCCTGGTCGGAAGGAGCCTACTTGCATGGTGTGTTGTGTTTAAAGGCGAATCCCAAGACCTGTTCTTCTGTTTTACCATATTTGTTTCAGTATAGATAGCATTTTGTCGGAAATCTTTATGATGATCAAATTCTTGAGATCCCCAGAAGGGTGTCGACATCACATGTTTATGTCTATACCTATCTGATCCTACATAAACCATGTTAGAAGTATTAGCTACATCAACGTATGCAAAGGAATCACTTGATGAACGGCGATGAACCCTCAGAACAGGTGTCTCTGGCTCATTAAGGAGATCATCAAGCCAAGAAGGATGTTCATCTATGAGGAGAGTCTCAGAAGAAGTTCGCTGGTGATGCATGTTATGCTCTCTTGGTTTTTGTACAGATTTTGATCCTATCACACTGTTTGAAGCATAATCAGCATAGGACGGTGAAACAATTGGAAATGGACTTTTTGGAGGTAGTAAAGCATGCTTTCCAGAGTACATCAAACTTCGGATATTGGATGAACCTTTGGAATTTTCCATAGTGAAGGAGTTGCAAGTCCCTGCAATTGATATCATCTTAAGCCAGAAAACTTTAGGCACCAAATGAAAAATGACATGACATAAAAAATGATTGTTTTGTCACTTTGTCTTTCGGCGCCAACTCTTTTTCCCGGGTATTAAAATGTACTAACCTAATATCTAAAATATTACGCACATGATGAAACCTCAAAACAAATCCATGAAGCATATGGCTTTGGAGATTGGTTATCATCGGAAAGGATCAGCTCAATCCATCTAAGGATAAAATTTACCATTTTGACCTAGAAAAACCTTAACAACATCACTATTTCAACTATCAGAAGAAGTCAGTGTGCTGTCTTCCAAATTTCAGCACAAAAACAATATTTGAATCCGGTAATAGCAAGTGGACACGCTACAAAATAACCCACTTGTAACTACAATTGTGCATCACTAGCGAAGTCAAATAACAAATCAAGCTACCAATGCAGCAGAAATCTTAAACAGAAAAAAAGAAAAGAAAATAGACCACCAAATTGTCAGTTACATGCAATTTCATAGTACGAAGCACAGTAGAATTCAAGAAAACCAAATGGTAATAAACATTTATGCGAGCGTCAACTACTACTCTTAATGCCACAAACAAATACATTTTCATATACATAGAAAAGAAGAAAAAATCCACAAACAAGAACAATAAGCCCACGATAGAAACCGAGATATCAACGTTAATTATGCTCCCACATTTTGTCGTCAAATCAAAACAGCATAGACACGTCCAGAGTGGGGTACAACCGGATGCAAAAGCACGCAACCCCAAGAATACGGGATTCGCAATTATATTTAAAGAGAGGGTTAACATGCAAGAAGAAGCTGAGGAAGAAAAAATGAGCTGGTCCATTGACAACAATAAAAAGAATAAAAAAAAAAGGTCACCTTGAAATTGAGATCTCTCCCAAATGAAGAAGCAGTCGAGTGAGTAATTGGATCTTCTTTTTTTGGTTAGGGTTTGGTCTCTGGTTCTGGTTCCTAGATTCTGACAAAAGTACTCACCTGTCTCTCTCTAACAATCTGTGTATGTCTGTCTCTGTGTGCGTTGTACTTTTTTTCACCCTTTGTTGGTCGTTGAAATGAATAATAAATAACAAGAAAAATCAAAGACACGTAAACGGAAGGCAAATCACATAAGATAGCCATGTCATATACTTGATTATTCATCTTAGCCTTTGTATTTTTAATTCGTTCACCTTAATTCCTGTGTTTTTTATTCTCATTCAAGATACCCCAATTAGCTATTTTCGGATAAATTTGCCCTTAGATTATTGAAATACATTTTTTTAATCTCTTGATTTCAAGGACAAATTTGTCCGAAAATACCCAATTGAAGTATCTTGAATGAGAATAAAAAACACAAGGGCTAAGGTGAACAAATTAAAAATACAAGGACTAAGATGAATAATCAAGTATATCACAGAAACTCTTTTATAGGATTTGCCTAAACGAAATCTACACTTCTCCACTTGTTTGTATTGAAGTTCGTACAGCTTTTGTTTTGCTTATACCATACTTGTACCGTAATAAGAAGCCTAACAATAAAGCCTAGGTTATTGTCGGATTGAACTTAAAGTGGACTCGTTCCCGGTGATCAATCTCCTACCATATACGGTTAACCGAGCTAGGGCTCTCAATCCCCTAGTTTAGAGTATTCATATATTGTTCACTCGGAACTGAACAGTTATCCATCGCCACATTTATCAAAAGAGCAACAGATGCACAAACTGGTTCGCGAACTATGCCACACATTTTGATTTAGGAACCACCACTTTTGTAAACCCACTTATTGGGTGTCACCCGTTTCTCATTGCAGATATGTCGGGACTCTGTATCCCTCGACTTGTAATGTAAGCTATTTTCGGTTCTCCCCCATTATAAAAAAAAAGTCTATAATAAACAATATAAAAACTTAAACCATGTAAATATATGAAAGTATGAATTTTAACAATAAGATTACATAATTAGATATAATCTTATTAAAATTGTTAATAAAAGGTATTCAATTTAAAAAGAAAAAGGATAATGTGTGAAAATTAGTATGAAGATATTTCAATACATATATATAGAACATATTATTTTCTTAGAAATGAAATATACTTATTCCGAGAATTTAGTGGAATCACAAAAAATGGTAGAAAGACCAATTTAAGGTGTTAAAACGTCAAAATTTGATGGCTTTAAGCCCAAGCCTAAAGAGTAATGTTTGGGCCCAACAAAAGCATTGTCAAATAAGAGTTCAACCTAACTAGTTTACAAAAGATTTTTGTGTTATGAGGGGATTGATGTCGCCCTCTTCCATTGCACAATTCAACAACCGATGATTCGTCTATTAGAAAGATTCATGTATATGCATTTCACGTATCACATACAATTCCTCACGTATCACATACAAATCATGTATGTATATACGTATATATCATAAACAAGCGGAGGCATAACCGAAATAATGAACATCATACCTCTAGCCATTACAACCCGAAAACTCTATCCACTGATTCAATCCCACTACGGAATGAAGTGTTTTTGAATCGTCTAACCTCTCAAACTCTCAAGTTAATAGTGTAAACATTTTCTAAAATGAAAGCAGAAAGTTAGGGACCCAAAAACAACCCACAACTGTCCATATATTGCTTTACCTAGTACAGAGCCAACAAATAATAACAAACCAGCACAACTTTTTTGAGACGTTGTGAATCATATGGACCATATATACATGAGAGAGTATTCCAACAGCATCACCAATCTTCATTCTCCAATCTCCAATCTTGCGAAAGAGCTATCCTTGGATGTTAATTAATCCAAATTTTGGTGGATGTTGGGTCCTTCGACCTATCTTCCTATTTCCATTAGCACCTTTTTGACAATGGTTGATTGGTCGTACTCCTTATATCCGGATCCCTAACTTCCCTGGTGTTTAGATTTCTTGTTCAGGTAATATTCAGGTCATCGTGTATTCCTTTAACAGTTTAAAGTTTATTTGTTATTGGGCATTACTAAATTGGGCATTTTCCTTCTCAGAATTGGTGTTGGGTGTGGCATCTTTGCCAGAGCTGGTGATGCATGACCCTAAAATTCAAGCTCCACAAGTTTTCTTCGTATGATTTTATTTCTCTCCGCGTAACTTATAGATTCGGATTTTGCTATTCTATGTAGAATGGATATCTGTAACCCCGTGTACTGTTCTGTTATTAAAGGCACCAGTTAAGTTTTCCTTTATAGTTGTGTTGCTATCTTGATGGATGTTTCTAGCAATAATTACGAATAACAATAAAAATTCCACTCACATCTAGAATTTGGAAGTTCTAATAATAATTCGTCTTATCCTAACTATTAGAAAGACAGTTTTCAAGTGGCTCATATAAAAAAATAACAATAAAATAAAATAACTTAAAATAATAATCAATAATCAAATAATTAAAAATAATAAAAAGTAAATAAAATATAAAATAAGTAATAAACTAAATAATACGAAAAAGAATAAAAATAATAGAAATACAAATAATAGTAGGAATAATCATCGTCATTATCATTATCATCATAATCATAATAATAATTGTAACCATGATCATAATCACAATCAAGTTAAGTAGAAAATAAAAAGTTTAGGCTAAGATTCTAATAGATAAGAATTATTTAAAAGTTTAGGTTAATAACAAGAGCAAAATGTTAAAAGACCTATGAGTACAAGAGATCCTTTATTTGTCTCTAGTACGTAAAAGTTTTTTATTACGGGTCATGTTCTCTGTAAGTTCTAACAATGCCATATCATTTTTAATTACCTCCCCTCAATTCTTCTTAAGCCTCTCTTTTTATTCTTGCAATCACTCAATACAATATTCTTGCATCTTCTCACTGAAACGTTTGGGTGTCTTCTCTTAACATGTCCAAACTACTTAAGCTTTGTCTATCATAATTTGTCAATAATATTGGTGACCTTTAATCTATCTCTTATCGTTACATCCTTGACCTTATCTCTTCTAGTAAGGTTATACATCCAAACGAACATCCTCATCTCCATCACCATTAGCTTATGACTATGCATAATGTTAGCCACTTTTAATGTGTCTCTTACCATTACATTTGCTAGAAGACAATCAGGGAGATTTTGAATAATGAATCCATTGTTTTCAATTCGTTTTCTTTGTATATAAGTTTGATTTCATCTTCGATAATGTGTAACTAAACTTCTTGTTAGCGTTTATGTTAGATGAACCCTATGTTGATACTTTAATACTTTAATATGTTTTGAATCTTTTATTAATGCAATTGGTATGATTGTTTTATTGTGATCCGATTACATGTTTTATTTATGTTCTAATAAACCTAGGAATATTATATCATAATATGATTTCATACATAGAGATTGAAAATCTTATTAATGAATAGATACACTGTAATTAGAAGGGGTCAACTGCAACCTTAAAGATAAGATAACATAAATGTTCCAGATTATGGTCAAACCTAATAGAGGGATTTAAAAATTGGTAAAGCAATCTTATAAACTTTAACATAAGTAATTTGGTTGAAAACCTTAGGATTGGTTATTAATGGACTCAAAATCAACTATTAACATACCATAAGAGTCTCTATGGTCTAATAAATTAACAAAACAATCGTATAATAAAAGATCAATCTGTTAAAGGCTTTAGAGGGATTCAAAAACTAGATACTAGTTTTTGATATTGATAGTTTTCAAAGTAATTTTCATTATCTTTGTGTTCATTATTGTTTGCTATTATTTTTTAATTGTTAAATTTTTTTCTTTTAATTAAAAATCTAAAAATCAATCCTTAGGCTAGATAATAAGGGAATGGTAATTACTAGTACTCATTATCTTCATGGGATCGACCCGTACTTGTCAGTACTAACTATAGTTACGTTGTGTACTTGCGGTTATTAAAATATTGACTAATTCAGAAAAAGTTAATCATTGTGCAACGAGAGTTGGTTCTTAGTAAACTTATAAATATCAAGTTAATAAGCTATTGAAGAGAGCTCTTCATTGTGAGTTAATTATCCTTAAGATTGCTTTAAATCCAATTAATTAGTTAGAAGTAGTTTTGAGAGATCAAGAGATTGCAACTCAACTTTTATCTATTTTCATTGGGATTACTTGATTATATCTTAAGAGAAGTAATCGAAACATTTGGATAACTAGCATCAAACATATTTGAATTAACAAGGCAAAGAGAAGACAAAACAAGGATAGGATAATCCCTAGTTTCTTGTAACACCAACATACCTCCTAAAAGGATATATAGACGCCACACAAAACAATACAAACAAACCAAAGCATACGAAAGCTTCCTTAAAATATTTCAGGCAAACATACATGATATTACATTGAACTTAATACAAACTTGTTTTAAATACCAATCCAAACTGAGATATAGTTATTACAAACTTACAAACACAATCACATTTATACATATCAGATACAAGCCAAAATCAAACTCAAAATTACATTATGATCAAAACATCAGACTCCTCTGGCCATTGCGGTTGACTTGTCGCAGTCTTTACAAACGTCTCTCAGAATCTACACGAGACAAATCCACCTTGCTAAGCATATAGCTTAGTGAGTAATAACTAAACTATGTATAAACTGACAATTAATCCTACTGAATCAAGTTATACCATAAGCATTCATTAAAAGTTTGTCTTAACGAACAATTCAGACATCATGAATTTTCAAAACAGTTTGCATAGATAACAGAACTAAGTATCAGAAGAAGGAATAATCCCTTCAGATCAGCACATAATTTTGTTTATATCAAAATCAAACATATTTTAGAATACAAAACCAGATGACTACTAATCCATCATCAAAAGTGGGTAACGGGACGTATACAAGAGATATCATGATTGGTATCATAAAACAGGAGAGACTTACGTCTCAATAACAAGAGACACCGAAATGTCAATAACAAATGACACCAAAATGTCAATGACAAGAGACACCGAAGTGTCATAAGAGCAGCTGTAGACTCTTCTAGGCATGTCTATTTACCCACAGCTAGGATTGAATAGATTCAAAAACAGAACAGGTTCATACATTCAACAACACAAACATTCCCAATTCAATATACACATATAGCATAAGTCAAATCAGTTCAGTATCAAACAGAACAAATGAAGATGAAACTATCTTAAATTACTCACAATTGTTCTCTTAAGCCTATTGCCTTGACGTTCTGGCAATATCCGGAAGTGGTCGCGCTACTTACTCTCCTATATACATTAAAACAATTTCACATTACTATATTGCTTATGTAATTGAGTAAACACATGTATAAATGTATCATCTATCATGCATGTACAATGACAATTTCTTGGGTATATTTCTGTAACAAATTAATATACATATCAATTGTACTCAAATTGTGTCAAAATTCACACACTCAAATACCTCATTCAGGTTAACTTTGAATAATCAATAAGATCAAGAAAATGATTTTCTGTAACACTTTATTCTAGACAATTTTTCCTTTGTGTCTTAAGTTTCTAATGATACCAAGATCATACAATTTGGTTTATTATTCAATGAGTTATGCTCAAAATATCATAGATTGTGTACATCTGAAATTTTGGCTAATGCATGATCATGCATTCAAGTTATACACCTCATAACTCTCAATTCCAATATCCAAAAATTACAAACTTTATACCAATCAAAATCTGAGAGAATAAGCTATAACTTTTGTGAAGACATCTTTGTCTAATTTGGCCTACATTAATACAGTTTATTCAATAACCACAGGACATGATTTCTGTCCCTAGTAGTGCTATAGCCTAAGCCAAGACTCAATTTCATTCCAATTTTGAAAGTCTTAAAGATATAATTAAAATTCTACTTCTTCAAGAAAGTTGTAGACATATATCTCAGATTTAATCTGAATCAAGAATCAACTCATTTGGAAATCTACAAATCAAGATATAATCAAAATATCGAAGCATGTGCAATGAAAATTATCCAATTCATAACATTCCAACACATTTCCTCACTTTCATCCAATCAATCTTTTTCAAATCAATTCAAATGGCTTTAAATTTTCATGGAGAGGAAAAGCAATGTCTTAGGAGTGTATTGGTTCAATTTTCAAGTCATTTGGAGGTCGAATGAAAAAGTTATAGCCAAAAGACTCAAAGCTATTCAGTAAAAATATTCTAGTTCATATTTACACTTCAAAAACCAAACTCATACACGCAAACCATCACCTTCTTCTTATTCTTCTCTCTATTGCAAATTTTGTTTTATAAACAGTAACAATTCTCAATATAAACTATAACCTATTTTTCACACCTTTTTGAAGTTAACAACTTCATAAACTTTCATCTCATCTCATCTCAACACAAACAATTTAAAAATTCAAGATTTAAATATAAACATCAAAACTGACATCTCTCACGCATGTTCCCTATTTTTTGCATTTTTCTCCATGTTTCTGTACATCTTCATTCTCACTACCGAATTTATTTCTTCCCATATAACTTATGCATGAACCCATATACAAAATTTTAAAACATCATCAAATGTATTCACAAAAAGCTTACTTGATTCAATGAAATTCCAGCTCAAAAATTCTAGATTTTCTCATCCTCTCAAGCAAACAATCATCAACTCAAACTTATACTCATCTTCAGCTAGTTCTCCATTAGTTGAGAGTTAGAAGCCAAATACACAAACATGCATAACAGGTAGTTTCGATGATAGATGAAAAGAACAAAGAAAAGAGTTTTAGTTGGTGTTTTCGGTAGTGAAGAAGAGATGTGAGCTGCAGAAGTTTTTTACAAGATGATTGCATGGATGGATAACTCAATGACACATGGCACCCATGCATGTGGGCCATGTGTCACCCTCCGATTTGTCTCTTATTCTATTTTGTTGTCTAAAATATCCCAAATTTTGGTAAATTTTAGAACCAAAATTTTTGAAATAATACTAATAGTCTCAAAATAATTTTTTTAACACAAATTATTCACATTTCACATTTTAATTGCATTTATAAATTAATTATACTCGAAAAATGTCAATGAATGCATGTACAATTACTTTAATGTATCAAAAATAAATATTCACATATAAGTCAATACTCATATATGTAAAGCATACAATACACTACTAATTCCTCAATATTCTGACCCCTAACATGGGATATTACATTTCCACTCTTGAGTGCTTTAATTTCATTATTATCATTTATTTGTTCAATCATCAAGTTTCATTAGTTTACTTTAATTTTCAGTTAACTCAATCTTTTGTTATCTTAGACAAAGTGTAATTCAAATTTTTAGGTGACTATATTCAATCCTCATAGGATCCACATCTTTTATACTACAAGTTACAATCTACATACTTGTTGTATTGAAAGTTTTTCAATTAAAACTATCAACCAATTTTAAGGTGAGACTTGAGAGATATATGATTCATCTTTTGAATTTGAAAAGGTTTATTTGGTTGTTAGATACATATGAACATCGTTTATATTATCCTCTACAAGAGAAAATGTGATTTCTTTATACTCTATTTCACTAAAAAGAAGAGTTGTTTTTGCAAGCAAAAAAACAATAAGGCAACTTTATATCCTTTTGTTTTAACTTTTAACTTGCTAGTGTTCAAGTTTTGCTTGTTCAACACATCTTCTTCATTTAATTTCTTCTCAACATAACCAAACCTTGTAATATTTAACAGAAGAGTAGATATTGATGAATTTGTGTATTAGTGTAATGATTAAAGGTTGATCTAGCATGAAATTATTTTCTTCTTCTCAAACCTATAATGAAAATATTCAGGGAATGCTTGTTTGGGGGGTATCAGAAAAAATATATAGGTATGGAATGAAAACTAATGTTTGGTATGAACCTATAATTGAAGAGCTAAGAGTTTCATTTCCTAGTTTTGGTATTTTTATTTTTTTATGTATAGAGGATAGATAAAAGGTAGAAATTAGAAAAGTTCCAAAGTATAATTATGAGCCAAACAACTTCATAAGTAAAGCTTTAATTTCAATAATCAAATTTATGGTGAAATCAATTAAATAATTATTCAAACTATAATTAATTAAAATATAATTCATTCATTCATTAAAATAATGTAATTAATTAATTAATTAAAATATAATTATTCATTAATTAAAATATTGTAATTAATTAATTAATTAATTACAATATAATTAAT
>JANKOE010000005.1:27492713-27510921 GCA_026284465.1 Erythroxylum citrifolium
GAGGGCTCTCCTACCCCTAAGACGCGTTTAACGCTTAATGAGCCCTATATGGGACAGTTCAGGCACTCGGTCACAACTAAGTAACAATTGGAAAAGTGAGTTTCATATGCATTTGATTGAATATCTGGATTGAGTGAAAGGCGTAACGCCTTATACATGTGTGATAGCAATCATGTGGTATTTCTGCATGTACTAATGTGAAATAATCTGTGAACTACTTACGTGCAATTATGTGATAATTCTGAACGTGACATTGTAAAATTTTTTGTAATTTGTTTGAGTGCAATCATGTGGCACTTCTGAATGTGTAATTGGGAATACTTCTGAATGAAAGGCAAGAATGTCGTATTTGATTGGGTGAAAAGCAAGAAAGGAAATTTTATAAATGCACATGATTGTTGCATCTATTTGATTAGGTGAAAGGCAAGAATGCCGTACACTTGTACGATAACAATCATGTAGTCTTCTGAATATGTAACTATGCTTTGTCTGTAAATTGCTTGAGTACCATCAAGTGGTGCGTCTGACTATGCATTTATGAAATTGTGACTTGATGTGTCACATGAATTGGGTGAACCATCGATGATGGTTCCTCACTGAGTTCGTAAAACTCACCCAAATTTGCAATTATTTTTCCAGGCGTTGAAGAGCACCCCGTTCGACAAACGGGAGTATGCCTACTGCCTATAAGTCCGAGATGGAGGTCGGGATCAATTCGCGTCTGCATTAGTGTCTAGTAAAATTGTATTTGTTTTTGAAATTTTGTACAACTGCTTAAGACCATTTGTAAAGTCAACGGCCGGACTATAGTTGATTGTAGTAAATTGTATTTATCGGTAATTATGTTTGTTAATGATTTTCAGCGCATACGATTATATTAAAAAAAAGTTATATTGAGTTTGGATTGAGTGATGTAGCACGCCACCCTCGTAGGGCTCGAGCTCGGAAATCACCATCGATATCCGATTCGGGTCATGCGGGAGTGGGGTGTTACACAGATGGTCACTAATTCCAAACGCAGAAACATAAGATAATGAGGGAGTGAGTGTTAAAAACATAGCACTATATTCAACAAACAACAAACTCGCAAATTTAGCTGAACTAGTAATACTGCCACGATTTTATTGAAGCTAAACAACCTTTTATATAGGATTTTACAATGATTAACAAAAAGAGAAATCCACTCCAGCTAATCTAGTAGTGAAGCCTAATGTGCAGAAAAAAAGCAAGAGAAGTTAAAGCAGAAAATGCAGAAGTGTGGTCGACCCATTCTTCACGTTAACAGTTTCAAGCTCCTGAAATTTTGTCAGAATATCAACAATTTGTTCCTCAGTATTACAATACTGCAACATGATTTTTCCTTTAGTGAACAAGTCTCTAATAAAATGTGCCCTTATGTCGATATGTTTAGTCCTTCCATGGTGCACAAGATTCTTTGACATTGCTATTGTTACCTTGTTATCGTAATATATCTTTGTGGCCTCTCTTTGCTCTTATACAAGTTCATCTAACATTCTCCATAGCCATATTGATTGGCATGCCTCTACAGTTGCAACCATATACTCAGCTTCTGAGGACGATAATGTGATGGTAACCTGTTTCTTTGAGCTCCATGATACCACTTCTAATCCTAGATCAAATGTGTAGTCTAATATGCTTCTCTTGTTGTCCATACATCCAGCTCAATCACTATCTATATACCTATTCAACTCACAAGAATGTTTATACCATATTCCCAAATCAAGAGTTGCTGTGACATAACGTAAAATATGTTTTGTAGCCCCATAATGACGCTTTGTAGGAGAATGCATAAACCTAGAAACCAAAACTATTGAATAAGAGATGTCAGGCCTTGTATAAGTTAAATAAATAAGTGCTCCCACTAAAATCCTAAAAAATTGTCCACTTGCTGGTTCGGTGCCATCTTCCAACTGTAATTTTTTGTTCACATTTGTAGGTGTGCCTGCCACCTTGCAATTCACCATGTGGAAACTTTAAAGCAAATCATCTGCATACTTCTTCTGAGAAATGAAAATTCCATCCTTGAATTACTTCACTTCTATGCCAAGAAAATAATGCAACAATCCCAAATTTGACATTTCGAACTCTTTCTTCATGCTTGTTCAAAACTGATTCATAAGTAAAGAGGATAAGCTTATGTAGATCATGTCATCTACGTAGAGGCTAACAAACATAACATCTTTTCCTTTCTTCTTTATGTAGAGTGTAGGCTCATTTTTGCTTCTCTCGAAGCCATTCTCAATGAAGTAGGAGTCTATTCTTTTGTACCATACTCTAAGAGCTTGTTTTAACCCATATAGTGCCTTTATCAACTTATACACTTTCCCTTCTTCTCCTTCAACTTCAAAACCTGTAGGTTGTTTAATGTAGACTTCTTCTAATTCCCCATTTAAGAAAGTAAACTTTACATCGAATTGGTATACTGGCTAACTTAATTGTACTGTAAGAGCTAAAAATGTTCTCACTGTTTCAAAGCGTGCAACAGGTGAGAATGTGTCTTCATAATCGATACCATATTTTTTAGAGTATCCCTTTGCTATTAGTCATGCTTTGTGCTTCTGTATGCTTCCATCTGCATTGTACTTAGTTCGAAACACCCATTTGACCCTAATTTCCTGCTTATCTTTTGGTAATTTTGTCAACTCCCATGTGCCCTTTCTCTCAATTGCCTTAAATTCTTCCTTCATTGCTTGCTTCCACTCTTCTTTCTCCATAACTTCTTCGAAGGAACTTGGATTAGTCATGTAAAGAGCCTACGTTGTCTCATATATCTCTCTCAAGGATTTGTATCCTCGCGGCCCCTCTTCTTCAGTTGAACTTAATGAGTTTAAAGATGCTCCACTTCTTAATGGAGTAGTTACTTCATATGTCGCAGGTGTTGATAGAGTGGACCTGCAGAGAGTGCTAGGTAAGGTTCAGATCTGATTATAATTAGTGGAACTCAGTGGCAAATTCTTTAAGTAGAATAACCCCATCACTGCATTCTTGCCATATCCATCTTCCTTACTCATTGAATATCACATTCCTGCTAATAATAATTTTTCCATTTGCAAGATTGTATAGCATATATGCTTTTTAGTTAGTGGAATAGGCAACAAAGACATATTTAATGGCCTTTTATCCATTTTGCCGTGGCGAATTTGTAAGTTGATCAAGATATCAGCAACACACCCAGAGATCTTTAAATGACTTAGCCCTAGCCTTTTTCCTGTCCAAACTTCATATGGTGTTTGATCTTGAACAACCTTTTTCTGTGAAATGTTTAGCAGGTAAACAACTCTAGCGACAACTTCTCCCCAGAGTTATATTGGCAATCCTTTCTCTTGGAGCATACTTCGTGCCATTTCTACTACATTATGATTCTTATGCTCAGTCACTCTATTTTGCTCCAGTTTATATGGAGCAGTGAGCTCTCTATAAATGCCATGCTCTTCACAAAATGAGTTGAATTTTTATGAAATAAACTCTCATCCTCGATCTGTTCTTAGTGCTTTAACATACTGTCCACTTTGTTTCTCAATAAGAGCTTTAGATTTCTTGAAAGCTTCAAATGCTTCTGCTTTGTTTTGCAAAAAATATACCCAACTCATATGACTATGATCATCAGTTAAAAGCATGAAATATCTGCTACCTCTAAATGTTTCTGTCTTTATTAGACCACACAAATCTACGTGGATTAAATCCAAGTTGTTCGGTGCTCTCCAAACTTTTCCTATAGGAAAGGGCCTTTTGCTTTGCTTCCTAAAAATATAAGCTTCACAAACTCCCAAAGTATTAAACTTGGCATCCCTTGCACCATATCTATTTGTTGTAACAACTTCATTGCATTGAGATTAAGATGCCCATACTTCTTATGCCATAGTCTAGTTTCTTCTTCTTCTTTAATTATTATGGTACAATTTTCCAAATTTGAAAGCTCTACTAGAAATAGCTTGTTCTTTGGCATACCTATTTCTGTTATAACTTGACCTGTGTGCTTATTCTTAATCAAGCATGATGAGTTATCAAACAACACATAATACCTATTTGACAACAATTGACTCACACTCAACAAATTTTGAGATAAGCTAGGAATGAAAAAAACATTAGAAAGGTAATTAGTTTTACCATTACTGTTCCTTAGCTCAACTGTGCCTTTTCCTTTGACTTGAATTTGTTTGTTATCCCCAATACTAACATTCATCTTTTAGCTTTCATACAATTCTTTAAACATCGCCTTAGTCCCTATCATATGGTTCGAACACCCATTTTTTAAGAACTAAACGTTCTGCTTATTTAGCTTTTGTTCCTCTTTTGCCAAGAACAAAATGCATTCCTCTTCTTCATCATTTTCAGTCTTCTCTTCTATATAGCTTGCTTCATTTTGTCTTCATCGACAATTTGCCTTGATGTGAGCGTAGCGTTTACAATCATGACACCGAATAGTTTAGTCTTAACCCATTCCTTGTCCTCGACCCATACTTCCTTATCCTCTACTTGTACTTCTTTCACGACCTCTTCTAGTAGCTTGATCGTTGTCACCATGCATGCTTCCCTTAGTTACTAAAGTCTCCCCCTTTATGTGAAAGGCCTTTTCCTCTATTTGCTCATCTGACCTGTTAATTCTTGCTTCGTGGGTTTGTAAGGATCCCATCAATTCATCAAAAGAAAAAACTGATAGGCCTTTTGATTCTTCAATGGTAGTTACTACTTGGTTAAATCAGGGTGTCAAAATTCTCAACACCTTAGCCACAACAACTTGATCATCACATTTTTCACCGTAAACTTACATTTAGCTCATAAGCATTGAAACTCGAGAGAGATACTCTTGCACTATTTCATTACTCTTCATCATTGCCGTTTTAAACTCCCGATGAAGTTTCTACAATTTGATAGTGATAACCTTTGCCCCCTTGAAATTTCTTTTATAAGATCAGACATGCTTCCTTAGATGAACTAGCACTCATGATTCTTGGAAAAATGCTTTCATGAATAGCTTGTTAGAAAAAGAACATTGCTTTTGCATCCTTTTTCTTGTTTTCCTTCAATTTAGCTGCTTCATCAAGATCTAGAAATCCTTCTTCAACAAGCTCCCATAAATCTTGGGACTTAAATAATGTCCTCATTTTCACGCTCTAGAATTGGTATTTACCCCATCAAACATTGGGATGAGTGGCCGTAAAGGTGTGGATCCATTTGCTGCCATCTCAAAGAAGCGCTCGTCTCTCATGTTTCTCTCCCTCACGTGTTTCACTCTTTCTATTGCTCAGTCAAAGACCAACCTTGCTCTAATGCCACAATATTAAAAATAGAGCACTTTATTCAATAAACAACAAATTCTAGCAATGACAAATTTAGGTGAATTGAAACTAATAATATTGCTACACTTTTATTGAAGCTAAACAACCTTTATATAGGCTTTTACAATGTTTAACAGAAAGAGAAAACGACTCCAACTAACCTGGTATTGGAGCCTAACATGTAAAAACAAACAAGAGAAGTGAAAGCAAAAAATGCAGAAGTGTGGCTAACCCATTCTTCACATTAACAGTTTCAAGCTCCTGAAATTTTGGATCACGTCTCAATAGGGAGGGATTTTAGACAAAGGCTAAACCAAAAGAAGTAAGTGGATCGTTTTCTTAACATGTTTATGTTAAATTTTGTTTAATTTA
Organism: Erythroxylum citrifolium; assembly: GCA_026284465.1. Classification (NCBI taxonomy): domain Eukaryota; kingdom Viridiplantae; phylum Streptophyta; class Magnoliopsida; order Malpighiales; family Erythroxylaceae; genus Erythroxylum; species Erythroxylum citrifolium. The sequence continues at coordinate 27,498,386 of JANKOE010000005.1, forward strand.
AGAAATGTTTAATTAAAAAGGGTGGGTCCTATACTTATAAATAAATTAAAGATTTATATTTTTAAAAAAGTGGGTCTCACCTTGCCACATCATTAATAACATGGCACTAGGGGCCCATTACAATTTTAAAATTGTCAGTTTATCGTTGACCTAGCACTTAACAGATGGAGTTAAATTTTCTATTAGGGTAGGTTCTACTTTTAACATTTTCTAAATGTTAGGGTTATAATTGTTCACTCTAGAATGTTACGATTAAACTTGTCGATTGGTGAAAAAGTTAGGGTTAAAGGTGACCCTTTTGTTGAACAAAAATATTTAAAACTCAAAATAAAATATTAAAACATGTTAATAATTCATGGAAATGTTAAACAAGGATAGTTATAAGCATCAAAATGGACATTATTCACATAAAATTTCCATCAATCTTGTAACTCTCCTAACTGTCCAAATTCTACATCACTCACAAGTTTAGTGAAAATATTGGCTAATAGATGTATTAAATAAGCAAATTTTAACCTAATATTCTTATTTTACACATAATCTCTATGTCTTGGCACTAAAGACTATAAACTAAAAATTATTTAATCCCTTATTCATATTGCAATCCTAATAGTCATCATTAAGGATTTACAGTCAAATTGACAAACAAATGCAAGATGTGCAAAATTTTTAAAATTTGAAATAATTATTACCCATTATTGAATATTATCTATGATATAATTTAGTTAATGATTCTTCTTGAATTTTCAATGCATTAGAAGCATCTCATCTTTGCATCTACCTCACTTGGTTTAATAATTGGCTCTTTTGAAAAGTCTTAGTGATTACCCTTATTCTCTTCAAGGGTTACTTTTTCCATATCCTACATCAATATCTTTAAGACTTTCCAGGAGGCAATGTAGTTAGATTGAAAACAATATATATAAACTCTTAAATAACAAGAATCATCTTATTAAACACTCTATATGCTTTGCAAGAATAACATAAAAAAATATGTCTCCAATACTCATTATTCATGTGCCTTTTATTCTTTTCTTATAAGACAAGGCCATCACTGTATTTTAGATATCTAAATGTACTTAGGTCTTTAATTATTAGTCTCTTTCTTCCCAACCCACACTTTCATGATATACTTGTCAACTTTTTTTAGGGAATAGTATCTATCAATATGTATATATTTACCATAAAAATGGCATACGATGAAATGTAATAAATGATGATGTATAAAAGCATTAGTTGGACTTTAATGTGAGTATATATAATGTTCCTTTGGATATTATTGATCATGTGTATGATACCTATTATAAATGAGGGTTTGATCATGCTTTTTTATAGGTTTACACGATATCATAGAAGCTATGTATTTTCTTCCATTGAGAGTATTAAACTTTATTCTTATGTATAAATCTATATATGAAAGTATGAGTTTTTTTAGGGAGGTGTTTTTATGTATATCTTATATGAAAAATGTTTGTTTAGAAATGGGTATATCATTCTCATTTATTATTTTAGGTAAAGGCTCTTGTCCTTGTGTTTGGAGCACTTCCTCACGTATAACCAATCTCATACCTATAATGGAATTATTTTAAGCACCTAGCATGCTTTCTAGTTTTTCACTCCTTTTAATAAATTTGGAAATAAATCCTTTAGAATATTGATACCCTCTCTTAATGTCTCATTTTCATGCTTCAATGCATCTAATGTATAATTGTCATCAACGATCACATTTTTTGATGCTTTAATGCTATATAGTTCACTTTCATCCTTCATTCTCATTCATGCATGCATTCAACTGTTTTTGAAATTCTTTGATTTCAAAAAATAATTTCTTCCTTTTCTTACTCGTTATTTCTAAACTTTTGACTAGTTCATCATATGTCAAATCATTATCACTATCATATGAATTAGAGTTGGTATTACCTCATCATCTTCCTTAGTTGTAAAGCATGTATAAGTTGTCTCTCCATCCAAATAATCATTTTTTATTCATTTTTTTTATGCTAAGTTAAGACTTTAAGTGATTTCTTCTTATTTTTGTCTTTCTTCTCCTTCTTATTATTTTTCACACTTTTCGTTATCTTTGATTAGAGGATATTATGTTTTTTGATGGTCTGGTTTTCTACATTCAAATCAAATGGTGTTAAAGGATTTATATATTGAATCACTTTTACCTTCCTTGAAGTCCTTTGTTTTGAAAAAATTCTCTCTCTTCAATAACTTCTTGAGCTCCTAATGATAAAGATAAGGTCTTCATCATCACTTCCACTTGTAGATGTCTCTTCTTCACTTGATTCCTCCCTTAAGACTTTAAACGCCAAGTCCTTTTTCTTCATATGTAGTTGTTTCTTATTACCTCTCTTGAAAAACTCCTTTCATATGTGAGAAGAGATCTAATGAGGTCTTTTAATGATAGTGTTGTCAAATCCTTGGCTTCTTATATAACTATTAATTTGGCTTCTTATGTTCTTGGAAGTGACCTAAGTAACTTTCTTACCATTTTAACATTATTATATATCTTTCCAAGACCTTTAAGGGCATTAATGATATCAATGAGTATTGCATACATACTATAGATGCCTTCATCATTGTTCATTTGAAACAATTCATATTGATGATTAACATACTCACTTTGCTCTCCTTGACTTGATTTATACCATCATATGTAATTTATAATATATGATAAATTTCATAAATTTTTGCACATATGGAGGCTCTATTGAATTCATTTCATACTAATGCATAAGATTAGATGTGTATAACCTTACTATTTAGGGAAATTAATTGCTTATCTTGAGGCTCCCATTCTTTCTTTAGCTTGAGAACCTTTTTATTATCTATAATTTTTATGAGTATAAAAGGATCATTTGAAACTATTTCCTATAGGTCTATAAGTTTGAACACTAAGAAAAATTGCATCCTTGTTTTCTAATAGAGATAGTCATAGCTCTACTAATGTTTTATCCTTTTTAGTTTAATGATGATGGTGATGCTCTTAAATCTTCCATTATGATCTTTCTTGTAGGATTTCATAAAATGCTAGCCTAATAGATATGCTCTAATACCACTTATTAGTCCTTAAAGGAATCCAGAGGGGGTGAATTGGTGTTGATAAATTTTAAACAAAATTGTTATAACTCTTCTTTCAAAGTGAAGAATATACCTTTATATAATCTTTTTCTAATAAAGAGGAAACTTTTTACAATCTTCCTTTATGGTGAGGAAGAACCCTAGTGCCACTTAGAACACCCCAAATACAATATAAAACATCATACACAAAAGATTATAACTTAAAATAACCCACTTTATCACTTTGATAATACCAAAGAGGCTCACTCACTCATATATGAGACAATGAATGCTCAAATGCTTGACAAACACTTAGAAATGTGTGTATAAGACACCCAAATACTTCTCCATATAAGAAGTAATGAGAAAACATGTATTTACAGGGTTTTGAGACCACCACTAGCTTTTGGAGCTAAAATCTAGTTGTTATAATAACTAGTTGTAGCACAATAGTCAACCACTAGGTCACATTAATAGGCTAATATGCATTAAATGCATAATAATCAACCACTGTGACATATTGGTCAGATAATATGGCACATTAGTTAACTAATATATCAATCAATGTACAATCTTTTGGTACATCAAATTTGAAAACTTTAACCTATATTAAACAACTACTAACCCATATAGGTCAACCATTTTCTTTAAATCATGATTTAAACAACTTCAAATGCTCAAACTTAATTTTTTAAAATTGAATTATGACTTAAACACTTTCCAAAATGTTCTTTAAAGAGTGTTTAAAAGATCAAAAGGTTTTTCTTTTAAAGAAAAACCTTTAACACCTTTTAAAGATGGAAAAGACTCATGCAATAAAGTAAGATAAAATATTTATATATGGTGAGACTTTAAGATTATCATAGTGACTAAATGAGATTACAATTAACAGTGCAAACTATATAATGACCTGGAAGTGCCTTGATATTCTTTTTTTTATTGACTTGATCTTCATTTTGATAGTTGAAAGCTTCAATTTTTCTTTATCACATTTATGGGCTATCTTTTTGAGTTATAGTTATATCTTGTTCTTATATAGCATCTCATCAAAATAATAAACTCATCAATAGTACTTAATTAAATTTTGTTATCATTAAAATATTGATTAGAACCTCCCTTAGTTTTAAAAACTACTAAACTAAAAAATTAATAAAGATTCTTTATATTTAAGCACTCCACTCATTTGTTATAATAGTGCAACATGTTGTTCCATAATTAGACTTTATGTATTTAAAATCAATTGAATTTTCTTTTCAAGCCTTGAAGTGAAAGCATAAAAATCTCATAATAAAAAGATGTCTTAAATCTTATACTTGTGGTCATTGAAGCATCTATTTCTTGGAAATAAGGTGAATTTAAAGCATTTAAAGGAATATTTGAATGTAGAACCATGTAGCCCTAGCTCTTTTACATTGTAAAATAGCATCCTTATCAATTAAAATACTTTAAAACTCGGTTGCGAATTAGGAGTGGTTATTGGAGAAAAATAAGAATCTATTTCAATAATAGCTTTTATTTATCTTTTATCTAATATTTGTTGTGCTTCATCATCTCTAAAAGTTATATTATGATTCTTTTTTATTTTCTCTTTTCTTTTTATTTTTTATTGCAAATCATTTTCAATCCTCTCATGTACATCAAATGGTGCTTTTTGCATGAAACAATCTTACCCTTAACACTAATAAGATGCTCTTTAATTTGATAAATTCAAGTATCTTACAACAAAACATACGATTATATTAAATATTTCTATAAGATGTTTGAGAGGATGAAAATAATTATGTGTTAAATCAACCTTACCATAAGGAGAGGATGTTAAGTTCATCAAATCTTTTTCTAATGGTTCCATATTCTTTATTATAATTTTAACCTAAAAATATAAGAAAATGGTATAGTTTTACTACCAAAATGGTCAAATATTTAAACATTAAATTAAAGGTCAAGAATTTTTATTGTTCCCTTTTTATTTCACCAGCTAAAAATATTACTAAAATTAAAGACAACAGGTAAATATATTATATAGAATTATCTCATAGAAGTTTGAATACCATCAATTCTTAAGTTTTAATTATTATTAAAAAATAACAATTAATTAATGATTGTAGGATTATCATGAGGCTCACTATTGTAGGATTATATGCTCTTTGAAGAAGGAAACAAACATTATCTAGCACTAGTAAGTTTTAAAGAAAAAAAATGATATTATTTTGATATGTTCAGAGTAATTAATAACAATGAACACAATATATATTGATATGAACAATTTGAACTGAAAAGTTGGATGGTTGTTTTTACAATAATAATTTTAGCATAACAAATTTTCAATTATGGAATTATTTTACTTTTTCATCTTTTTTAACTATGCAACTGACTATTTTTTTTCTTTCTAGATATGGTAGATGATGGGATATCTTTTAAAAGGACATGCATAGAATACATAATTGCAACACATGAGTTTTAACATCTTGATCAAATGGTAAAAGAAGAACAAATTGTTATCACAGAGACATATGATAACTTTTAAAAGAACCTAAAAGTAAACATAAAAATAAATACAAGAAGGTCATACAAGGTTCTCGTGTGGTTAACCTAAGATACCATTTCGACTAAAGAGTTAAATCTCCACGTACCTTTCCAATATTATCATTTGATACTGCTACATGTCCTTTTAACGAATACATGAACGACTATGCATTAGATGTTTTGTTTACCCTACCTACGCACTGGTCCTTGACACCAAACAATCCAAAACAGTTGCATTATGCAGATAAATGCAGTTTGCTTTGTGCAAGGCTAAGGACCTTCCTTTTAGACATTAGACTGCCTGACCCAAATTTCCACAAAATTCAACCCAAGCAATATCTTCAATAGAGCTTGCAATAATAAACAAACAAACAACAAAACCTTTAAACTGCACAGTATTCCTACGGTTGAGGCTGCGAATGGGTGGGAGAGAAGCAGATTACACTAAATTTGGATGATAATTTGAGCTTTAAGAGGTAAACGCCAATTATATAATTAAAAAGAACACTATATTACAACCAAAACTAACTGTAAAAGATGATAAAGTGACCCTATTGTTTACTTCTCCCTCAGTCTTCATACTCGGTCTCTTCATCATCTTCGTCATTGTTTTCCCCATATCTCCATCCCTCCTCAGCATTGTCCCGTTCTTCCTCCTCAGTTTCCTCACTATCTTCCTCGTATCTTTCTTCCTTAGCAGGCCAGTGTTTTTTTGTGACATTCATTGTGACAGGAGAGGGACTTGAACCTCTGCGTTTGATTTTTTCTGGAGGCATCTTTATGTTCGGTTTGGGCCTACTCTGTTTACTTTTTCCGTTGGCACGCTTTCCAGCAGAAGCATCCTGGTCACTGGCATCGTCCATCTCATTCTCAGCATTTGGAGTTGCAATCTCATCAGACATATGGCCAGGATGCTCTCTTCTCAAATGGAGTTTAAGCTTGTATTCATGAATGTAGGCTTTCTCGCACCCATCATAGGGACAAACATAAGGTCGGTCAGAGGATGCAGAGCCATAGGCGCCAGAAGAAGGCTTGGGAGCTTTAGCCATCTTTTCTTGAGGGGTGGAATATTTAATATCAACAGTTGAATTCTGCAAAGTTAGTAAAGATGTTATAGATCAAATCCAGCTCATGCTAGAAAATTTAATCAGTAAAGATGCCTCAGCAAGCAATGAAAACAGTTTCAATATGACATAAATTTTAAAGCAAATAGATTAGTGGCTTGCTTTCCGGATTTTCTTCCTACACGAGAAAAATTTTCAGGTTTCAACTGTTGCAGAGATAGCATTGTCAAGGAGAATAACTTTCAACAATGCAAGGGAGTTGAAAAATTCACAGCGCAACTGTGGCAGAAACATATTCAGTGAAGTAAATACCTTTTCATGGTGCGATGCAATGTGGTTTTTCAGTTTGTACTCGTGAGCATATCTCTTCCCACAATCTGTGTAAGGGCAGATATGGTAGTTTTCTTGTGAATGCGTTTTCATGTGTGATCTCAAGTTGAAATCCAAAGAAAAGGCCTGCAGTTTTCATGACTAGTAATAGTAAGGTACTTGCTTTTCTATGTACAAATATGAAGTAAGCATCTCATCTACCCAAGTAATGATGCAAATCCAAGTCCCAACAATGGTAGTAATCCTGACTGATCATCTATCAAGGCCCCATTAATCCATCAATCAGATTCTATCAAAACACCCCGGATAATAAATAAATGAAAACCCCCCACTTCAATGACACAAGGTTAAAAAGGGATTACAACAAACAAGAGTTGGAACAAAAACTACACTTATGAGAAACTTGTAGTATTGCACAAACAATATGTAAGAAATAAAAAAAGAGCCAAATTAAGTTTGACATTTGATCTTATAATTGAACGAGCAAAGCAACAATTTATTCAAAATAGGAAGTTCTGTTGCAGATAAAGGAGTATGGAAGAATGATCACAAAAATAAAGAAATATTCAAGTGTTATCTGACCCAGGTCTGCAATCAAAATGTAAAGAGGAATATAAAAAGCATAATGAAAATACTGAGTTTAGAGTGATCACCTTGCCACAACCCTGATAAGGACAAATAAAGTCTCTTTCCCCTGTATGAATTAGGTGGTGCCTTTTCAACTTCGAACTATCCAAAAATTTCTGCAGTGAAGATACAAGATATCAACACCACATGCAAACCTTGAGAAATATCAAACAAAAATTTGAAGAAAGAGAAAGTGATCAATTTTGAGAACTTTTAAACAGAAAAAGGATCAAATAATCCAATAATGTTTATGCCTAAAATAATTTGGTCCCAAATGTTCTAGAAACTTGTATCTACATAACCTAAAATGAACAAAACAGCCTTTTCTTTTTTCAAATAATTAGCTAATGTTAACAAAAGTATATTTTAAAATGCGGAGATACAAAACATTAAAAGTCTCATTCAAGTGATATTAATATAGTATTTCACTCAAAACCACAACTTGCAGTTTAAAAGTTATCTCTATAAATTAACCAAGACTATATATAGGTGTAATTAAAGTGATATTTAAATTTAATACTATATGTACTTTCTGTACAAATTAGTTAACACTTTTCCAAAAGAAGGGTGAAATTAATTGAACTTTTGAAAGAGTTGGGCATCAAATCATACCGTGTGAAAGTTTAGAGACTTATTGAAACTTTTCCTTTTTTTAATAGAATAAAGTCTGAAATTTGGCAAGCAATAGTATTTGTACTCGATCATAGACAAATATCCAACATTTTATGCATCTTGCTTTTGCAATATCATCAACGAAATAATGTATTATGTGTTTCACTCTCCCTTTTGCAAATTCAACTTCATGATTTGAACCATGATCCCATCATATAAATCATTCAACTTTGTAGAGTTCCAGCTTTCCAAGTTACAATCCAACTAATTGCCATAAAGATGAACATTTGACATTTTAATCTCCTATACTGGTTGATTGGCTAGGCAACATTGGATTTTGAAATTGAAGTCCTATACAGACAGCTAGTGACCATAACAAGTTCGAGGAGTTCTAAGATCATGATTAAACATGACTGAATATCGATTACAAAAACACACACAGGTACAGGAATCTCCATCAGGCACTAACAACTAGAGAAAAATTGCATGGCGACTGTCAGATAAGCATGACCATCTTACAGCAACAAATGTAAGCAACAAGCCAGAAAATTATCTGCTCTAAACTTCATCAATTAAGCTACACCAAGTGGAAATAACTTCAGGATACTTATTAACAGGTACTATATACTAATGCAAACATGCACTAATCATCAAAACTCATAAAAACATGAAAATGAGATTATGTACATGGATATGCTTGAAATATCAATGAAATGTCACAGAGTATCCCAACTATATTTTTCAATAATATGTAAGACTATGTTAGGCACCATCATGAAAATATTAAGAGTACCTATAACCAGCGACAACCAGCCACAATTTATTCACAACTGGACTCATCACAAAGAATAACTTCATTCCATCTTTCGTACTCCCGAAACCAACTTCCTCAGGGGACAAACAGCAGAAGTATACACAACACAAGGCAAAAATAAACCAGATACAACAAATTAACTAACTACTACATAAATCACATATTTAGGCCCCCGTTTCAATTATCTTGCTAAACAATTAAAAGGATACCCCGCTTGCAAGATCATGCAAAAGAGTATGCTAGAATCCATCTCAGAGACTTTTAGTAGCTATGTCCACAGAAATCAAGAAAGAAAAGATGATGTCACTATGTCAGAAAATGCAAATCTCCCGGTTCACCAACATCATATGTCTAGTTTTAAGGAAATTAAAAATTGAACAGTATGAGTTCAAAATGATCAAAAATGCTATAGCTACTTACCCTTCATTGTTGCCAAAACAGAAATTTGAAATTTGTTGTGATCCATCGAAGCTTGTTTTAGTTATTCCATACATATCAACTTACAACAGTTTTCTAATCTCAACTGTATTTATATCCTCAAAATCTCCAAACTTACCAGATCCCGAAAGAATCAGATTTAAAATTTTTAAAGAAATCCACCATTACCTTTCCACATCCTTCAAACTGACATACAAATTGCCTCTCCCCATGAATATGAGAATGTTTTCTCAAAGCCCCAGCATCCGTAAAGGTTTTTCCGCAACCTTCAAAACTGCAAAGAAACAGAACTTCTGTAGTAGGTTCAGGTTCTGGCTCAGGAGCTGGATTATTTTTTGCCTTCTCCCTCGAGACCTTCAATTGGTTCTCTACAGATAGCGGAATGAAAAATAATTTTAACAAAGTTTCAGAATTGGTCTTCAATTGAAACCAATAATAAGTCCAATTACAACAACTGGATTGAAAACAAGAACAATACGTTTATAAAAAAAAAGAAAAAAAGAAAAAACCCACAAGTGTTTACATAAAATGAAGAAAATAAGGATTTCCCTTGGTGAAACTACATGCAACTAGGTTATAAGCTCCCTAGACAAATGAACCGCTAACAGCAATTATGAACAGAATGTCCATTTTTGTAAATTTTAAAGTAAGGGGCGAAGGGGAAAGCGGAGTCATATATCTTCAATATTCACCTATACATTGCAAAAGGATACTACTTTCTTGACTTAAACACTAAATTTAACATGAAAAAGTATTAGGGAGCTAAAATATCTCAGTTTGATATATGATATAGTGATTTATATAGAATATATATAGAATCTTTGAAAAAGACCTTTCTTAATAAGAAAGACAAGGCAAACATGGTATGTTAAATGTCCCTAAATAGCTGCCTGTAAGAAGTTCGAAAAGGTACCGATGGAAAACGAGAAACATTTAGTTAGTAAACAAAGAATCTGTTTTCCTTGTCCAACTAGGAAACCTTTTCTAGATTTGGGTTTTCCTATTAAGAATAAATAAGATAAATTGTTAACTCCTTACCTTACTAGGATTAGGTTGCAAAGTTCAGTTTATGAAACGGGGGAATAGACTTTTGTTTTTTTTTTGGGCAAAATTCTGAAAGTTTCAGCTTTGAGGAGTGTTATGCTCTCTCTAAGAGTGATTATCAAACTTGTGATACCAACGGCTCGATTATTGATTTTTAAGGAGCCTAATGTAGTTACATTAATAGCTATTTCCGTTACAAGCTCTAGGAGGGTTTCTTAGTTCTTATACAAATTTTAAGTAATTTGTAGACCTATACTTTCGATTTTAATTCCTCTCCCCAAATTCCAGCCTAAATTCCGAGTATCAACAAACAAAGAACATACATCTAGTTCAGCAGCTCTATTGATCAAAAGAAACTAGCATCTCAGGATGAAAATCACAATATAGAGAAAGTATGTCTCTGTAATCATTCACGAAACAAAGCTAAGAAGTCTTACAATAACATTATCTCCAACCCATAGATTAAAATGTACATCTACGTTATTCATCTAAACAAATTTATAGGTACACGTTACCATCAACGTGCTTGAAACAGTGCAGTTCAAAATAAGAAGAAGAAGAAGAAACAATATGTTTTTTTTTTTTTTGATAAATCAGAAAAACTTTATAAAAATGAAGAAAGTATGTACAGACAAGAGATAAGGAGCCCTACAATCTCTTAACCCAAAGAAACTAAAGGTAAGCGCACCCCTGCCCCATACCCTAAATCAAATACAAAATAAAAAACCATGTCCTCTAATAGTTTCCGCACAAAGGAAATAAAGTCTAACAAATCTGATAACTAACACAACTAAGCAACCCAATTCCAAAAGCACTCTCAATCAACAATACAATACAATAGCAATTTATATGGTGCCTGAAATTGGATACTCGCTGATGTGCAAAAAGATCTAGATTTCCTAAGCCCCGTGCACAAAGGAAGAGACAATATGTTATGGTTATCTTCTTCTTGTACCAATGTTTCAACGAATTATGTTTAGAAGATTAATAATAGGTGAAAAGAAACATTAAAACGAAGACAATGTTACCTGTTACCCACTTCAACAGATAACACTTGCCACCAGTTGCCACAACATCCTGAGGCACCCTGAAACAAGTATATAAAACAAGATCAATAATGCCTGTATAACCGAAGCAAATTAATTCCACCAAAACTAACAAAGAATTTTATAGATACCTCGCAATTCCGAAAATTGAACCAAATTGAACAAAGAAAGAGCATGATGATACGGAATACGAGAAGTAATGAAAAATATGATTACCATTCCTTGAACCATTTAACGGCGGGAATCTTGGATTTGACAAAGGGCCGCCTCTCAAATAGATTGTGAGTGAACTGAGGGTCCATAATTTCTTGGATTAGGGTTTACAGAAACAGCAAAGCCTACCGAAGCAAACAATGGGAAATCCTATCTGCTATATGTGTGTTTGTGCGTGTATGTGGGAGAGAGAGAGAGAGCGAGCGAAAGAGGGAGACGAGGAGACGCAGCGAATGAGAAGGAGAAAGGGATGCTTGAGTTTAGAGTGAACGTATTTCTTCTTTAGATAGATTGACAAGCCATTGAACCAATCGAAGGAAGAATTGACAAGACATCGTCGAATAGGGAAATCGAGAGAGGAAGAGAGAGTGTGTGTTTTAAGACAAACAGTGATGAGCGGGTGACTTTGAATGGGGTAGATTGGAGACGAATATAAATAAATACAAGTAACGGACGGGATCAGACTATTGATAAAATATACAATGACTTTTAAAATATTATTTGATTGAGAAATACATATGGTACCATTAATCTTTCATTAATTATCAGACTCTCACCAATATATGGTCCTTCACGCCTAAACCAGTGACGACAGTTTGTACATCATCCATGACGAGCCTTTCATTATTAACCGGCTAAAGAAAGAATGAGCATGTTACAAATTAACCGGCTAAAGTGATAATAGGCTCGTGACTTCTCTTTTCCTTGGTGAAATATTACTGCACAAAATTAAGCTATACTGGAAATTAATTATTAACC
>JANKOE010000005.1:27560121-27574090 GCA_026284465.1 Erythroxylum citrifolium
TTTTGTGATCCTTGTTTTGTTGGGCTTCGGAAAGTTGAAATTTCAGTTCGAAGGTTTCCAAATTCTGATCGCGAACAAGAGTTTGAGTTCAGGCATAGTGATCAAACTTTTGGGATATTATAAGATAGTAATGCATTTGACTTAGTTAGGTCTAATAAGGGTTCAATGAAAGAACATTTCGAGGTCATTGCCACGCTTAAGGTTTCTTGTCTTCGCTTGAGGGTTGGGTTCCGATAACGGGGCCCAACAATAGAACCCTTATATACTAGAGACATATATCAACTTATTTTTTCATATTATTAATTTTATAATGCTTGATTTGAAGGATGTATTATTGATTATATAATGTTCATTTCTTTTTTATTATCATTAACTTCGATATTTTCTTTTTGATTAATTACAGTACTTGAATATGACCTAGCTAAGTTATTTATTTACAATTTGGAATACAAAGTGTTTAGTGATGTTCATTCTCATCATTTCGAAGAAAATCTCATATTCATTTTGTCAATAAGAAAAACAATAACATTTTTTTTCCATTGCACTATCCATTCTTCCACTCACAAAAATACATAATCAAATTGTCTACAACACAAGTATAACATTTAGATGTAATTCTAAAAAAACATTCAATCAATATATCCATTACATTGTAAAAGTACATATTGAAAATAGATCATTACATGCATCGTATTTTAAAACCAACCTTTGGTATTTCTTATTTATTTTTTGAAAACCAAACAACAAATTGAGTTAATCCAAATAATTTGTTATTTTCCATCTTTAATTTGTTATTTTCTTTCACCTTCCTTTAACTTGTTATTTTCTATCTTTAATTTTTTATTCACCATATTCAAAGGTATCGTCAAGGACTTTCCACCCTCAAATATTCATTCATCTACTTTTTAAAAAAAACAATATCCACCACTTTACAATACTACAAATTACCATTGTGTAAATGATAAATAAAATAATGAATATAATTACTAATTAATAAAATTTTCTCATAATTATGACACCTATGAAGATTTCTTCTAAGATTATCATTAGTTTATGAGATCATCAATGAATTTGGCATCCATAATGATCCAACACTAGTCATTTAACTTTGTCATTCATTTCTTTGCACACCTATAGTAAAAATGGACAAGTATAATTTACCTCGGCACAATTTTCTAGCATATAAGTGATAAACAAAGCAATATCTAAAAAATTGATAAATCAATTTCAAGTATTATATTTTCAAACAACAAAAACTAAACGTTAATCAATAATAACGAATACATTTACAAAAAGATAAGTTTCATTAATGAAAAAACTTATAAACACTTCATTTGTGTTCATCATTCGAAAGACACCTACATACAATAGAGTTTAAAGTAATGAATTCGGTAAAATAAATGAAAGTTAACTTCATTGTAAACAAAAAATGCAATTTACTTGATTATCCAATGATTTCTATAACAATTTCTCTTAACCTAGTTTTAATAATTCTTTCACCATCCTATTAAAATGAAACACAATTACTTCTATTGGGCTTCAAAAACTTTTGGTTCTAACCTACAAGTTAATGATGTAATTTTTTGATATATTTTTTAAAATGAAATTTTCATTATCTTTGAAGTAGTTACAAGAATGTACAAGAGAATTTCATTTACAATGACAAGAACTAGATAAAAAAATTTAGCATAACTCAATCAACACAAGTAACCAATACATTTCCATCTGTAGACTTGCAACAACATCAATCTAAAACCAGAAGTCATTTTATTTTTAATGCTGCATTCATTTTCTCTGAAGCATGAGTTTATAAAAGCTCTCTAATCTAGCAATAAACAAAGTGAGCTAGCTTATATTTATCTAATTTAGTTCCATTAAACAACCTTTTGTTCCTTTCTACATGGTCACCACCCTTGTTTCTAAAAAGTTTATCAGCCCAAACAAGTATGTCAAGTGACTCATGGTGAGGACTTTGCAATCCCATTACTTGTAGCATTCTGCTTCAAATGACAATGGTATAATCACATTTAAAGAATAGATGGTTAATAAAATCACATTGAAAGTTATGATCTAACTCTTTTACCACCTCTAAAATTAATGAGCCGATTATTTTGCTGAATAATCTCTTTCACTCGAGACTGAGTAGGAATTCTAGTGATGAAATGAGAAACTTCTTCTTTTAGAATCAGAGGGCTATATAAAGACCAATTATCAAACTAAAACCAATAGGAAAGACAGTTCCTTATATGAGCTTTAATAAGATGATATATGATCTGCCTCATTTTAAGCATATGAACGAAGTACTAGGAGTATTCTTTCCTCTCATCTAATTGCTAGAAGCTGGAATGCTTAAGGTAAATTTCATTAATCCACTTGGACCAAAGAGATTCCTTGTCTATGAATGATCTCTAAATTCTCTTAACAACTAACATGGCTTGACTTTTCTGTAAAGAAGTGAGCCGCAGACCCTCTTCCTTTTTGCTCCAGTAAAGATGTTCCCATTTGATTTTAGCCCCTTTGAAATATGTCAGCAATACTAGTCCATAAGAAGTTTTTAATACTTTTCATAAGCTCCTTATTAATCCTTCTGGGAAAGAATAAATAGGAGCTCTAGTGAATGTGAAGGCTTCTCAACATAGAGGTGATGGGTGTTAGTCTCCCTACATAAGATAGAGACTTACTTTTTGGAAGAAATAAGGTAGGAGTGAACATTCAACCCTATCATCAACCTTAATCTTGCAGTTGAATTAACATTAGATGAAACATACATCATACTCTTGTTTAAGTTGATATCAAGACCTGAAGGCCTACAAAACACCTTAACAGAGTTGAAAAGGGTTGAGACAAATGAGGAGTCAACCTAGAAAGTAATATCAAGTTATTTTTGAAACTGAGATGAGTAAGTTATAGAGCTTTCCATTTGTGATGATATTTAAAACTGAAGCAATTTTGAGTATTTTCTAAAATCAACCTTATAACAATGTCCAAAGAAATCACAAAAAGATAAAAGGAAAGGGCCAAAGGGATCCCCTTGCCTAATCTTATTGGTTCCTGTGAAATGTGGCGTGGGATTGCTATTAATCAATATGCTGAAAGTAGTACTAGAGATACAAGTATCTATCCAGGAAATAAAATTTCTAAGGAAACCAAACCACTCAAGGCAGCTCCTGATGAAGTCCCATCTAATAGTATCAAAAGCTTTAGAAAATTCAACTTAATGGCACAGTTTTTGATTGATTTGTTCGACTCATACTCCCTTAATAACTCCTATATCAATAAGATGTTATCACACAGATGATCTGTCACGAATAAAAGCATTTTAAGAGTGATGGATAAGATTCTAAGGAGACTCTTTAGTCTATTAACATGCAACTTGGAGATTATTTTGTACAGCAAGATATTGGTTAAAAATTCGTAAAGTTGTCAACATTAGGAAGTTTAGGAATGAGACAAATATAGAAAGAATTCAACTCCCTTAACATTCTCCCTGAAGGTGGAAATTCCTACACCACCTAAACAATTAAATCACTAGTGATATGCCAAATACATTGAAAGAAATGAACATTAAAGCCATCAAGACGAGGAGCTTTCCTCGGATTCAAACTAAAAAGACAATTTTTGATTTCCAACACTAAGGCAAGTTTTTGAAGCTCATTATATATATCATCATTTAAAGGAGTAGAGGCACTAAGAAGATTTGCTATGGTTTGAGATTTACAAGGAGATGTATTTCTTAAACCAAGAATATCGTCAAAGTAGTCATACACCATCCTAAGAATGGAATGGCTATCAGTTACCAAATGATTATCACCATCAAGCAAGTTGGGTATCTTAATAATATGTCTTCTGATAAAATTAGAATTATGGAAGAATTTGGTGTTTGCATCCGCCTTTTGAATCTAGCAAAATCCTTGCTTTTTGAAAATTGAAGGAATTATGATCTTGTAGGGCCCTCGAGTAGCATTCAAGTGCCTTACTCTCCCTATGCTTCAATTCCAAATTATGAGGATCTAGATAAACTTTCTCTTGGAGATCTTTAACAGTCATCCTTGCATTATGGAGAATTTTAATAAAAGGACCCTTATCCTTAACACAAGTTTGCTAAACACCCTTGACTAAATCTAAAAACCACTCATTATAAGCTAGGAAATTGTAAAACCTGATAGGTGCATTACAAGAAACTTAACAAGTAGAGACAGTAACCTCCATAAGTAGTGATCTGATCATATTAGGGGGCCAAAATAAGTAAAGAGACCAAGGAATTAATTAGTCCAAAAATGGTTTATTAGCACCCTATCCAGGCTTCTCATTGTGAAGCTACTCCTTTACTGCCTATTAGACCAAGTAAAGTGAAATCTGATGAGAAAGTTTTACCTATAATAAAACTCTCAATATCTGTAAGTATACAGATCGTAAACTTGTAGTATCAAAAAGTATCGATCCCACGAGGAACTAGATAAAACAAATTGAAACTAACTTTGTATAAAGTAATAAAAGATGATTTAAGTAAAATAATAACATAAAATTAAAACAATTAAATAAAATCAAGCAAATAAAAAATAATAAGTGAGCTACCACAAGTATTCAAGGATGATCAAGGACGAATGTATAGGATCTATTCCTTCATTATTTGTTCCCTTAATGATTATTGATTCAATTATGTGTCAATCCTACATTTTCTAAGGGCTTGATTACTCTCTCAAAACTTAACCAATTAACCCTAATTGAACACGAAAATTCCAAATTTTGCAGCCTCTTGATTCACAAAAATTTCCTAACGTTTCAATTAGATTTGAAGCTGTCGATTGAATAATAAAGTTCTCATACAAGGTCTCTCTTCGAATGATAGTTGATTTGTTAAATGCATGACATATTAAATCACTAATTCTAAGTGTGCAATTTAATCAAATTACTTTTTACTCACTCTCTCAATTTATTGCCAAAGTATGAACATGCACCATTAACACAACATAAAATATGTATTGAATCAATAACAATCAAAGTCACAAAATAACTATGGAATAATCCCTAATATGGAAATTAGAATATCATGAATATAATAGACATTTGAAAATTCAGTTTACACATCAAGTGATACGAAAATAACAAAGGAGAAAGAAAGAAAAACTATATTCGGAGCTTGATCTGGAAAATTGGAAATCTACATGTCTTTCTTGATCTTCCTTGTTTCCAAGATGGTGGCTATGTTTTTTAGGCTTCATAATGTTCTTAAATAGTCCCAGAGGGTCTTAGGAGTGTAACTAGGGTTTTTACCCTTTGATCAGTTCCAAAAATTCCCTCAAACCTTAAAGCAGATGGAAAAAGTCTCGCTTGAAAGTCACTTTCACGATTGTGTATATGGATTCAAAATCGTGACTTAGTGAATTTGCTCTCTGCCACGATTGTGCATATGAAGTCACAATCATGACTATGGGTACATGGGAGTCACGATTGTGACCTAGCCCATGCAGCTCCATTTAAGTCCAAAGCTCTTGTTCTTCACCTATCTAATTTCCAACACTAACAATCAAATCAAACACCTCAAGAACCAAATAATTAAGAATGAAAACATGCTCCAAACTACGCAAACACTTAAAATATAAATAAGCACTCACAATAACACAATCCTAAGCTTATACATGCAACAATCATCTAACAAACACCTATAAACACACTAAATCACCTATCAAAACATAGTATAAACTATACCTATTAAAATCAATCACATATACCTCAAATCAAAAAATTCCAATAAGCCTAAAGAAAATTCCAATTCTTTCCCGAGAGAATTAAGGTTGATATTGTCCCCTTAAACTTTAGAAAGATTTAATACATAATTGAAATCTCCAATAACAATCCAGGGCTGACTACAAAAGATTTTATAGAAAACAAATCCTCCTACAATCTGGATATTTAAACAGCATAAATTAGAAATGATAATCAAATCGAATGAAAAATTAGAAGTCAGGTCCTTACAAACAAGATGTATATATTGATCTCAGCTACACTTTGTTGATGCTTAAAACTTGTCTCTCACGTAAGCAAAAACTATTTTGACATTGTAGTGGTTTCGGTGATTAGAACCAAAACTCCAATTAGGGCCTAAAAACTTCATAGAATCCTATAACATGTGAGTTTTAATACGAGTCTCCAATAATCCAACAAAAACAGGTTTCTTATCCAATAATATAAGTCTTTTATTGATTGCTTTTTGAGAGGATCATTCATTCCTCTTATATTTCAAAAGATCATAGCAAAAGGATATTATAAGTTACAAAGCTCTATTAGTCTGTTTCCTTTTCATACCAGATTTTCTATTTAAGGTAAGAGTGCACTTCTCTAACCGGTGCTCTATTAAATCCTGGTCATCGCCTGCAAATAATAGATCCTTCCTCTAACTATTTGCACCTAGTTCGTTATCGGTGACTTCCTTATTTAGACCACTAGGACCAGCTACTAGATCTAGCGTCTCATCCACTTGTTTGGGATTTTTAAACAAATCCTTATTTGCTTCAACGGTTAGCTATTCAGCTTTATTAGTTCCAAAGTTTACCTATGTCTGGTCAACCTCATTAGTTCCCAAGTCTGCCTGATACTTAGAATCTTCAATGCCCATCAATTCTTAATATTCACTTATTCTAAACACTTTGCCAGTTTCCTTCCATACACTTTTCCCTAGTTGAGGTTTCTAGTTGTATGAGAGCCTAATCTCACCTCTAACTAATTCCATAACTTCATAAAATTTCAACACAAGAAGCACCTTAGGCAAATCATTCTTAATTCTTACTTCCTCACAAACTCTAGCGTAACAAATTCTCTCAAACTTAGCAGTGAAAGAGTAAAAAGCTAGACGTTTACCTATTGAGCTTGCCAAGAAGCTCAACCCACCCACAGTCCATTACTCGAGTGGCACATTGCGAAAATTTATCAAAATGGGGAAGAATCCAATCCCATTCATGTCCAGTTCTGTGCTTGGAACCCATATTTGTCCTAACAATGGTTACCTGCCTATGTGTCATGGACCGATTTCTATAATCGCAAACAAACAATCCTCATCTCTAAATCTGAAGATGAAAGAGTCCTCCTCGGTAAGGAGTACCTTCTCCAAACCCTTGTTCTCCCATTTGGAATGAGCCCAAGCGTGGACCTGAGGGAACGAGGGTCTTTTGTTTAAAAAGAATCCAACTAAGCTGCATGACCAAGCGTTAACTTCTGTTTTTAGAAACTCCTCAGCAGGGGAGACAACTCCATTCACCAACATAGACTATAAAAGTTTCAAATTCTGTTGAGGAACCTCAGAGGAAAGTATACTTTTTCACATTCTAGGTACCTCCTTACTAATCGATAAAGTCTTACCACTTCCTTTACTAGCGTCGAAGGAGTTGTAGATAGAGGGAAGTTCTAGTTCAAGGAAGGTGCTTGCATTCAAATGAATCTCAAGATAGTTCGAGGGGCTCCCTATGTGTGTCACCATAAAACTTGCCCAATTGGGAAAGTTACCAGTGAGTAACCTGTTACTTGTTAGATTGGGAAACCTATTGTTAAGATGGAGGGTTACTGTTCATGTTACGTAGATTAATTATACTTAGCTTCTATTTGATTGGGCTTATACCAGTAGAGCTTTTTTTTCTAGATCTTTTATGAGAAGAACTTTTCTAAGAAGTCAATTGATTGTTTGACTGTCATTTAAAAAAGAGTTTTTTTTAAAGAGCTTCGTATAATAGACTGTTTGACAACATAAAAATAAATGACACTTTTAATTTATATTTTATTTTCTAATAAAAATTATTTATGCATATAAATATTAATTAACGTATATTAAACAATATGCAAAGCATAATATATTAATTATTATATAAATTTAAACCATATAAAACATAAATGAAAATATATCTAACCAAAATTTTTATATGGATTATAACATAAGTAACACTAATATCAAAAATAAATATTAAAACATATAAAAAAGTCAAATAATATTATGTATATCCCAAATTGTACGTTACAAAACAACTGCAGAAGAGATTAGAGAAGATGGTTTGCAAGATAAATATGAAGATATGATTGTGGGTATTGTGGAAATTATTTGTAAAATATAAGAGTAAAAAGGACTAAAAAATTGGCTCATTAATTAATATGAAAAATCTACCTGAAAAAGCCATTTAAGAGACTTTTTGAGAAGCTTCAAATTTGAGTTTCTTAAAAAGTTATATTTGGACTGTTTGAGTAGCTTTAAATTTGAGTTTCTTAAAAAGTTATATTTTAGCTGTCAAAAAATTCATATCTATTAAATAAATAATTTTTATTTTATAACCAAACACCTAATTTTTTTAAAAATGACTTTTGGAGGGAAGAAAAAGTGCTTATTAATCTACAGTATAATACATCCTCCTCGCAACATTCTCGCCTCTCTTCCGCTTTGCTCTCGCCGATCTCTGGATTCCACTCTCGCATGTTTCGCTTGCTTACCAAACGCCCAGATGCCTCTTCGCTTGCTCGCCAGTCATTATTTTGCTTGTTATCCATTTATTTTAAACAGGAATTTTTATTTTTTTTTGTGGACAAAAGATGAAGTTAAGGTAAAGGTGTTGATTCTATCGAGTCGATACATGCTTCAGGTTGACTAGGTCAAACGTCAATTTTCTACTTGGATTTTTGATCTGGTGGGTTGGGCCGAGCGTTACAGTATACTTTTAGAAAATACGACTAAACAATAGATCACGTAAGAACAAAGCCATATTTCATGTATGTCTCAGTGATTCACTTGCAATTATAACTTTGCGTGTATATATATATATCCTACTGCATATATCTATCTAATATACAACAGAAAAGAAATGGGGAATGAAAAAGAAAAAGTATGGATGTAACATCACCGTAGAATGACAAGGAATCAAACAACTCCAATATTGCTGTATGGCTTGGCTTGCCCACCAACTTTTGGGAATCTTGTGCTTGGAGTGCATGGGCACCAGGTCCATTTAGACCCTCCCCACTTTCCATTCACAAATCAAACACAACCTAAATGAAATATCTGACCCAAATGGATTATACGACTACTAACACTAACTCATTTGAGTCTACTACCGTCAGCCAATATCTCTCTTAACAGTATCTTCCCTTTCGAAATATCATCATTATGAACATCACATTTCTGTGCTCCACAATTTGCTTTTCTCCGTCTTCTCATTACTATCATACTTCTCACAAGGCTTGTCCAACTGGGTACTTTAACTAGTTGACTCATACAATTATCCAACCCCATAACAACATCACTAATCGATGGACGAGTCTCTTCTTTGATGGACACACAACGTGCTGCCACATATAACAAGTGCCTGATCGTGCTCTCCATGAATTGAGGCAGAGCAATTCTTGAATCACAAACGTCCATTAGTCGTTGCTTTTGAATCAAGGGCAGTGCCCAATCTACTAGAGATGCCGGTACCTTGGAAACTTCAATCACTTTTCTGCAGCTAATGAGCTCTAACAAGGTCACCCCATAACTAAAGATATCATTTTTAGTGCTTAGTTTACTTGGTGTAGTGTAACAAGGGTCTAAATATCCCATGGTACCTGCAGGTTGTGTCGTTTGATGGCTCCATGAGTCAAGTCGCATCACAGCAAGTCCAAAATCCGTTAGCTTTGAATTCCAATTTGAGTCAAGCAAGATATTAGCAGTTTTAATATCCCTATGAATAACCAGAGGTTTCCTTTCATGAAGTGAATGGAGTGCTCTACCAATTTGAATAGCAATGTCTACCCTCCGGGTCCAGGATGGTGGTGTGTTGGCGACATGCAACCAGTCATGGAGAGAACCGTTGGGCATAAACTCCATGACCAGGAGCTTGTTGATCACTTTTGTTTTTACGGCCGAATCTTGAAAGCTGTGTCCAAGAAACCTGATTATATGTGGACTTGGATCACGCAAAGAAGACAAGACACGAATTTCGTTCTCAAGCTTCTTGGAGTTGTCTTTAGAGACGTGATCCACGCCAATGGAGGATTTCTTGATGGCCACCAGCTTGTTTCCTTCAAGTACTCCCTTGTAAACCGAGCCATGACTGCCCTTGCCAATGAGCCTGGAATGAGAGAAGCCCTCAGTCGCCTTGACTAGCTGTTCATAGTCAAAGTAGTCGACCATTTTTCTTCGTCTTTGTTCTTTTCTCTTTGACGACCAGATGACTGCTGGTACTATACTGCAAGGTAAAAGAGGAGCATGGTTGGCTGGTTATTTGTGTTTGGTTAGATGGAAAAGTGGGCATATAAAGATTATCCTGAAGCTTGCTAATCGTAAAGGAAAAAGCAGGTGCAGAGAATAAAGGAGCTTTGGACGGCATTAAAGGTAGAAAATTATAATGGAAGAATTATTGGAGAAAGGAAAAGTTATGGAGGATGGATAAAGCAAAATGTCCTTGTTAAACTAAAGGCAATTACTTCTGACGAGAATAGGAATCAGGCTAGGCTGTTCCTGTTGTTGGGTCCCTAGATCTCCACTTCTTATCTCTCCTCGTCTGTACCCTTTTTGTTTTTCACATATTGTCTTCGATTTTGTTTGTAAATTATATGAAAATCATTAACAAGGATAATAATCTGTCATGTGCATGCTTGTTCTAGTTTGTGACGACCCACATCCGCTTTTTCACAGAACATTGATTAATAGTATTATCAGCCTCGCAGACTTGTAGCTGAGTCTAAATCTTTTGTTCAGTTTTATGGTGTTTTATTCCATTCAATAAATTTCAGTCATTTATTTATGTGAGTTCCGCATGGGTCTTACAAAAATAAACGTGAGATCCTCTTAAATGAATGATTGAGATTTATTGAACAGAATAAGATACCATAAAACTGGACAGAAAATCTTGTTTCCTTATAGTTATATCCAAAATAACCCTCTTTTTTCGTTAAATCATAAAATTATGGGCATTCTCATCATTGTTTACAAAACTGTGGTTAGGAGAATTCGCATTTCACTAACGTTATAATTAATTAATACAAGTAGATAATGAACTGACTTGTTCAGATTAGACAAGAAAAAGATCCAGATAAACAATAAAGAGAACATTTCTTTCATTATATTCACTAAACTTACTTTTCATCGAGAGTCTCAACATATTCTTATATGAACCACAATCTACGCAATCCAACATGATTCCATACCATATATACTTCCACAAATCCTATAATAAATAACGAGCAATTGAAGCTTTTGATGTCAAATTAACAACCTCAATAGAAGAGAAAT
Organism: Erythroxylum citrifolium; assembly: GCA_026284465.1. NCBI lineage: Eukaryota > Viridiplantae > Streptophyta > Magnoliopsida > Malpighiales > Erythroxylaceae > Erythroxylum > Erythroxylum citrifolium. Next base: position 27,571,367 of record JANKOE010000005.1, read on the forward strand.
CATTCTGCCCAAAAATACTTGCTTTCATCTTATTTGAACTACATTTGTTGAAAACAGCAAAAATATGGTATATTCTTTTAATTTACATTTCAACCTAAATGTCCAAAACTAGTAATGAAATATAAGTACAATCCATGAAGGAGAGAAGGGAAATAACAAAAAGGCTTAATTACATCATAATCTTTATGGTTTGAATCTTTTTAACTTTAATCCTTGAATTTTAAAAATTATCATACATTCTTCTAAAGTTTGGTTTTTATTTCGCTCATACACTTGTCATCATTCTTTGCTTAGTTTCTAATATAAACAATGAGAACAATATTGTGTAACTTGATTAGGTATTATGTGGCACAATTACTTGTTATGTTTGTGTCATATAACTTACATTGTTGTGGGATATGGGAGATGTAACACTCAAATGAGTTTGTCCTTTAGACAAACGAAGTCATGAAGTTGGGAGATGATAACAACTAAGGTCATGTGTTATATGTCATAACTATGACATATGCTGGCTATGTAATAACTAATCAAGTCACATGATATTGTTTGCCAAAAATTAACAAAAAATGTTGCTAAGGAGTATGAGTGAAATAAAAATCAAAGCTTAATAGGTATATGATAGTCTTAAAAATTAAAGACTGAAATGGAAATGGTTCAAACTATGTGAGAGTATGGTGTAATTAACCCAAAATAAAATTGGCATAAAGATTTTACTTGCAATTGTATTCATGTTAATTTTAATGATTATACATTTAATTAACTAAAAATAAAAATATATTAAAGTAGATATTATCATACGGCTATATTTTTCTTTAAACTTCTAGGCATAGATGGTTATTTCTCAAATTTTAGTTTCTCTATTATTTACTATGCAAAAGTACTGAATGAAAAAAGTTAACGAAGTAATTAAGAACTTAATTCTATCATGGTTGTGAGTTTTCCAACAATTCCTAACCAAATGATAAAAGCATGTGAGGGGAAAATGTCACCTTCCTAAACCAATTTGCTCCGGTTCATTATTTTGTTTGGTTCCTTCTGTATAAAATCCTTCCATGCTTTTGAGCTGAAGGTCTTGGATCCATTAGCAATTTATAGGTTTCATTCATCTTTGCAACTTGACATGTTGGCATATTGTTCATGATGATATCCACTCCCCCATTGTTATGATAAAGCCATTCTCAATCATTGTTCCTAATAAATTTATTGGTGTTTGGACTCATCACTGGTTTTAGATGTTGGATCTCCATTACCTTGAGTAATGGACCTTTAAGGTGCCAATTGTCAAGCCTAAATAATGTGAACTCCCCATTTCCAATTATATGGATGATCAACTTTTGCATCCATTATCTTGATCTCATTGTTTGTCTTAAGTCTCATGACATGCTTTGTTTTAGTTTCAGGTTCCATATATTGTTCTCTTTTATGTAAACATTATGCAACCATTTGACCCGAAACTCTTCTTTCTCCCAGATTACTATTCTTTGGAAGAGGGGTTGTCTAACTACATAACCACCATAACTTCTTAGCTAGACTAATTTTGTTGAGTAATCTAGTTGAACAGATTCCCATCCCTCCTCTATTCTTAGGTTGACATATAAAATTCTAGGTAGCTTTTGCTTTCTTGTTGTTGTGATTTGATCCTTCCCATAAGATGTCCTTTAGCTTCTTATCAATCTCATTTAGAATGCTTTTAGGGGGTGAAATATGACTGATCCAGTAAGTTTCTAGGTAGTTCAAGATGGTTTTAATTAGTTGCAATATACCCTTATAGCTAGGGAACCTATTGCACTAATGATTGGTTTTTTTTATTGAATTTGTCCATTAGTGGCTTACAATCTACTACATTAATTATTTTATGGGATATTGGCACCCCTAAGTACTATAATGGTAGATTGCCTTCCTTTATTCCCATGTCCATTGTTTTTGCTACTACATCTCTACTAGCATTCTACGAAAGATAGAAGCAACTCTTATTTGGGTTGCTTTTTAATACTAAAACTTCCTTGAATTCCCTTATAACTTATAGTAGAATTTTAATGGATTGTTTTTTAGTCCTATAAAATAGAAGTATATTATCTACAAAGGCAAGATGAGTTATTTTAGTACCTTTAAATATATGGTGGCGTAGGAATCCAAATGAATGTCCTATGTTCCTCTTAAGAATGGTTGATAACACCTTCATGCATGGCACAAACAAGTGAGGGGAGAGTGGATCCCCTTTGTAACATCCCACCCCGATGGGAAGGGTAAAATAGTAATTTGAAAAGGGTCGGGAATGTTTAGTATTGTGTTGAAATATTCATGCATACCATTACTCGTGAATAGTAAAATTTGCACATGAAAATGACTGTACATGCATTAATGACATTTCTCGATATATGTGCCTAAATGTAAATTTTTGTGGAAAAATATGATTTCGTGCTTAAAAAAATTATTTGGAGTGGACTGTTATGTGTTTTGCATTTTTGGACAATTTTGGGAATTTTCTGGAAATTTTCGGAGAAAATTTTCGGACCGAAAAAATCGCCAAGTGGCGGACTGAATTGGTTTTCGGTACCGAAAATTTCTGCCCAATGGCACTGGAATATTCGGTAAATGATGTTGGGACTGTAATTGGGACCATTGGTATTGGATGATCTAGAAATTTCATTTGTTAGGGTTCCTTTCATTTTATTTCAAATTTATTAAATGGACTTTAGTCTTTTTCCTCTCATTACATGCCAA
>JANKOE010000005.1:27581618-27597459 GCA_026284465.1 Erythroxylum citrifolium
TGGGTGTTAGTCGCACTCGGCTCATTAATCCTGTTATTAGCTCTAGCTAGTTGTTAGTTCTTTTAATTACCAAAAAAAAAATAGTTCTTTAAGAGAGTTACTTACGAGAGAATTACACGAGGAAGGCTTAATGAGACACTTTATAGTCAAAAAAGTACTTTTTGAGATATTGAGTGGCATTTCTTTAGCTACATACGAGAGATGTAGAGAAAGCGTGAAAGATAGGTTACATTTAAACGTGCTAAATCTAAAGTACACCCTATAAATTGTATACACCTTTTACCTGTACCTAATGAACCATGAGTAGATCTCTCGATGTATTTTATTTTAAGCTTACCAAGGTCAAGGAATGGTAATGATTCAGTATTTGTAATGGTGGATATGTTTTTCTAAATGACACATTTTGTTGCATATCATAAAATCAACTGTGCATCCTATATTGTTGAATTATTTTTAAAAGAGTTTGTTGGACTATATAAAGTTCCTAAACCATTGTTTCAGACAAAGAAGTAAAGTCCCTAAGCTCCTTTTAGAAAACTTTGTGGGGAAAGTTAGGAACTAAGTTATTTTTTATAACTTGTCATCCATAAACTAATGCCTAAACTAAGATTGTTAATTGGACTCTCGGTAATATGGTGTCCATATTACCTTCTAATGTTGTTGATTTATTTCCTTTAACTTTATAGACGAAGATACTCATTTTATAATAAATCCTTTTGAGGATATGGAAAACAATAGGAATCAACTGTAGTATCTACTACTGAAGCATCAAAATTTGTTGGCAATCTATTAAAAAGCATTATAGAAAAAAGGCCAAAGAAGCCTTCAACAACTTAATAATGGATATCTATGCTAGAAGTGAAAATTTTCTTCTTCAAAAGGCTAATTTAAAGGTCATTCTATTGATTCAATTGGAGGAGTAAACTCAAGAATAAGATTACATAATGTAACCAATATTACACATAAAAATGGATTGGTGTCGATCTTCATTAATTTTTAAAAGTTGAAAATTATAACATAATCAATGTCAAAATCATAACGGTGCCAAGGATGTACATTAATTTTACTAACTAAAGAAATAAAAACAAATTGATACTAAAGTAAGATTTTAGATTGGCATCAAACTTGTCATTATTTATACGTACAAAGTTCCAAAACAAAATCTACGCTAGTATGTGTTTCTTAGACATTCGCCAAACTTGTATTTAAGTTGTTGAGAATTTTGTACCTTAAAAGATTTTCTTATTATTATAATTGTCAAATTACCATTATTAATCAATCAAATACAAGAGATCCTCTTCATTCTTGTTTTTAAAGAAACTCTTGCTTTAGCTTAGCTTCTTCAATAGCTTATAATCTTATCTAACTTGATAGTTGCAATCACAGTCTAAAATCTTAACATTTCCGTTCCTTTCTGTGAATGTGACTATTTTTCTTCTTTTGTTCAACTTCTTAAATCAAATAAAACAATTCTCAATGTTATTTTTATTAGTATTAGATCTCACTAGTCCTATCATTGAACATGGTAATTTGCCTTGGCATTTCCCAAACTTTCACGCCCTTAACTTTGTACTTAAATTTCAAATTATAGTTTAGGAACTTAAATATAATTCCTTGTTTAAGACTTAATCCATCATTTTCCCCTCTTGCGATCATATTCATTTTCCTTTTTTTCAAAGATAATTTACCCAGCATTTAAAAGAACATATACCCGTTGAAGAATGTAGGTGGAAGGGTATCTTTGGAAATATATAAAAAAAAAAAGTTCGCGTAAATGGTCAGGCCGATATGTGTTGCAGATGAAGCTGCTACTTCTCAAAACATCAGGGCACAAATGAGAACTTAAACCATTATAGTTCCATGTATACATTGACTTAACTGTAATCTGTGACATTGCTTACAAATTCATGCATTTACTAGGAAATTGAAACTTGTACAAAATCCTTCACTCAATCACCATGCAGAGGCACAAGCGAGCATGCAAATGCAACATCTTGAGGTGGTGTGAGAAAATCTAGTTGATTTACATATCAGAATATCGTTATCTACATTTGCAGAAGGGGCCATCAGCTCCCCATGCATAATATTTCAAATTCTATATGATTGCTGCAGATCTGTAGCACTGAACTAGATTAAAAAGCCTATCTTATAAAAACATGGAGATAATATTCCATCGTATTTTGGATTTACTAATTACTAATACTAATAATTAATGCTGAAATATCAAATGCAAATAAAATCACTTTTAGCCTTCTACCGTATTTTGCATACATTTTGTATGTAGGCAAGTCATTCGATGGACAACAAGCATTAAGAAGAAAAATGTTTAGTTTTGCGTCAAAATTTTAATCTGGAGACAAACCACGAGATAAATATAGAGACTGATATAGATATGAGATAGGTACCTCAGAAATCAAACAAAAGCTGATAATTGAGGTCTCTAAGCTCGTCACTTATACATGTCTACGCCTTTTTGCATTATCCTCAGCAAAGAATTCCCACTTTCTATGATCCAGAGTGCTCAAATCATCAAGATCAGCAATGGCAAGCAAGTAATGCGTGAGTTTCCGAAGCTCCTCGTCGCTATCTCGGTTTGCATGAGCCTTCCTAAATGGCTTAATTACTAAACCATTTTGTGGGTTCATCACAAAATTTCTTCGAAGGTCATCGAACATTATAGTGTTTTTGTGATTGTAGAACTGAATACAACAAGAAACCACAGAATGTCATCATGACAAATATTAAGAATGTATGCAAAATCCAGTGTTTCCAAATTCATTTCACTGTTATTAGGCAATCAATAGACCTAGAACTTCAGATTCATGGAAATTTGAAGAAGAAAAATATATATGATGTAAGTGATATGATGGATAGTATTAACTAACACATCGAATGTATAGATTTGGCCATGTGCAATGCGCTAGTACACAAGGTAAGTAAATCAAATAGGCAACCATCAGCCCATAACAAAGGTAAGAAGAAAAAAGGGAGAAAGTACAAAAGTAAATTACAAACAAACAATCTCAAAACTTGTACCTCGGGGAATTGAGCCCAAATCAATCCAAGTGGCTTGCAATCAAATATCCCGTGAGAATCTGTCTGTACCGTTATCATTGCTAAATGATCTAGAAGAGCAGTGATCTTATAATGAGGGTTGTTAAGTACCCCAAGCTGCCCCATCTTCAATTCAACCCACTTCATGCTACAGCATAAAAGAAGCCAGACTAAAGAGTTATTCAAATACCTAAAAGTATTTGAATCAGCTCATTTCCCAAAAAAAAAAGGTATTTGAATCAGCCAGGTTAAGAAACATTCAGAAAACTAATATAACGTTTGTTACATGTCCATGCCACAGTAGATATGAGCACGCTTTAGAATATATCAGACGGACTAATTTTATTATAATACATTCAACTGACCAAAATATGCTTAGCTCTGAGTTACTTCATTAAAGGCAAAAACCATGTTGAAACTTGAAGAAATTGGATTCAATATTCATTCTAGTTATATCCTAGAAGAAAATTTATCATGTGCTTAACATTACAAGCAACTAAAAACCAGTCATAAATATCGTTGAGCAACGTGTTAGAATCAGAAGGCAACTTAGTTCCTTCCCTCCTAATAGAGAAGCTTTACCAGGCCAACACAGCAAATTAAACTTGGTTGCATAAATACTTCTTCAACACATAATGGTTGACTAAAAATGGTTTATGTGGAGGCAGTATTTGCATATCATCTGTAGACCTGGATTTGATCAACACAACGTTAACAACCATACACCACTTAACAGTCTTAAAAACTTGGGCCTCATCACTTGTAAGTTTCAATTTTAAGCACTTAGTTATACGCAACAGCGTAGTTAAAAACTGTGCTCTTGAGTCAATTATTTTAGTTGACTACAATCTAATCAATCATAAACTCTCAGGGAACAATTTTGATAAGATTATTTTTTTCTATATTTTTAATTTTGAGGGCAGGTAAAAATTGTTTGAAATGATGTATGGTAGATAAGTACAGACCAACGAAAACAGATAATAAAATAGATAGATAGACATCTAACCTGGTTGCTGACCATATCATAATATCATACTTTGCATAGACAGCCTTGAGAAATTCATGAAGATCTGCTTAGGAAAAAAAGTTATTATGAATTCATACTTCAGACAATATAAGTTACAACTTGCCACATCCAGATTCTTACAAGGTCTCATCAGTTCAAGGGGGTTCTCAGCTGAGGAACGATGATCAAATAGCGTATAATCAATATCCAGCACAAGTAGCTTATTTCCTTCCCGACATGGATTTAGAATTTCAATCTACACTCAGGATATGCAAGGAAAACAACCATCATTCAATCAAAGAAGTGCACAATTTTAAAACAACCAAGCAATGGTTACCAAAGAACACTCATCATACTTCATGACTTATTACATGGCATACATAGTTATTAAGATCAACAAAACAGTTGTTCCAGTGACATCTTTAACTGAAACAACAATAAGTGAACAAACACTTAGAAACTTAGTACACAAGTTGATGTAGGACAAGTAGAAGAAATACTAATCAATAGCTAAAACTCACAAAAATTGGGAAATATGATTGGTGTTAGGCTGCTGGAATATTAAATTTCAGGCCCAGATTTCAGCTTGAAATGCTGAAATTTCAGATTTAGTATATTCAGTTTTTAAGATTTGATTGATGGAGATTTAGACTAGAATTTCAGGGTTTCATAAGGCTAACACTGGGATTTTAGGTTACAAGTGCTGGAATTTAGTGAAATAAACAAGTAATGGAAGGAAGGAAACTAAGAATCACTCTTAGGGTCTAAGAATCACTTTTGAAAGAAAGCATCACATCTTCCAATTAAAAACTCAAACTTTTAGAAAAAATTCAGGATATTTGTTATTGAAGGGCTAATTAGGAAAGGGTTCCTAACACATTTAAATCATATTCTAATAAAAATTCTATAAGTTTAAATCCTAAACAACTAAGATAACATATTTATAACTAGAATAACATTTCTAATATACTACTACTTCCTATCTAATAAGGAATCTGAGCATAACCTAAAATTCAGTGCTAAACTCAATTCCCACTCTTCGTTTCACCAAATTAAAGCTTGTGAATGATTAATTTGCCCTCTATTATTTCTTTTACAAACTTTAAGCTCTTGCATTAATTCTCCTCAGCTTGTCTGAAGTCGTCCTTGACGTAGAATGTGACAAACACTGCTCATATAAGTCTAGATACAACTTCTAAAATTCAGCTTTTAAATCTAACTACTGTCAGAAAGTGATCTTCCTTTCCACTTGACAAGAAACTATCGACATCTGTCAACTCTTGTGACTACAATTTGTTCATCAAGAACATTCTCTATTTCCTTTTAAGACAAGGAATGACGTAAATTCTCACAGCTGCAAGGAGGTTATATATCATCATGTCCATGATAAATAAATAAGTCAGCAACGTAAAAATAGGATTAATTCCCACGTCACTTAGTAATTCCGAAATATAAGCGTTGACACTTATCCTCTTAAGTATCTTAAAAGTTCTAGAACTATGTGAATATAAATGAAATTTCTTATATTTTCTTTTTGGATAACGCTCTGAACAAATACTTACTATCATCATCATTAAATTCCACCAATCGACGACGTTTACTAGCATGTCCTTTATAAGTCAAGTCGTAGGTTATCTTTCGTTGCACCTCATCAAAGATGTTCCTCATGTATTGTACAAAACCTTCAACTTCAATACTAACTTGTGTTGTTTGTGGTAAAAGAATCAAATAAATAGGCTTTCCTGGTTGAATTCCCAAAACTATCTCAAAAGGACTCTTACCAATTGATCTGTTTACAGAACTGTTGTATGCAAATCATGCCATAGGAAAAATGAGGTCACAATTATTCATATTGTCTCCAACCAAACATCTTAACAAGTCCCTCAAGCTTCTATTTACCACCTCCAATAGTCCATATATTGGGGGGTGGAAAAAACTTGAAATTAAAAGTTAATGTTCAAAGTTTTCCTTAGAATTCTCCAAAAATAACTTATAAACTTCACATCATGATCAGAGATGATAATTAAAGGTAATCTATAAAGACATACAACCTCTTTGAAGAAGAGTTTGGTAACGTAGACAACATCATAAATCTTGACCATTGTATTTGCAAAAGGTTTAATCACAAAACCATATGGCTTCTCTACAATATAGGTGTCAAGAACATACATATTGTTGCTTCTTGTAGTCAGATCCATTAATTCGTTGTCATTACTTAAACTTGACACAGCAAATGCACTCACAGCTTCTCCTTTATTCATATGTTGTGTTGATTTCCCACTTCCACTCAAATCCCCTTTCCTTCATCACCCGCTAAACCATAATCTTCATCAATCCAATTTATTGCTTTCTTGACACCAAGGATATCATCAAGTTTTCAGCAAATAGGATCTGGAACCCTTATAACTTACAAGTTAATCTTTTCAGCTCCCTTTCTGTTATTTTAGCTTGATTTCCAATCCCTTCAACATGTTGTCCTATTGTTTCAGCTTGTTGTTCTTGTATTTTGATTTGTTGTTTAGGTGTTTCAACGTCTTGATTAAGCGTTTCAACTTATTGCTTAGTCGTTTCATCTTTAAGATTTTTCAATGTCTTGATTAAGCGTTTCAACTTATTGCTTAGTCGTTTCATCTTTAAGATTTTCCAAATAATCCACTTCCTTTTTTTTCATCTTTAACACTATGATCATCTTCCAATGTCAACTCTCCATGTCATCAAGTACCTACGCAACTTCTACATGTAGGCTTGAAGATTCTAATTGATCAATTGAAGGAGAGGTGCCAACTTTTACAGCACCCCAAAAAAAAACACTTCCTTTGAGATAGTGCCTGTTAAATTTGAGGAATCAAAAATCATAATATGATTTTTTGGCCAAGATTTTCCCTTGTTTGTTAGCACCTTCCTCATGTGTAGCATAAGCATAGGTTGTTAGCTTGCATAAATTTTTTCTTGTGGGAGTTTTGACTTTTAAGGCATGTATGTCAAGGCTGTCTAGGATTCAAAAATTGTCAAACATTCTTTCTTCTGGGAGTTGTTACATGTAAGTTTGCTTCTGGAGCACCTTGTGATCGAGGATCATCAATGCCCAATCTTTTCATAATTCTCAAAAGCATTTCATCTCGCTCTTGGTTGTTGATAATTCTTTTATACGCCTTTCCGCTACATGTCGCCATTCTGAACCAAAGTCTTGATACCACATTGATGTAAGAAAAATAAAAGAAATACTAACTAATAGCTAAACCTTACAAAATATAGAAAATATAACTGATTGTTGGAATATCAAATTTCAGGTTTGGATTTCAGCTTGATTTGGTATAGCAAGATTTTTAGGGTTTAATTAATCAAAATTTAGGCTAAGATTTCAGGACTTAATATGGCTGAAATTTAGTGAAATAAACAAGTAATGGAGGGTAGGGAATTAAGAATCACTCCGAGGGCCTAAGAATAACTCTTAGAAGAAAGCATCACACTTTCCAATTGAAAACTCAATTTTGTAGAAAATTTCAGGATATCTTGTTATTGAAGGATTGAATAAACACACATGTATATAGAAGTTCTTACAACCCTTATTCTAGTAGGAAAGGGTTCCTAACACGTTTAACCAACAAACACTATGGGTTGGCTTCAAAACTTGATGATATTCTTGGTGTTGAGAAACTAACTACATTTATGCAAATCATGGTGTAGTCAGCGATAATGACAAAGCAAATCTAAAGGAAGAAACAAAGTCAAAATTCAGCAATGGCGGCAACATAATGTTTTTGACAGTAAGGCACAACAATCCTTATGTTCTTGATACCTATGCAATAAAAAGCCATGTGGTTTCTTTATGGAATCATTTCCAAATACAATTGTCAAAGCAAACTAAAATGGTAATTACGTAGAGTAAAGCTCAGAAGATGGTATAATGCATGTTTGGAATATCAACACAAGGAATGAGGTGGCATATTGGAACAACTACATAGGAATTGCATCCTCTTTGAATGGAAACAACAGAAAGAAAGAAAAAAGAAAAAAAATGCTTGACAACATTTAGTTGTCAAGATCAACTCTCATCAAGCTAGAGAACATGATGCAAAATAAAAAAGAGGAGTTATTAGTTTAGTTTAGTTTTTTTAATTAAAAAAGGAAAATATTTCTACTTTATTTAGTCTTTATTAGTCTAGGGTTATGTTTGTTAAGGAATAATAAGAATCTTTATTAAATAGGATTTTATTTTTATTTTGAAAATTTAGTAGGTTTTCCTATTCCACTAAGATTAGGGTTCCAAGTACTTCTCTATATATAGGCAATCAACCTATCAATTAAAAAAACATGATTCTTTTTACAAACTTGAATTTTCAACTAGAAAGGTATGATCCTTTCTTCTAAGAGTTATGCTATCCTAATTTTCTATCCTATAACTGATTTCTAGAACTAAACATTTCATTGTTTGTTTTCCTATCTAAAACTCCAGTAAATTCAGTCTGAATTTCCAGCGACTCCAGCCTAAATTTCCAGTAACCCAAACTGAAATTCCAACAGCCGAAACTGAAATTCCAGACCTTAAACTCAATTCCAGCAGCCCATATTTTATAAGTTCTGTTAATTTTGGCTACTAGTTTGAAATTTCTACTTTTAATCCTGCATCACCAGCTTTTCATAAACCATTGGATTGCTGATTCCATGCCCTTATAGTCATCAATCGACTCAGCACTTCATATGCTTAGTAGATGTGTCAATTAGGTACTCTTTCATGATTTGTTCAGTCAACCAATGATTTCAATCAAGCAGCTAAGAACAAGTATACTGCGACGAAATGAGCACAAACTAATAAAATACTTCGTGAAGTCTTCAAATGAGCATAAATCAAAAGATAATGCAAATATCATAAGAGGATGCAAATATCAAAGCATGAGTTTCTTGTGACACAAAAAGTCACAGAGATAAGCATCATTGGATACTCAGGACAATTGTTTTCACTAAAAGGAGGTACTAGATTTACCAAATTCTAAAAGCCAATAACTGACCTTGTATTGGTCTATACGCCTCCTTAGTTTCTGCTTATTCACTTCCTTATCTTTGATGTCAATCGATTCATCTTGTCCTATTTCAAAATCATCAACAATCTCTGGAGAGTCTACTTGATCAACAATTATATCATCTTCAACAGTTCTGAAAATTCATTCATGTGCACATAACTTTCAAAGGAACTTGAACTGAAGTAAATCAATTAACACTACTGAAAATATCTTGGTACATGAACAGGACTCATAACACTTCAAATATTCAGAAAGAACCACTAAGTAAGCACCCTGATTCCAACATTTGTCACACATGTGTGAAAATGCAACAAAAGCAAGAAAGAAAACAAAACTATATATGAAGAAAGTGGATTCCCTTCGTCGGTCATTGTCATCTTTATGAAGGCTCTTAATTAAAGATATGATTATGTTTTGACAATCTGAAGAGAAAATCTTGTTAACACATATTAATCATACAACTCCATTCTGGGATTATCGTAACCACAAAACAAATATATAAGCATTTATAAGGAGTAAAAATGGTTATATGGTCGAGTCTTCATTTTAATCTAAAACCCATTTGAGTTAAACCCTTTATCCACCTAATTGTCATGTCCAAAAGTCTCGTAATCAACTACAAGGCGCAAACTAATTCATTAGAAAAGGAAAACAAAAGAAGAACAATAGTTACTCACGCGGTTTCCAAAAAAAAAAGGGAGAAATAGTTAAAATGCGAGTAAAACAGAAACAAACCCAATCATCGTCATCTTGAGCGAGGATTTGAGAGGCAGCTGGGAAAGCAAAAGGGAGTCGTCGGCAAGCTTGTTGCCGATTTTGGGATAAAGAAGTTTTTGACGCTTGGGCAAGACATTGGTTAGTTCGCATATGCGTCGCTTCAACTCCGCAACTGAGTCATCGCCGCACACTCGGACAGTGAACTCCTTGCCGCTCCACTTCACCGTCAGTGTCAGCTCCTCCGACGCCGATGAGCTTGAAGCAGAAGCCATAAGAGGAGCAGTAATCCCTCTCTTCCTTGCTACGTCTCAGTTTTAATTATAATGTTAATTTCGGCTTCGTGGGCTTAGAGCTTTTGTGGGGGAATTTTTCTGATAAGAACTTTTTTAAAAAGTCCCTTAATTATTTAGCTGTTAATTAAAAAACAGTTTTTGTTAAAGTGCTTCGTACATTAAGTTATTTGGCAGCATAAAACAAAAGGTTATTTTACTGATTTTAATTATATTTTATTTTATAAAAATAATTATTTACGCATATAAATAATATTTAAAGTATATTAAATAATATGCAAAGCACAATATATTATGTTTACGGTTACTTATTTCTTAGATAATCATCTTGTAGGAAATTATTTAAAGAGATATCTCATTTTCTTGTAGGAAATAAAACTAATATGAAAAATAAATATTAAAATATATAAAAAATTAAATAATATTATAATCCCAAAATAAATATTCAAGCTGAGTAAATAGTTAAATACATAATAAATTATACATTTTATTGTAATATAAGATGATTTGCAATATGTTCTCACATTATTCATTTCGTTATTTTGTGACTCTTGTAAGTAATTTTCTTCAACGTCTTTATTTTTATTAATTTCTTCATTTGTAAGAAGTAATTCATCATTTTCATCATAGGGAGAAAACTCTTCATCCTTTTGAGCATTTAACCTTATAAAATTATGAATCGCCATTGAAGCAATTTCAATTTTAACTTGCTTTGGAAAAAGAAAACTGGGCATTTGACGTAAAAAAATTTACCTATTTTTCTAAACACTAAATATTCTTTCGATTATACATCTTAAGGAAAAATGTGCATGATTGAATATTTCTTTCTTCCCTCTTGAAAACCCGCACGTCGAAAATCAGGAAGATGATACCTCTCACCTTTGTATAGTCCTAAATAACCTTGCATGTAAGGATATCTTGCATCTACCAAATAATATTTTCCTACATTCCAAATTAATAAATAAATAAATAAATAAGTACTTAATTATTAAGAATAAAAAAAAAGTATTAAGTTATCCATCACAAACCTCTAGGTGGATGAGAGAAGTGTAATCTATCATTACACAAAGCCTCCATAAAAATTCAAGCATCATGTGCCGTGCCTTCCCAACCAGCCCAAGCAAAAGTGAAGCACATATCAAAATCACATACAACCATTACATTTTGCATAGAAATGTCTTTTCTCCCGATATATTTTATTTGATTGAACCTTGGAACGACAACTGGTATATGTGTTCCATCAATTGCTCTAATGTAGTCTTTAAAATAAGGCCAATACCTTCTATCATCTTTAATTTTGCTTGGAATTTCGCTAAAAGTTGGATCTTTTGGTTTGATGAAATCAATCGCCATACGTGAAACAACCTCTAATACTATTTCAAACCATCTATAAATTGTGTCACCAGAATGTTGAAATCTTTCTTGAACCATTCTATTATAAAGTCCATGACCTAAAGTCATCAAAAACATAGCTACAACCTCTTTTATTGTAACTTCGGTACCTTTCTTTAATCCATATGACTTATTCAACAATTTACATAATTTGATAAAAACATCCCTCTCCATTCTAAATTGTTGATGAAATCTATCTTTATGGTCATTCAGCAACTCCATTACAAACATGCATCCAGTGTGAGGGGATGTTCTACATTGTTTTTTCATATAATATTTAATATAGTGGTCTATGGTCATTGCAACTCCAGTCTGAACCATATGCAAAATTTCTTCTTCAATCTCTTCACTGTATTCATGATCATTGTCAGAATCATTATCAGAAGATGACATCTGTATCAAAATATATAAAAATAAATAATAAGCTTATTGTATAACAAGATCATATAGCAATAATCATAACACAATACTAATAAAGTACAATTTAATGTATTACAACAAAATTAACCAAACAAAAATTCAATATAACACATTAGAAGGAGCGAAATCCAATACAACATATTACAAGTAGTCCAATATTAGTAACCAAAGGCATGTCTAATTTATTACAAAAATAAAAATCATTTCATTTTCTTAAGCCATTCGATTTGAAGATCAACATCCTTAAGCGCAACAAACATCTCTCTATTTTCCTTCTTCAAAAATAATTTGGTAGCTAACATAAAAAGTTCACTTCCCGTTTCTATTTCATTTATACTTCGTAAGATGTCCATCACCTCAGAAATGCAATAATCAGGTTCATCTCTTTTAATAGAGCTCATTGAAGTTCTACTTTCTACTGCATCACATATACGGTCCAAATGTTTATATAACCTTTCTGTTGCCCCTGTTCTAGTATCATGCTTCTTTTTTTTCCCCCTTTCCTGTTGTAGAAGTTCCTAGAGTTGGAGTCGATGAACCAATCTCATTATTAATATTTCCAACTTCTGGATTGACAGCAAAGTCTTAAAAAAGGTTATCATCAAGATCGGTATCAACTAGGCTTTCTCTACACTCCACATTAGCATTATTTGGTACAAAACCTGAAGAAGGTGCCCAAGCTCCTTCTCTTATAGCTGCAACAGCTTTAAATAAAATATTCAGCTGTTCAATATGTTTCAAACCTTTAGTTCGAAATTTAGCAGCCTCAGGATTTTCCTACAATAATATTGTTTAAGTTATTAAACTATGAAGTAACATTAGAACATTATAAATCTAAAGCTTAAATGCTTACCTTCAATTTTTTCCCCACCATTCGTCACTTGCTTCAATAGTTTGATTAGTAAGATCTCATCTTAGTTCAATTTTCTTACCTACTAAATTTGTCCAAAGCTGCCAATCCTTTTTTAATCCATCCCATTTATTCTTAAATTGTTTGTATTTATAGTTCTTCTTAGTTCATGAGCAAACTTTGAAACTATATTTTTCCATCCAATCTTGTTAAAGTGACCATTTGGTCGATTTCTAGCTAATGTCTCTTCCACAAAAATTTTGATTAAAATTTCAAGATTTCTATCTTTCCACTCCACTTTAACCCTTTTTTTCAATTTATCCCCACCTTGAATATCTTGACTTGGTATTGACATTTTCTATCAACAACAAAATCCCTATTGCATATAACAATGAATTTAGCAAGTATAAGAAAATATAAAAGCATAACCAAAATGACATAGACATAAGCATAATAAGCATTAAATCTTTTGTGAACTTAGCATTGAAAGCATATGAAACTAGTATGCTAGCATATGAACAATTAAAGATAACCAACAATGGAGATTACAAAGTAATTTATTTGTCACACATACACCCCAATAATGCATATATACGCTCCAAGTAAGGATTGTTCTAATAAGAATTAAGTATTTCCTAAAGGGGACTCTAGGAAAAGGTTTCACATTCAAAAGATATGGAAACTGGACTAGGATTGTTGTAATAAGAATTAGTTTTACTATCTTTTGAATTTCTACAAATTGTGTTGGCCTTAGATTTAGGACTAGACTATCCCTCCTCGTGGGATCGACACCTTAGGTACTATTAGAATGGCTTATGCACTTGCAAATTATCGAGGTTAATCATTAGAGCTTACACACATCAGAAAACCAAGATCACATCTTGCCATTCTGAAAGAATAATATTGCATTAATAACTAAGTTTTTAATCAAAAGCCATATTTCATGAAAGATAAAACCATTGAAACCATTTGAGCCTGAAGGAGTATGTGGGTTTAGTTTTAAAAACACTTTCTCCATTTTCTGAATAATGATTGACCTATATAGGAATTCCTTCAACTTCTCCTGAATTTGGTGGTTGTTCAATGCAAAACACACTACTAGTCTTACGTTCAAAACTGCAAGTATACGGGTCGTACTTGTAGTTGAAAGCAGATATTGATCTTACGAGAATAGTGCTTAGGCACTATTTAATTCAGGTTGTTCTTTGTTTAAGAAATCGTTTCAATCAAATTATAAAAAATAAGTAAAATAAAGGCAAACTAAAAGTAAAAAGGAACAACGCAATCCAAACCAAAATCGTAAACTAAGACTTAGAGAAAATTAAGATTAAACATTAGGACTTGTCATTATCCCTATTTGCTCCCTTCTAATTAATTGATTCAATTTATGCTTGGCCCAAGATTTCTTAAAATTCTAGCTACCATCTTTTAAGGTGTAACTAAATGTCACTAGTTAAATATATTAGAATTAACTTTGGAATCTCTTGTTGTGCAAAGCATTTCCTAAACATTCACCTAAATATGAAGCTATCCTATAGGCAGTGTATTGACTTATTGAAATCTCTTTATAATAAATCAATAACTTCTTATTTATAGGTCCATTAATCATCAACTCTCATTGCACAACTAACGCAAATTACCAAGTTCACTCTCTCGATTTATTGCAAGGTTTAAGCAAAATAAATAACACAAACACGCATATCATTAAATCAATAAACAAAGGTTCACAAATAATTCTATTAGATTATTTTTACATAAACCCCTTACCAAAATCTTGAATATGATATATAATAGTTGTGTTTTGGGGTTCATTTGTGGCAACTAATGACAATGAATTATTAGAGATAACGCAACATAGGTTAAATAATCCGAACTTATGTGGTTGTTGCTTAGATTGATTTGTTTTCTTTATTTGTAATGCAATTTTCTGACTAAGTCTAGAAAACTTGTGCTAAGTTGTTTGATAATTAGGTTTAATCAAAAAGATATTTTTATTAAACATGATCTAAGGGAAAACTGGGATTAACAGAGATTGTTGTTAATCAGCAATCAATAGTTCTAAGAGACGTGTGAAAACAATAATGCAATGACTTATGTTTATTTATGTTTAGGCTGAGATTGATCCGACAATCAGATTCCGAAGTCATTTGTCAATTTTATCATTTTTCACTGCTTGCTCTGATTTACTTTCGTAGGTTCAATTTTACTTTGTTTTTTAATTGCATTAAACCAAACCCCCCTTTTGTACATATAAATATAATTTAGAAAGGTGATTTGATTTAATCTCTGTGGGATTGAATTAGACTTATCATTAGCTATAGTTTTAAGTTTAGTTATTTTTTTATAGTGTTACAACAAACTACCAATTTTGGTGCCTTTGTCGAGGATTAATATCGATTACTTTTCTAAATTTATTTTACTTTTACTTTTACTTTTACTTTTGATTAATTTCTTTTCTTATTTGGTTTAGATACATTGTATGACACGATCTTCTCACTCTGGTGAACTAAAATTTGATCCAAAAATTGAATGGTCTAGAAATTGAAAGAACTCTGCACATATCGAGAAGAAAAGTTGCACAAATTTCCCAGTATCTGTCACCATCTAATAGGAGAATTGGTTCTTCACCAGGAATTTAAATAGCCTTAGATTTGCTTTCTAATTCATCTAGTGATTCTATTTCTGAAACAGATTCTAACATGACAGAACAAAATAATGATCACACTCTTAAGTAATTGGCTACTCCTAATCTCAATCATTAACCTTTGTGCATTGATTTTCCTACTCTTGATATTGCTTTTGAGCTTAAATCTGATCTAATTCAACTTTTGCCTACTTTTCGTGGTATGCCAAATGAAGATCCTTATAAACACCTCAGAGAGTTCCACGTGATCTATTTTAGCATGAATGTTGGGTCCCGTTCTCGGAGCCCAGTCGAACAGTGCTGGACCCCGTTCCCGAAACCCAACTATCCAGAACGGAAACACAATCGAAGCCCATTGGGCCCGAGTCCTGACCCCCAAGGCTGAACCTAGGGTGATTCGTCGAGACAAACAAAGAAAAGAAACCGCGGAAGCCAAACATGAACATT